>CM035231.1:13531339-14084850 GCA_020226215.1 Sindora glabra
TGCCATACTTGAATTTCACTATCCAACTCATCTTCAAAGAAAACAACTTAGTTTGATTGATTACTCTTATTGTGTAAGTTGGACATTAAAGTTTATTGCCTCTCAAGCCACTGTAATACCCAAATCAAGTATCCACTAATTATCTTTGAATCAAGTTTTCTAGTGGACAAAATATATAGTTTTATTTCAACTTTACAATCCCAAACTTAAAAATGCCTTAAATTAAGCTTCTTATTATATAATAATTCGTAAAGGATTTTGAACATTAACTTGTTGGAAACTTAATTTAGAATATATGTTGTTATTTTTGATGCATCACCCCTATAAAAATTCTAGTACTGAAGTATGGGATAACAAGCACGACGCCATATCCATGAGAATCGTTTCTTCTTTCTATAATTCCATTCTACGTTAGGGTCCTATGCATGATATAACTTAATTCAATTCCACAATCCTATAGGTATCTTGGAAAAGGAATAGTAATTTCCACCTATTTCATTATACCTACCATAATACTTACCACTTTTGTTAGAATTAGTGTTCTATCTATTTACCTAATTTTAGAACAATTGCTACCTTGAATGACTTAAAGGCTTTTAATGCTCTAAATTCTCACTGAGTAGCTCAACCAACCATATCTAGAGTAATCATGATGAATTGCTGAAGTATTTGTGACATCTACAACACAAGGTGTTATGGGTCCATTGATGTTAGTATAGATCAATTTTAGAAGTTTCTTTTTTTTATTTCTTCTTCTCTTTCTAGCTTTAACAAAAAGTTTACCCTTGATGTAGTTTATGCAAGTTTCATAGTCTAAAAAATCCAAGTCATGTAAAACTTTCTTTTTTTTCTGAGTCTTTGTATTCTTTCTTAAGGAATGGGCCTTAATCGTCTGTATCAAAGCATTAAGGAATTTTCACCAATCCTACTTCTTTTCTTACTGATAATAGAATTTATTAAATTCACAAAATTAGGATCTAGGTTAATTGCATACAGTCCGTCACACAAAGAACTAGTACTTATAACAAAATATTTATAAAGTAATTTGACTTTTCCATTACCAAAATGACAAGAATATCCAACAAAGTTAAAAAAAATAGAAATTAATTCCTTCTTATAGAAGGTATATAAACAACATTATTTAGTAACAGCTTATGTCCAGATTTCATATTCAACTTTACTAAACCAATGTAGTCCATTTGACTCTGTCTTCATTTTCTAACCACACAATCAAGTCTCCTTTACTTGGCTTTCTCAAATTTCTCAATGCCTAGAAATAATTTGTGACACAACAAATGCACTAATGTCTAACCACTAATTATTTGATAACACATCGATATTTTTAACTTAAAATAGATAAGAGCTAGATGAGTATTTTTTTTTTCTTAGCCTACTTCTTATACATGGAGTAGTTTACTTTCTTATACTAATATTGTGTAGAATTAACAATTCCCTTTGAATTAGGCCTTTTGGGGCTTATGTCTTTGCCCACTAGTCTTCCCCTTCTTCCTTGCCTGGTTATGCTAACCTTTGTTATATTATAATTAGCCTTTAGACCATATTATGAAGTTGAGCCATGTACAATATAATTGACCACCTAAGTTTTGCCCTTCTTCATATCTTCCCTAACTTAAGTAACAATGGAAATAACCTTATTTATGGTCCATTCAATCTTTTTAAGTGCTATAAGATATTTTCAAAACATCAAACTATGATAGCAAAGATTCAACACTTGCCAAGTCAAATAACTCTCACTCAAATCAACTTGCATAGACTTCAATTTGTTGTAGTAGTTCACTAATCTCATAATGTGTTCCTACACCCCATTAACACCATCATACATAATTTTTCAAGAAAAAAGAGATATTGACCCTTCTTAACCTTATCAAACTTCTTATACTTTTTAGCATAAAGTCTAAGAACACTTTCACATTATCAATTTCAAGGATGCATTTTCTAATAGTTTTGTTTATTATATACTTCATTACTATTAAACACACTATTCGAATGGATCCACTTTTTATGATAACTTTTATTTTGTTATGAATCTTTTTTTTTTTTTTTTTTTTTAGCAATAACAATAGGTTTTGTTTCCCTGATAACCAAATCAAGATTGGAGATTTATTACAAGAAAATGGGTATTTGGTAGTAGTTTTTTTATAGCAATTATCATAAGCACCGTTAGATACAAAAAATAAAAGGGCTACATTGATGTACATAGCAGCATTTTATTTATGGTGGTCAACAACCACTACTAGATAATTATTATATAGCACGTGCATTAAGCGCGCTATTTGGATTTTGCACGGAAGGTAAAATAATAAAATATTATTTGCATGCAAAGAGAGAGAAATTAAACATTAAAAACACAAAACACAAAAAAAAACCTTAAAAAAACCTACAAATGCAAGGTTTTACAATTCTTTATTTGCTTTACTCAAGAGATGATGCTAATCAAGTTCCTTTTTATTTTCACCTTCGTCAATTTTCACTTACGCATATTTTACTCATGTTTGTGTATTTTCTCAAGTTTGTGTAATTTCACAAGTCCCGTGATTCCTAATTTCACAAGTTTATGTAGTTGTGCCAAAATCTATTTGTGTGAATCCTAATCTCGAAAGTCTATGGAATTTTACAAGTCCTTGTTTCCTTTGATTTGTTCTATTTCTTCAATTACTCCTAATTTTTTCTTTTCAATTCCTCTAATTAACTTCTTTGAAGGTCAATGTTGTGCTTCAGTGTTAAATTCTTTAAAGTTATGTAATATCCTATAGGAATTTTTTTAGAAAATATCTTAAGTGAATTGATAATTCTAAAATAAATATTCTATTAGAAACATCTAAATCTGAAAATCAAGTCAGATTTGAAAGATTCGTAGAAGTAATTTTGATGTGAGCTCAACTAAAATTGTTATGAGAAATTTATTAAGCATAAAATAGATAAAAATCCAATTCAAAACCTAATAATAAGTTTCAAAATTTTTTCTTAGAAATTTGCTAGAATTCCAACATCCAGGTAAACTAAAAAGTGAAAAATTAAGTCAAAAACCTAACAAATTAATTTAAAAACCCTTGAGCTAATCTAAATTCAAATTTTCAAACCTAAAACGTATATGAAAGCTCATAATTTAAAGGCCTAAATAAAACCCAAAAATATCTAAAAATTTAGGGGAAAATATAAAAAAGTAAAAATTTTGGATAATTTTATAATAAACCATGTTTACCTTTTTTATGTGGATTAATTTTATAGATTATAGGGTAATTATTTTTTTATTACAACAGGCCATATGGACGTCTAACAACCCTAATCATTTGTCCTAATATTTTTCACAAAATTCAATAAATAATAATAAGAAATTTATATATTTTTTTTGGAATTTAGGATTAGAATTTTATGTAAATAGATATGGACCATTTAGCTGTAGAAAAATTCTGCTTCTTGACCAACAAAACAATGTAAGAGAAACGGAATTTGGTGGAGAAGTCCAAGTTTCATAGGTTGCCAAAAAATTCTCCAATTAACATTTTTAAATTTCATATGTAAATAGGAATTTTCTTGCAATTTCCTCAAGGGTTTATGACCATCTTTTTTCCTAAATATCTAAAATTTTGTTTGTTGTCATGAAGCCACTTCTTTGCTATCTCAAAAGATTGTTAAAAATATGAGTGAAGAAATTAAGGTGAATGGTAATTCTTCATTATTCTTAAGATTTTCTTAAGAAAAAGGTGATGTTGTTGGTTCACGCTTCGTATTATGCTATTTGTAACATATTGTTATATGGTTCTATTTTGATGCTTTCTAAATGATAAAATGAGAGCATGAAATTGGTATATTGATGTTGAGAGTATTGGTAAAAGGATTCACAAAGTTTGGTCAAGAAAGAGGAAAGAAATAAATTTGAATAGAATGAAATCAATATTCCCTAATGTTATTGAACTAAAGTTTCAATCACCCAATGTAATTAGGGTTTAGAAAATTTTAAAATTTCAATTCTTAGTATTTTAAAGTCATATTTAGTGTTAAAATGAATGTGGATTAATTTGGAAATTTTTAAAAAATTTTAGGTGTATGAAAAAGCTAGTTAGTAACAAAATGCTCAATAAATTCAAAACCTTGTCTGTGTAGTCTTGGGTTTTCAATTTTTTGACTCATCAAATAATTAAAAAAATTATAAACTCTCAAGATATGATATTTAGGATGTTAACAAGTATGTGTAAAAATTTGGTAGCAATCAGAATTGTTTGGCTCAAATAGTAGCTTAGTTTAGACAGCTTTAATGCAATCAAAAATTGGCTATTCTAAGTTAATGCCTTTAATACACTTGCAAACCCAATAAATTATTTGTACAACACTTAAGTTATCTTTCATTTAACATGTTATCAATGTTGTGGCAAAATTTGAAAACAATTAGTTTCCATTTGATGGTTGGAAAAGGCTTAGATTGCAACTGTCCTTGTACTGTCCTATTTCTAAACTTCTCTTTTGGATTTTGTATGAACAGTACCCGTGGAGATAAGTTATGCAATTTACTTGTTGAATTTTGTGCAATAATATGTGAAAAAGGTTAGAATAAATTATGATAAAATTTTGAATTGATTTGAGAGTATCAAAAGGCTCCAAACTATAATATATCTATAAGTTTGATTGAGATTCTTTGAGAAACGTTGAATTAAGAAGTTTAAATATATATAATATATTGATGAATTACATAAAATAATTATGACTTGATTGGTATTTAGTTATATCCATTAAAATAGATTAAATGATTGATGTTTTAATACCTTCTTATTAATTATTATGAATTAAGAGGGGGTGATATAATATCATTCACAAAAAAGGAGATGAGTGATTGATAGTAGAGAGAAAAAATTGGTAGTTTATAGCTTATAGCTGAAGGCGATGGGGGTTAAAGTTGGACTAAAGATATAAAATAAAACTTATATACCTACTATTGTCATATTTTATAATAAATTATAGAAGATATTTCTCACTTTTAGTATGTTCATAACATCAAACCTATAATTATGGCTTGTGAGCCTATCATGTGGTAGCAATTCCAAACGAAATTTATGGATAGATTCTTATCCCTAAGCATTCATGAAGCCAGGGCTCGTAAATTTGAAAGATTAATTTAAGGATCCATGATAATAGCACAATGTGATATCCAATTTACCCAATTATCCCAATACGTAGAACATTTGATGCCTACTGAGAAATTTAAGGTAAGTCGATTTGTACATGGTCTTCGAGACTATTTTATGACCAAGTAGATGTTTCGATAACACGACATATAAACAAGCCTTGAATTTGGCAATTAAGGCAAAGATACATGCCAAAAAGAGATAAAATTAGGAAGCAAGCTAGGGAGAAAGTCAAAATTTCAAGGAATGAGCAGTAGAGATATTAGGAAAAAGTCAACTTTGTATATGTTAGCTAGGAATGAGCAAACCAACAAGAGTAAAACAAACTAAAGAAGACTTTAAAGGAGACTTTCTAATAACAAATTTGGAAGTGGTTTTGACATTTCCAATCAAGATTATCCCTTTCTTCCATCACCTAACAAACCCCTTTAATACCCACAATGCAACTTTAATCACTTTGGATAGTGTGAATCTTTTTTTAGGTGTGAATAACTAGGACATCGAATATTTGAATGTCCAATGACCTAGAACCCAAATGATTTATGACCTAAATATTTTTGAAAAAAAATTTCAAATAGACAAAGAATCTTAAAGGAAGGAATTCTACTCAAAAGAAGTCATTCCATAGAGAACTTGGTATAGTACAAAGGCGAAACTAGATAAAAAATACAAACTGTTTATTATGATTTTATGAACAAAATTGAACAAAATATGCCTTTCCTTAAATAGTTTAAAGCATATGCTGAAGCCAACCAAATAAACTATCCCTTTAGTACAACCATTAATGGAAGGCAAAAAATCATGCAACAGTAGGTTACTACTAAAAGAGAAAAGTTTATCTTAGAACTACCACATTACAAATCCTTCCAAATAAAGTCCATTGATCCATGAAGACTTTTTATTGCAACACCTTTTAAGGTGAAAGATGCTTCAAAAGGAATCTCATCAAAAGACATTTAGTCTTTGATAGAACAAAGAAGCTTTACTAACAAATATCTAATAATCTTAGGGCCACAACTCCTAGTAGAAACCTCCACCAATAAGTTAGGAGAATCTTCTACTACCAAAAGAATATAGCAACATTTGTTTAAAGCATATCAAATCCTTAAAACCAAGCAAGCCAGCTTATCCCAAAATCTTAACATAGCCCAAATAGATTAGATGATCTATCAAATAGATAAGAAATTAGGGAATTTAGTCATCCTTAAAACTGATGAGTATTCCTCACTTTCTGCCAAATTTGTTATTAGTAAGCTCTATGTTTTGAACAAATCTTCTGAAATTTCTTCTAAAGGAAACCAATCCCAAATGTTGGAAACCATCAAAAGAGAAGCTAATTGGAAAGTGCCCTAGAAATTATACTATCCTAAAGGTAGCTTCCTTGATCAAGTAATTGAGGAGAAATCTCATTATTTAGAATTCCTATAATGGGAATAACATTTATGAATGAAACATAATAGAACATCTAAATATGAAATACTTAATATTTTACAACAAATAACAATGTTAAGTGTAGTTTATCAGATTATGCATAGATATGATGACACCTAAATTGCACATATTCTGATAGCAAGCTTCATTGGACAACTTGAAGGATAGTGGGAATAAAGAAAACTTAAATCCTAGAAGTTGTCAAACTTGAACTTCATGGATTAGTATGTGTAGATTTAAATGGTCAACCAATTCTTGATGTTATAAATACTCTCATTTACACTATCACCAAACATTTCATATGTGATGGCATCACCCTATGAAAAGGCACATTAGCTAAACTCCTCTCAAATCTTAAATGCAAAACTCTATTAGATTTCAAATGGCATAAAGATACATTCTTCAACAGAATCTATTCAAAGTCTAATAGCAATCAACTTTTTTGAAAAGAAAAATTTTTTGCTAGGCTTCCTTGTACCCTAGGAGACAATTAAAGTAAAAAAAAAAATCAAAAACTAATTCAATGGCTAAATCCCTTATAAATAATTAATATGTTCAAAAGGTAGTCCTTAAAATTTGCCAAGATAACAAAATTCAAAAGCAACTAGCCAAAGAAAAATCCTTAAACAAGAAAGAGTTAGGAACTTTTTGTGAATAATTTGGCTTTATCTACCTAAAATCATTGAAACCAAAACAAAAGAGAAAAGCTAAGCAATAAACTAAACCTAAACAATCATCTCACCCAAAGCTAAATAAAAAATCCTACCACAAAAGAAAACCCAGATATATTCCTCCTCCAAATTAAATAGTCTAGTTTGTTACCAATGTAACAAATTAGGAAATATCACCAAATATTACCAATTAAATAGAAAACTTAGGAATCTTTAGCTAGAAGAAAACATCCTTAACCAAATAATCTATCTTCTAACTGAAGATTCATTTGAATCAAAAGAGTTTTAAGCAAAAATTGATCAAATCCAACAAGCATCTTATCTCCCCAATGATGATGAAACTTCTTTAGAAATTGAAGAATCATCAACAAAAAAGGAGATAAATATTCTAACCAAAAATTAAGATCTTCTCTTTGAAATTATCAGCATTCTTCCTGATAATGATCAAAAGAAAGATTATCTCCAAAAATTCAATTAAGCCTTAGATAGACCTTCAACCTCTTATAAAACTCCAACAACAAATACCTACAATTTCAAAAATAATTTGAAAAGATTTAAATCAGAAGGCAGTATACTTGTAACATTACAGGATATACAAATCGAAATAAATCTTCTCAAAATAGAAATCCAAGAACAACAAAATCTTTATAGCCAATTCTCTCAAATCTCCAAGAAAACCACTAACTAATGAAGAAAAGGATAATTTCCTTAAATTCATTTCTAAAACTCCAATCCAAAAAATACAATATTCTTATCAAATTGGTTAAAGATGATTGGAAAATAGAAACCATAGCATTTTTTTGATATAGGAGCTGATCTCAATTGCATACAAGAATGATTAATTCCTACCAAGTACTTTCAAAAAAAAAATAAAGAAAGAAAGACTTAAGTCTGCTAGCAGTTCTTTGCTTCAAATCAGCTATAAACTACCGGATGAAGAAATAGTCAACTCCTCTTTCAAGTCGAAACAATTCTTTTTTTGGTTTAAAAATTATCTAGTACAATCATACTTCGAAATCCTTTTATCTATTCCTTATCCCCTTACAAAGTTTCAAATGAACGAATAAAAACTAAAGTCCAAGGAGAAAAGGTAATCTTTCAATTTACAAAGGAATCAATTTTTAAAGACCTTAACTTGGTGAATCTTTTTGAAGAAATCTCTCCTGAAAAGATTAAACAACAATTGGCAACTCTAATTGTTTAAACAAAATCAAATCCCTATAAAGAATAAGTAATTAAGTCTGTCATGATCTTCTAAATACTTTTTGAAAAAGAAAGCAACATATGAATTTATCATATGAAAAGGAATTTTTTGAAAAGCAAATTCCTATTAAAGCAAAACCTTCAAATGAATCAATAACTTCTAGAACATTGTCAGAAAGAATTTAATGATTTTCTTAAATGTTAGAATATATTAGAAAGCTATTCTAGAAGATTTTAGATTATTTCCTTTTTAGTTTGATTATGATTATAATTAGTATATCAAATTTAATTATAATATCTTTGATTGATTGCATTTTTTTTATTAATATAAATAGATATCATGGTTACAATAATTGCTCAAGCTATTTTCAACCAATTCAACATGGTATCGAGCCCTCACATTGAAGGACTCGCTTTTGCTTCTCCTACCATCTTCTATTTCCAAAAATTTCAACATCAAAACCCAAAATCCCACAAACAAAACACAAAAACTAGAAACCCAAAAATTTCAACATCAAAACCAAAAAACCTCGAAACACAAAAACAAAACATAAAAACTAAAAACCTAGAATTAGAATACAAAACCCAGAACCAAATAGCACAATGTTTTGCAACCATCTACCATTATTCCCGAAGTGTTGCGAGATTTTTTATGAAACCGATTGCATAGTCACATTTTTCAACCATTTTCTAGCAAGACCCGTCAGCACCTGCATCACATGCGTCACCTTATCAAACACATGTGAGCCACATGCACCGCCTCTACACCTACACTTAAGCCACGCATGTTGCCACAACTCAATCACCTCTTCTCGCCGACCGTCTTTGGTCTCAATTCATCAATTTAAGAAAGAAAACTCTATTTTTTTCAAACAACCAAATCAATTTCCGTTTAAAAAAAAGAAAAGAGAAAATAAATCTAAAGCATCCATCATGAGTTCCACGTGTGGTATTATTTCCTCCTTTTTGTTTGGTAATCATATAATGCATCAATCTCATTCAGCATTAACATCCTTTGGCCCTTGAGTACTTGATTCGAGAACTTTCAATCACATAACTGATAATCGATCTTTATTTACTCAATTTAATTGCACCAATAAATTCCTTCCTATAATTACCTTAACTGATGAATCTAAAACTATTGCCCAAGGTATCGATCAAGTAAAACTCCATCCTTTTTTATCACTATAATCAGTTCTTTATAAACCTAGTTGTCATCTCAATTTAATTTCAATTAGTCAACTTACACATACTCTTAATTGTGTTGTGACTTTTATTGTCAACTTCTTTGTCATACAGGATCGAAATACAGGAACAATGATTGGTTTCGAGTATAAGTTATAAGGACTGTACTACATCAAATTAGCTTCTCCAATAATTTGTACTATTGTTGAATCTCCTGAATTATTTTACTACCATTTAGGACATCCAAGTATTATAAAACTTTGCAAAATAGTGCCTAATTTTTCAACTCTAGAGTCTTTAGAATGCAAGTCTTGATAACTCAATAAACATATATACAATGTATTTCCTAGTTGAACTCTAAATAAAGCGGATTCTTTATTTTCTGTTATTCATTCTAATATTTGGGATTCTAATCATGTTACCTCAACTTTAGGTTTTCGATATTTCATTATATTTATTAGTGATTACTCTTGATGCATTTAGTTATATTTAATAAAAAATCATTTCGAGTTATTTTCAATTGTTAAATCTTTTTATTTTGAAATACATAATCAATTTAGTTTAAAAATTCACACATTAGAGTGAAAATGCCCAAAAATATTTTTCTATATCTTTCTCTTCTTTTATGTCCTTTAAAGACATTTTTCATCAATTTACATGTCTACACTCACCTAAAAAAAATAACATTATTGAAAGAAAGAATTGACATTTAATTGAAATTGCACAAACTCTTTTAATACATGCAAAAGTTCCTTTTCATTTTTGAGTAGATGTTATTTGAACTACATGTTATTTAATTAATCGTATGCCTTCTTCTATTTTAAATGATTAAGTGCCTCACATTCTTGTTTTTCCAAAAGAACTCATATACAAACTTCCTCTTTGTATTTTTGGATGTACTGATTTTGTTCATAATCTTGCTCTAGGAAAAGATAAATTATCCCCTAAATCCATCAAATATATTTTTCTAATGTATTCAAGATTACAAAAAAGTTACAATTGTTATTCACCAACCTTGCATAAATTTTTTACCTCTATTAATGTCACATTTTTTTAATCTTCTTCATTTTTCTCCTTTTCCACAGAATCTACTCCTATAACCAAGATTTTACCTATTGCTTTTTATGATCCTATACTTATAATATCTCACAGGATAAACCCCTAATTATCTATCAACGACGACCTCGTCCAACTCAGATTGTTGAAAATTCAATTGATTCAGCACCGACTCAAATTACTAAAAAAAAATCCTATAAACTCATCTCTTATTTCAATCTCATCTCCAGAATCCAATTCATCAAAAAATCTTAACAATCTTCTTATTGTACTTCGAAAAGGTAATCATTCCACTCAAAATCCAATTCCTATTTATAATTTTCTAAGTTACGTCTACATCTCACCATGCCTTTGGTTCCACCTTATCTTTGTTTCCATTCTTAAGATCGTGCAGAAAGCTCTCTTGCCCAGGGTGACGTCAAACAATCTTAGATGAAATGATTGTATTACACACCAGTAATATATGAAATTTGATGCCTTTGCCTATTGGTAAATCTTTAGTTAGTTGTCATTTGAAAGTTAATCTTGATAAAAAGATTGATTAAAAGCTACACTCAAATTTTTAGTTTGAATTATGCTAATACATTTTCACCAATTGCAAAAATTGCTTCAATTCACCTTTTTCTTTCTCTGAATACCATTTGTCATTGACCTTTATATCAATTAAATATTAAAAATACCTTTTTGCATGGTAATTTGAGAATGAAATTCACATGGAACAATTACCAAGATTTTTTACTTAAGGAGAGACTCATCTAATATGTAAATTATGAAAATCTCTTTATGATCTTAAACAATCTCTACGAGCTTGATTTGAAAGATTTAGCAAAGTTGTCCAAGATTCAGCATGCAACAGAGTGAAGTTGATAACTCTATCCTTTATCACTCTCTTATTTTTAAGCAGATATACCTAATTGTTTATGTTGATAATGTAATAATTATAGGAGATGATCATAAGAACATTAACTAGCTTAAATAACATTTGTTTCGTCACTTCCAACTAAAAATCTTGAAAGACTTCGATACTTTCTTGGTATTAAAGTAGCACAATCTCGATTTGATATCTCTATATGTCAGAAAAAATATACTATTGATATACTAAGTGAAAAATACAAATCAATTGACACACCTATGAATCCAAATGTAAAACTTCTATCAAATTAAAGGAAGCCTTTTGCAAATTCAGGAAAATATCGAAGACTTGTTGGATAATTAAATTATCACGATTGACATCACAGGGTACATCAATATGCATGTTGTAGTACAGTTATTCAACAAACTATTGGTAATAAGCTAGGCTAGGCTAAGATCAAAGAGCTACTACCATTTCTATATTTGATTCTGATTCTATATAATATAGGATTGAATATTTATATATAAAACTGTTTGAGTCAGGATTACTCAAACTAATTCAGCAACCATCCAAGGATGACTCTTTTTACAACACTAATACATGCATGCACACGAAAGACAATAATTAAACATTAGTGAGTTCCACTTAAAATAAAAGTTAAAAAAACCTTTTTTACCTTGTAGGTCTTAAGAGTTTATTTTTATTTGTCCTTAAGTCCCTACTACAATTAATTTAGAAAAAAAATTTATGCAACTTCAATTTATAGAATTGTATTGCAATATGACAATAGAGTCCCCTTACTTGGAACATTAAATTTTAAATGATATATTCTTACATATATAATAAAATTGTATCTACTAAAATAAAAAATACGCATGATTGAAATCATTTATCTTGATTTTTTTCAACAATTTTGCGACTGTGATTTTACTTTATTGCTATGTCACAATGTGACCGCACAAATGCTCAAACATTTGTCACATTGGACAATTGCATATAGAATCTCCAAGTCAAATATCATAGGGAGTCAATTAAAAACAAAAGTAAACTTGACAAATTACCAAAAAAAAAAAAAAAAGGGAAGTGTAATTTTAAGTTACAAATTGGAATATACTATGAGGATGAAAAGTTTAATTTAACCTAAAAAATATTTATACAAAAAACAAAAACAATTTCAAATGTTATTAACAACTAAATTACAATCAATGCACGGGTTATAACCTAGTGAAGAAAAACATGAGAACAAAGGGTCAATAAGTTTATTAATATCAGCCTTATAATTCCCAACCTGTATGGAAATTATTTAGGGGCAAGGACAAAACTCATTATTAATTATTTGGTTAGACTATAACCAGAACGGACATAATGGTTTAATTTGAGTCAAGAACTAGGATAACCAAATTCAAGTTGCAAGAACTGCAAATTTTGAGTGCCAAAAATATCACTAAGGCCTATGTCATCTGTTTCTACATGGACAAACCTTGCATCAATTACTACTCTACACTGCATAACATTTTCGTGGTCAAGGAAAAGAGAGCACTTCTCATACAAACCTTCCTTTGGAGCTTGATTCAACAGGCAGGATTTGAGAGCAGACAATTTATACGGACCAGCCGTGAATTTTTCTTGTGCTGTGGCTGCTAATATGAGACGGTGGGGCCGGCCCAAAAGCTGAGAGACATATTTCATGTCCCCTACAGCAAGAGCATGGCGGACACGCGTAGATGAGACCTGTCCTCTCTCTTTTGAGTTACTGGAATTTATATTTGCGGGGTATTGTTTCTGATCCATAATGGAATTTATAATGTAAGCTTCCAAGCCGTACTCCTCACACAACCTCACCAACTCTGATGCATCACCAGCTGCTTTATAACCAAATCGGTAATTCTCGCCTAAAAGAAGTTCCAGTAAAGAAATCTGTATCAGTTTTATGACAAAGTACAACATTTATTTAATAAAAATAATTGAAGAACTTGTTTCAGTGATCCTCAGATTTAGGTGAGACCTGGGTTTTATATTCATATATCAAAGTGAAGTCCAAATTTTTTTGGTACATAACCACATTTTGCAATGAACTACCTGAAACTATGATACTAGAAAAACATATTCTCCTCCAATTGGTTTTTTCTGATCACAGGATGTAGGATGTAACTTGATTAAATGAAAACATCATTGGTATAAATTACTTGTTAATGGGACTATATTTACCAGCAACAACTCCACGCACTCTAAGCTCTATTGATAACTTCTCAACAAATTGTTGAGGGGAGAGATGTCGCACACTTGAAAAATCAATCTGGAACTCTTCTGGGACCATGTTACAGCAATAAGGAGCCCAGGAAGAAAGAACTTGCTTCCGATCACATTTGGCAACTAATGGAGCTCTGTATGGGTAAAAGGGGGGAAAAATTCAATGCATTGTGTTTTCTTTCTTTAATCATTTGAATAAAATAATAATGATATACTTCTCATATGTGTGCCACAGTACACCATGTTAAACCTCTCTAAAGTCAGGAAAAATACTTTTATTATATGCTAGACACTTTTACAGACACAATAAGAATTAAGCCAGAAAATTACCAACATAAAAATATGGTGTATTTATATGTAACACCCAATGGTGAGAGGAGTTTCTTGAAAATATTCTGTAACATTCATTGACATCATTGACTTATGTCGTACAATTAGTTGCAGGGTCACTTGGCGCAGGGTCACTGGCAAATGTAAAATTTTTTAATCTTACATTGCACAGCATCTCTTACCTGGGGAATGATCTCCTAGTGTGTTAGGAAAAACTTGGGCTTGCCCTCAAATTTGGGTCATTTCACATTCCATGAATTTCAGAAAGAAGTGTGAAAAAGGAGTTTAGAGGTTGAAACCAGAGAACTAATGTGACAGGCTCAAGAGAAAATGGCTCAGCCTTGTGCTATTCTATAGCAAGAAAAAATTAATTACAATGCTAATCACAAACTCTAAAATGAGTCTACAATCCCCCAAGTTCAACACCATATTTCCTGTATTCAACAACCATATCTCCATACAATTTAATATATTAAAACACATAATCTAAGACAATCTGAAATGTTTAACAGTATTATTAAGTTCAAGATTTTGGTTGGACGACAGAAGATAAAAATTCTTGTAGTGCACTAAGTATGCAGTACTCCGGTGTCTGTGGAAAAGGAATGCTTAACTTGCTTTTGAGTATAGATTCTTTTCTTGACTTCTTTCTCTGTCTTTTTTTAACTTTTTCCCAAGGAGTCTTGGCCTATGTGCTAAGAGATTGGAGTGCTCTCTTGTTAACTATCCGTTGTTTAGTAATGCTTTTTCTGGTGTGCTTTAAGTTTTGGAAAGATTTTGTTGCTGTCAACATCTTTATTAATTTTGTTCTCTTTGTAACATAATTTCCACTTTTTAAATCCAGAAACAATTACTAGAACAACAAGAGTAAAATTGCTACCAGAACCTACATTAGGGTATATGTTTCTTGTCAGATGTCCAACAAAATCAATCATGCTAGAACCTCTTACTTTTTCATAAAATACTTCAAATAATTAAACAATCAAAACTGGGTACTGAAGAGGGTAGTAAATGGAAGGTCACAGGATCAAAGCCCCAATAACTACAACCAGTTAATCACTTTAGTAGTTCATATGCAAGAGCTAAGTTGGGAATGGCGGTATCACGTGTTAAGTTTGACATAAGGCCTCATAAGCCGTTGTCTCTAGATATATGCATGATACGTTACCAGAATTCAGAGACTAGCAACGTTTTTGCATTGTGATATGGCTTGGGAGCTTTGGACTAAATTATTTTCTTTATGTGATGTTACCCAGGTTTGGCCCTCAATTTTTTTTTTGGGCCGGGGGGGGGGGGGGGGGGGGGGGGAGGGGAATAATGGACAATAAGGTGCTTTGAGATTGTGCTCATTTTGCAATTATTTGGTGCATTCGGTTCAAAAGAAAGAAATGTTGGAATTTTCAGAAATCAGCTGTAGTCCAGTGTTCTTTTTATGGGATAGGATTTTGTAAGTCAATTTTTTTTGGATGAAAGCTAGTGGTCCTTTTAGAAGGTTGAGTTTGTCCAATTTGCATAGATATTGGCAGCAAACTTGTGTTAACTTTTGAGAATTAATCATCCCCTCCTCTTGTATTTTTTCTCCAATTTATAAAAGTTTCTTTTTCTATCAAGGGAAAAAAGAAGTTGGATATAAGATTTCTAATAGCTTAATCTTTGGGGGAACAATTTAACCTAGAAACTCAAGGGTTGCATGGAAATATTTTCCTATACTAATATATATTTATAATGAAAATTTTCTTCTAGAGATCATCAACCAAAAACATAACTGCAAAAGCAACTATAATCATACTCTCAGATTCCAGCTACACAAATTCATGAGATATAATATTTGCTGTTCTACAAACTTAAACCATATCATACCTATGTTCCCAGCCAAGTACTTCTGCCATTCCAGCAAATGATAACAGAAATGGTGGTCCAACCCTTGATGCTTGAATTGCAAGTTCTCGATGACCTATATGCAAGGCATCAAACTTTCCCAATGCTACAATTCCTCCTGGTAATGATTGAAGTAAATTCATATAAGTAATTACAGAGATGTGCATCAGACATATTATCATCTTAAACATGAGCCCGCCTATGTCCATTACCCTCTGCTTTGATGCAACCCATGGACTAAAAAACCTATGAAAAATGGGGGTTAATGAGGAAAGAGGAAGTGCAAAGAAAACCCATCTGCATATAATCAGTATTTCAGTCATCGAAAGGATAAAAGAGAGGCTCCTCTCACTAGGATAGTCAAAAGTAGAACCCCCATGGACTGTCACATTTGCCCCAAGTAAGGGACTGGCTTTAATGTTTGGAAAATAGTTACATGCTTGTTAGAATTAATTTGTTTAAATTCATAGAATCTTCTGTTCTAATTCTTCTAAGAGAAAGCGTTAGGGCCATTTTCTTGAACATAATGTCAGGCTTCCAGAATTTGGTTTCCTTGTTCTCATACAAATCAATCTGACAACCTCAGGAGAAACAACACTAACAAAATATAGAAAACTTCTGTAACTCTTGATAATCAGACAACTCAAGACTGAACATAATGAGCATATAGACTAGCTTTCCTAGCCGACAACTCCATAGCAAATTTTAACAACAGAAATAAAGAGCAGGGAAATTAATGCACACCAAGTGTAATAGAATTATCATCAGAAGCATAAATTATTAAAAGAAATTACAAAGTCAGAGGTAAAATGGATAATATGACACTAAATTAATTAGGATTAAGAAGCCCAGAGGGATGCCGCACTCTAATAAGAAATAATGATTACAAGCCCCACCTAGGGGTAGCAATGGGCTGGATTGAATTTGGCATGTAAATGAAATCATTAATAATCCATTCATATGATATTATACATTTAAATTTTTAACTAGTTATAAGGATGGTCCTTGACCCATATATCATGGTCTGACCATATCCATTGTTTATTCATTTACCTTAATTTACACTGCAAATGCTTAATATTTTTAGCACAACAATGATAGGAACAGAGGCATAGCAGCATTGTTACAAGAAGTCCCATGTTCGTAGATTGCTACTTATCTCAGTCAACACGGTTTTTTGTACTGTGTGCAGTCTAGGCTAACAGTATTGCCTCCCAAACAGTTTAGCTTATACTGTTGGTTTTAATATGAATTTTACAACACTAATCTACTTATCTGAGCATTTTAGAAGTGATTGTCTTTATAGTGCCCCAGAGAACATGATATCACAATAAATAAGAATAAAATTGATGCACTAATAAAAAAATAAGATGGCAATAAACAAACAGAAAGTTGCCACAACCTAAGAGTCGAGGACCGGAAAAGTAGTGGTTGTTTCTCAGGTTAGCTATAATTCAGAAGTTCTACTTATTTAAGACTGTGGCTCACAATTAGAACATCATATGACCATTAATGAGTTGGGTCTTATAAAAACTGCATTTTTAGACCTTTTAAGGTAGAAGATGACAAAATGTAATGAATACATAGATATTCAAGGGTTGACCATTAATCACCCATATATTAGTTGGTTTGGATGGATAAATTTAAGGATGGCTCAAGATGAATAAATGAATCATCAAACATTTTGCTACCCCTAGTCCAATCTATAACCAATTCAAATCTATCTTCAAACATTCCATATTTCCAGGAAAGCATTATTTCCCTCCAAGGCCCAGATAATTGAAAAAAATATCTGAGAAAATAAGTTACCTATCTACATGAATCCAAAAGCATACGAGAAAAATGTAACAGAAGAATAAGACATGAGAGACTTAGAAAACCTGCCACAGGAGGTAATCCATCTGATATAATTTCACGATCATCTTCTTGTTGGCTTCGCAGAAAGACAAGGAATCAGATGCTTGACCAAAAAAGGATGACAAATAATACACAAAAAAGATATTAGTGCATACGAATTTATTAGCTAATACTTCATCAATTTTTAGAACATTTGACATAGACATTTAAATCACCGTCCTTTACAACAGTGAAGCTGTAAAAATCAGCTCTAGGACTCTGAACTGCTAAAAAATTTTAAAAAGAAATAAGGCAACACATTAACGCTTGAAATATAAAACCCACTAGAGACCACCTGGAGACAGGAGATTATTGATCGTTTGGCTGATTAAATTTATCGACCGTATAAGTGTTCACCCAACAGGAAAAGGTGTTATGGTAGCTGCAACTGTGTTTTATTACAAGCACTTAAGGAGCTCTAGGCTTTTGCCCATAACTTTATATTTAAGCCCAAAAAAAAAAAAATTGACTGTAACTATTCTGCAACTTGTAAGGGAAAAAGAAATTATCAATTATAAAAGCCTGCAAAATCATTCTGTAGTAAGTTTCATAAAGCAATGCTATTATTATGATAACACTCTCTTTCAATCCGTTTTAAATTAAGCAATAACCTGACATTTTTCTTGCATATTAATACTAGATATAATAACTTAATCTTTCGTTTGCACTCAGTAAGAGTACTTCAATTCCTAGGCATATAAAACTTCGCACCGTCAGTTAGGCAACTAATACTATAGTTATCAAATTTCTTAATACAAGATTGAAAGTAACAGAGAAGAACCTGAAACAATCACAAAGGAGTGGACTTTGTCCATGAGACTTGGATGAGAATGAGATTCTGTTATGCTGCTTCAGCGAAACAGTAATAGTAGCTGGAATAGAAGTACTCCCCCATCCCCAGTAGGAAGGTCTGAGAAGCCCATGGAATCGAAAGCTGCACAATTTGGGCACCGAACTTAAAACCCTAGCTTATATGGAGGTCGCTGCAGTCTCGTAAATGATTGGAAATTCGATACCCACCACTTACCAGCATTGGTTTGGCTTGACTTCCTCTCCCTTCCACCTTCTACACCAGTAATCGGGTCTCGGTGCATATGACCGACCCGAATAAAGTCAGATTGATTCGATTAATTCAGAAGCGGCGCAAGACAGAAAGAAGGAGAAGCAAGGACAACTATTCCAGACTCGACAGAGAAAAAGCCAAACTGTACTATAATTGCAAAACCCGACTCAACCAGGGTATTCTCATCTCACGCAGTTTCAGTTTCTGATGGCAATCGGAATACCACGTGCAACTCGTATTGATTCTATCCCCTTTCCCATCCCCATTTTTTCATTAATCGAACGTATGGAAAAAGTAGAATAATATCAACCAATTAAAGTGAAAAAGAAAATAATATATATATTTATATTATGTGGGTGTGTGTTAAAATATTTATATCCATGGCCTGTTCTTGGGCGCAACTGGCAGCTGCAGAATCAGAATTTTTTTTTAATAAGATTTTATACGTATAAAATATTATTGATAAATATTATTAAATAAATTAAAATTAATTAATCGTAATATTTTTAAATTTCTATTTACTAATAAATTAAACATTTTGAATTAAATAATTATTATACGTTACATAAAATTAATTTAAATGATTGGAAGGACAAAAATTAAAATAGATATCATAGATTTAAAATGAACAATGACTTTTTCATTTCATAAAAATAGGTATTGTTAAAGTTTTTATTAAAAATTTTAAAAATAAAATATAAGAAAAATAAATTATGATGAAAATATCAGTGAAAATTTGTAGTAGTTTATATAAAATTGTAAAGTATAAATATTTATAATTTAAGAAAATGTATACAAATATGATTCAATGTACATATATAATATATAAAAAAAGATATTATATATATTCAATTCAAAATTTATATATAACAAAATTTTTAATTATAATTTTCATGTTGTCAATGATATTTTATAGTTAAATATTTTAAAATTATTCTTATAAGCTAATAGATATTAAAAAAATTACTTATAATTTAATGTAATAATTTTTTAAAAAAGAAATGAATATAAAAATAAGACATAATATAAATAATTAATAATGAACACTTCATTAATTCAAGAGAAAAAAATTTTATTCAAAATTTTATTTGAAGAAGTTAACATCAAAATTTAAAGAAAACAACATATATATACATATATGTGTGCAACGTAGTTCCGCACTGGGCAACTGAAACCGGTGTTGCATCATTTGCAGCTGAAGAAGTGGCAAAATCTTAAAAGCCAAATGAGCTAAATTGCAATATCAGAATTTAATATATTAGAGACTGGCGTGAAGCCGGGGGAGAACAGATAAATTTTGGTTAGTAAATTAGTTTATTTTTATAAAGTTGATGGGAAAAACAAAATTGTGGAATGAAAAAAAATTTTCAAGTATATCAGATTAAATAATGATGATTATACTATCTATCATTCAAGATGGGAAACCGAAAATTTATAGATTTGAACAGAGTAAAAGAAGCAAAATCATATTGTCACAACAATGTCAAATAAGGGTGACTTTTAATTATTGAAATAATTAGCTTTAATAGGGTTGATGTGTAAAAAATTTGATATGGAAAAGAATTTGCAAGTAAATAAAATTAGATAACATGATAACTTTGTTAGAAATTTTAATATGAACCTCACGTTAATTTATAAATGACAATTAGTATTGAAATTTGTTACATGGACTTTAAATAAAAGTAACAATTTGGATCTAGTCATATTCAATATTATATCCCAAATATGAATTAATTGAGCAATGATCTTGTGATATGTAAAATTTTATAACCTAACCTGATTTATTTAAGAAATTCCTTACCTTTAATAATCAACCTTAATTTTGATTTATCCCATCTGAATGTAGTACTAGATTTCAAATGTGGGTTAATTGGGTATGAATCTTATAATATATAGGATCTATAACCCAACTTGGTTAGTAACCAACCCTAATTTTGATTTGTTCCATCTAAAAGCCAAACAAATCCCTTCATCAAAGTGAAAGAATGAAAGAGGGAAAAAAAAAAGAAGTTACAATAGAAGAAGTGAGACCTTCACAATAATAATTTATATCTTTTTATATTATAGATACTAGTTCAAATGGTAAAAAAGAACATAGGATTTAAGGTCAATCACTAATTGATCTAGGCATTTATTATATTAATATACATAATTAATTAGTCCTTGATTATGTTCATGCCATGATCGAAAACCTAAAATTCAAGGTTTTCATGTTTAATCTAAAATAATACTAGCAATTAGTATCAAAGTCTAGTTTGACTTTTGATTATGGCTGATTTTGTTGTTATATATAATTTTAGTATTCCCCCTCTATCAAATTTGCTAATTTATTGAGATGCAATTTTATTGCTCTTGGTATATATGAATATATAATCTTAATATTGCCTTTCAACCATATATAAATTGTTTTGCCAATATGATCTTAAAGGGAGTTTTTGTACACATATTTTATTGCTTTTATTTCGACCATATATATATATATATAATGATTAGTTTTTTCATACAATAAAATTTTAAGGCTGATTTTTTTATACGCCACATAAATGTCAATATGTATGGTCATGAAGCAAAATTTGGTTGTATTGTTTATTTGTGCTTCCTGCTACTTAAAGTGATTTGACTAGGTTGGCTTCACTCTTTTTCTAGAAAACATAAACTTAAGAAATGATTACGTAAAATGGCATAATATATATATATATATATATATATATATATATATATATATATATATATATATATATATATATATTTATCTTTAGCAAAGGGCTGAGATTGTGATGATTATAAAACTCAAATTATGGGATAATAATGATAGCAAAACTCAAAAAATATGGATAGATTAATGATCCTTTTCAATCTCAAAACTTCTGAAACCATATAGGAAGTTTTGGAAAATTTTTAAAACTGAGATTTTACATGTTTTGGAGCCATTTTCTCATTAGATTGATTTAAAATTGGATAAAGGAGTGAATTTGGGTGAAATTCATATTGAAAAAACCAAATAAAATGGTTATTTTAGGACTAGATCAGTTACTAGGTTCTATAGCGGGTCATGCAACCTGTTAGAGGCTTAGTAAGTGAGGAAGATGATGAACAAGCTTTGTGCACATGGCTACATGTAATAATGGCATGTGTAGTGCACACCCCACCATGAGGACATTTTTTTGTGACAGTGATGGCACTGTTGTTACTCCACTTCTTCAAGCACATAATTTTGGACATTTTCTAGAATTTTTTGAAATAAAAATATTTTATGATATTTTTTACCCCAAATTTTTTGAATAATTATTTGAAATAATTTTGACTTGAAATTTTTTCTAGGTAATTCCTATGTTATAAGCTAGCTACTATAATTTTGATAGCAATTTTAGAAATTATTTGTATAATGTAATAATTTTTGAAATATTATTACATTAATTAGGAATTACTGTATACTCATATTATGTCATGAAAATTTTACTGTGATTGTGTATTGACTTTCATGGGACCAATTACATAAAATTTGTACAAAAATTTTGAAAATGAAAAAAATTTTGTTCTAAATTGTATAAAAGAAAGGCTATATTGATAATATTAAATACCTTTCGATATTATATTACCAATATGATAAGTTATATATAGTATGAGTATAAAGTTGGATATTATATTTTTTTTAAGATGTTTTAAAACACCCTTTGGTATTGAATTTTAGGAGTATGATATTTGACTCCTTGTATCATGTTGTAAGAATTTAAATGCCCTTTGACATTAGTTCTTATAATGTGATACTAATTGATATTGTATAGTATAATTTTATGATGAAAGATTTAACATAATTAAGTTTTTGACATGCATTAATATTTTTTTGATATTTTCTAAATTTTAATATCTATGCAATAAAATTTTAAGATGCTAAATAGGACATGCTATGTTTGATAGGGCCTAGTTATAAGTGATGTATTTGGCAATTTTAAATGTAGAACCCATTATGAGTTGGAATTCTAGTATAGGATAAAATTGGAACACGAAAGGTGTTTTCACTCAAATTGAGACGATTTAGTGGTTATCTTGGACCAAATCATCAAATGAAGCATTTTTTAAAATAGCAAATATCCAACCCTTATTTAAATAAAAAAGTACCTGAAACTAGATTAAGTGGGAAAGGGTCTATTAATTAAGAAAGCAGTCAATATGAGACTAGAAAGCTGTGAAAACCTGTTATGAACTTTATTAATTATCTTAGTTTCAATTTGATGAAAATATAATTTTTTTAACTTAGTATGTACTAAATGTTTTCCATCAAATTTTGTTGAACTTCTTTAAAAAGTGCTTTACAACTAGGAGATGGATTTTATTCATGTTGTACTAGAAAACATAGTATTTTATTGAATTTCAATAGTGAAAATTTGTTTTGGCTAGTTAACAAATTTTAGTAAATAAAATTTAATTTTTGAGGTATTTTTGGTGTACATGTTTTGAAATGGTTGTTTAGGATTTTACAAAATTCAAAATTTAAAACTTAACCTTAATGCTATCTCTAGGACCTAATAAGACTGATCCATTTAAGGATGTTTTGGGATAGTGAGAGACTATTGAATCTAGTAAACGGTGGAGTTGGAAAAATAAATATGATATTAAATTTAATAAGGATGCTCATATAAGTTTTGAGTTCAAGATCAGGTTAGTTAATAGTTAATAACTACTTTAGGAAAAGGATGCAATTTATCAAAAACTCTCTTATCTTAACCTTCTTAAATTTGCTTATGGTCTAAAACAGCTCATTTTAATAGAAACCATGTAAGTCAGAGAAGAGAGTAGCCTTTTTTATTAGTGACTTGATAGCTAAATAGTGTATTGATATAGTTATATCTTATTTTGATGATCTTGCAATTTTTCTCAAATATCAAGAGAGTAATGCAAATCAATGTATGATAAACTTAGGTATTTTGATAATTTTTTGGATCTATGTGACAATGAAGTTCTTCTAAGTTAGTGATCTTATGGACATAGTAGTTGAGATAAAGCAATTAAATTAAACTTAGTTAAAAGTGGCTTAAAAGTAAAGTGTGGTAGGCCCAAAATTGCATGTATAGTAGGCCTGTAAACTTAAAATCATTTATGTGGTAGGCCCATAAACAAATAGATCCTAGGGACATTTAACTTATCTTCTTTTAGTATTAGAAGAGTCCAACATATTAATGTACTTTCATATTCATTAATTTAGGAGAATTAAATTTATTAGGCCAAAGTATTTTTGAAAATAATAAAGATTGTCCTATGAGTTAGTCATAAATAACCTGTTGTTAATTTAAGTAACTATTTTTAGACTAAAAATGATATTACATTAGTGATTACACGCTAGCATATAGAAAATCAAGATATTTCATATGTATAGGTTACTTAAACTTGTTTTATCAATTGTCCAGGTGAATATAAAATTGTGTTTGGACACTGTGTTACAAGCTATTGTATTGTGAAATTATTATGCAATCAATTACAATAACTTCCATTAAAGGGTATGACATGTCACATATAATAAATTCCTTATTAAATTAGCAAGTTAAGAGTTTTCTAGCTTTAACTAGATTTATGTTGCAAAAATACTGCTATTATGGATTTTTCTCTCAATAATAACAAATTTGCCCATGTAAAGAACTTCAAATCAAAGTACCTATTTGTAAAAGAGAAAATATATGAGTATATTACTTAATTTCAAGGGGATTAATACTCTTGAATCCACTAACTAAAAGGCTTAATGGTAAATATGAAGCATGATTGTGTAAATAAAGTGAATTTTTCTAAGCCTTTCCGATATCTTGGGTTAGTGGGAGTTTTTGATGATATAAGCTCATTAATATCTTGTGATATGCTTAAACGAAATACTCATAATGAGATATTCATAATATCACCATATATTGTGCATATTTTATTTATAATGTGAATAGAGATATTTAGATTCAATTTTATTATTATGAACATAAAACATTTAGACTCTGTTTCATTAATATGTTGACAATATTGATTCTCATAAGGAATCATGGGGTGATGCTAGGACCATTGTGTGGGAGAATTTACATTTAGTCCTTTGGTTAATACAGTGTAAACATTTAACATGTTTTATATTAATATCCCTTCAGATATAATATTTAGTATTGTTAAATAATTATAATCTCAATTAGACCTATGAGTGAGATAATACCATTTTTAACATTAATTCTTTTCAAGAAGTATCATTTATAAATTAATGTGGACTCAAGTGGAAAATTGTTAGAAATTTTAATGTGGGCCTTACATTAATTATAAATGGTAAATTAATGTTAAAACCTGTTATGTAAATTTTAAATAAAGTGACAATTTAGATTATATCTTGTTCAGTATTATAAGCCAAATATAGGTTAATTAGGCATAGATCCTATAATGGATAGAATCCATGACTTAACTTGATTTATTTAAGAGTTTTTCTACTTCTAGTAACCAACCTTGATTTTGATTTGTCCATATGAACGTAAAACTAATTCCTTCATCCAAGTGAGAAAAAGAGAGAAAGAAAGAAAAAAGGTTACCATAGAAGCAGCAAGGCCTCTACAATAATAATTTTATATCTTTCTATGTTACAAATATTAGTTCAAATGGTAAAAAAAGAATACATGAATCAAGACCAATTACTAATTGATCTAGGCATTTATTATATTAATATACATAATTACTTATTCCTCGATTATGTTTATGCCATGATTAAAAGCCTAAGATTGAGGGTTTTCACATCTAATCTAAAATAATACTAGCACAGTTTTCATAAAATTCAAGAGTGAAAAAAAATTCATTAATCTAAATAAAGTAAGGGAAATGAAACATATTCTCTTAACAATGTCCAAATAAGAAAAATCTTGTATACAACTTAGGTTATACAATGATGACTGACTTTTTTTTAACACCTGTTTAAATATAACATTTGTTATTTTGTATATAGATTTTCCTTTGGCATCACAAATTAAAATTAACCTTTTCTTCCTTTGCACTTCCCACAATGCAACTTACATACAGTTAACTACAATTAAAAATTGGCCCTAGTCAATAAAGACTTGCATGAGATAGAGCTTAGCATTGACTCTTATTGATTATCTTACTGAAACAAAATTAGATTGGATATTGTCTTTATTGAAACTTAAATGGTAAATAAGAATAAGATGGAATTAATAACATTTTAAAGAAATAAACAATCTTACCAATATTGTTATCTAAAATTGCTTTTGCTTTCAACTCATGTGTAACTAAATCAATGATGAATAATCAAGTATTATTTTGCTTACTAACTAGTCAAATTTTCTAATAAGCATAATTGGAACATTGATTTTTAGGCTTTATTTTACTTAATAAATAAATTAATTTATAATTTATTGATCTAATCAATGAACAATAAGCATTTTACTTTTATAGATGTTTCACGTACTAATTTATTGAAAAAAATAAGGCTCTATTTCGTATAAGCAGCTAATAAATTAATTAATAATTGATATGTTAATTGATAACTAATAAGTTAGTTAGAAACTGATAAATTAACTAATAACTAAATAAGTTAACTGATTCTGATTGTATAAAAAGTGTTTTACAAAAGTAAATATTAAACTAGTTGAAATTGTAAAATGCAATAAAAATATATTAATATAAATAGATATATAAATTAAAATTATTCATATTTATTTAAAGATTAAATTATATTAATATAATTAAGATATTTAAAATAAAAATATAATATCTAATATTTAATTAATTATATTTTATGAACTTATATATTTATTTACTTATATTATTTATAATAAAAATATAATTAATTATATTTTATGACACTATGTTGTGAAGGATATATGTTGTAAATTAATCAAAATAATGATAGATTTAAAAAAAAATTAAAGAGGTAGTAACTTATAAGTTATAAGTTATTCAAGGTAATTTATTATATCAAAACTTATTTTTTTTATGAGTTAGTATACAAAATATCTCTAAAAGTTAGTTTATAACTTATTTGTCGCATAAAATGGAGTCTAAACTTTAATTTAATAAGCTACATTAAGTAGTTTATAACTTAGAAGTTAGTATATTTTCAAATTTTTTTAAATTTATTCTCTTTCATTTTAGTAATTTTGCAACTCATGCCATAAATAAATAATTATATTCTTATTTTAAATAATAAATACATAAAATTCAAGCAAGTAAGCAAATAAATATATAACATTATAGTGTAAATAATTAAATAAAAATAAGCAAGTAAGTTAATAAATAAATATGTGATATTATAAACTATAATTAATTAAATTTTAGATAATTATATTTTTTATCCTAAATCTTAAATAAATAAAACTAAGTAAGTGAATAAATAAATGTATGATATCATAAATTATAATTACTTTAATTTTAATTAATTATATCTTTTTTAAAATAAAAAATTAGAAAAGATGTACATAAATAAATGCATAATGTCATAAAATAATCAATTTTATTTTAAGTGATTATATTTCGATCAAAAATAATAATTAAATTAAAATTATGTAAGTAAATAAATGTGTAAGGTCATAAAATTTAATTAATTAAACTTTAAGTGATTATATTTTTATTTTAAACATCTTCATTGCATTAATATATTTTAATTTTTAACTAAATGTGAATTAATTTAATTTATATATATATATATATTAACATATATTTTTATATTATTTTATAATTTCAACTAATTTAATAATTAATTTTATGATATACTTCTTATACAATTAACTATTAGGTATTAATTAATTTATTAATTATTAATTAATTTATTAATTATTTATACGAGAAAAAACCTTCACTTTGAATCATGATCAGAAAGATTAGATGAATATATGGCATTCAAGAACTTAGGTAAATACAGTTCTGCTTAATTATGATCATTGTCGTTCTCTTTACATGGATATATGTCAGCTTAAGCAGCTTCCCAATTCATTGGAAATCATGAAAAGAATATATTTATTCGAATACAATACAAGGAACCCCCTAAAACTATACCCATTGTGCAATTCACGCCTTGTATTTTAAAACTTAACAATGTACCTCCTTAAATTATAAGGGATGTGCACTTTACTTCCTTTATTTTGATTCTCGTCAATTATTGGACAGATCCCTTCCATATGATATCCCAAGAGCAAAGCATGAGGTTCTTACTATAATTTTTATTCATTGCTGCTAAACCAAACCTATCTTTTCTTTCCCCTAAATTTCATATCTCAACTTCGCGTCACTAAACCGAAAGCATTACGATGAGAAAGAAAAACAGAGGAAGAGCAACTTCAAGGTTGATTGAAGTCCCGTCTTCAAGGTTTGATTGAAGCGATATTCTTCTAAACTATTGGTTAATTGGCTTTATTTTCTCAAAATATTTTATTTGTAGATGCCCATAAATTTGTCATATAAAAAAAATCATCCTCTTCAGCTTATTTTCCTAGATGTTGTTTGCTTATTAGCATATGATTGGTAACAATTTCTATTCTTATATGGAAATAGGCTCTGTATAAATCCAACAATGTTGGGCCATACGAGCACCTAGTGCTCTCTAAATATTCCCTAATTTGCTTCTCATGTGATTGTGTAATCCCATGGAATCTTCTGTTTCTTTCTCTGATTAGAAATATTGCTTTAATCATTTAATGTATTTTTCTTAACTCTTTAAATTACTTGCAAACTATTGTTGGTTCCTTTTTGTATAATTTCAGTTACCTTTTCTTAAATTTTCAACTATTCAAATGGATGTAAATTTGAGAGTTTATATGGGTGAGGATCTGAAGTTTGAACATATCAATTATTACATAAGAGGCGAAATATTTACAATTCAGGGGTTTGATGTAGACTTATTACCTGTACCTCACTTCAATAAATATGTGAAGGGAAAAAGGTATAAAATGTTGCAACCTATTTGTGCAAGTTTGAGAACCACGATATAACAAAGGTGAAAAAAATTTGAGCCTAATGATGATATCAAAAACATTTTCAATTACTTTGCCGAGAATGGGGAATGCATGGTTAGAAATATATGTCAATAACAAACTAAGACACTAGAAATATTAGAAGATCAACATGATGGTAATGAAAAGCAAAGAGGAATCCGATCTAAATTTAGTAGCGTGTGATTTCTTGGACAATGATGCAGAGCAACCAAACATTCTATAAAGATGGTTTAGGATTTACAGAGGTAGAGGTTAACAACTTCATAAAGAGAAAGGAATTTGCTTTGGAATCTAAACATGCCACATCTAAACAAGGTCTTGAAAATGTCCTCACTGAACAGCCATTTGAACTTAATCATACTCACATGGAGAATTGGGATGGTGAGGTGCATTCTAATTATGTTGATAGCAACACCTTACTAACATCTCCATAATCTGATGATGAAGGCTCAAAACAACCAAGATATCTAGAATTCTAGGAAATGGCGGATATGAAAAGGAAAATTTAGTTAGAGATTGGCATGAAATTTTTTAACTTTAGGGTATATACAAAGGCCTTAGAGAAGTATGCAATAAAAAATGGCATAGATTACAAATAATCTAAAACAATGAATGAGTAAGAATTTTTGTGGTATAGAAAAAGGAATGTGGAATGCAGGATTCATGCATCCAAGTCTAGTGATGGCTAATCATACCAAATTTAAAACTTGGAATCATAAAGAGCATAATTGTAGTGGGTTAAAGACAATAAAAGAGTAAAATCAAGATGGCTTCCAGAGCAATATATTGATGATACTAGAGACCAATCGAGGTGGAGGCTAATGCTTTTATAAATGCAGTGCAAAAGGCCAAAATACATTCATGTTAGTAGGTTTCAAGCATATAGAGCAAAAAGAAAAGCATTACTTGAAATTGATGATTGCCATTCAACTTAATTCTTAAGGCTCTGGGATTATTGTGCTACTATTAGGAAATTTAACCTTGGTAGCACTATAAAATTACTATTTGAAAATTAAAGTGTTTCAAAGAATGTATGCCTGCCTTGATGCAATAAAAATAGGTTTATGAATTCTTACAAGCCAACAGTTTGTGTTTATGGATTTTTCTTGAAAGGGCAGTTTGGTGGGTAGTTATGGAGTGCTATTGGGAAGGATGGCAATCACAATATGTACCCTATAGCCTTTGCCATTGTAGAAAGTGAGTGCAAAGTAACTTGGGAGTGGTTTTGGAGTTGTTATTTGATAATATTATACCTCTTGAAGAGAAGGGATAGGTGATCATGTTAGATAAACAAGAGGTAATGTTGTCTAATTAATTGCATTTTCTTTTAAGTGTGTACTCTCATAATCTATTGAAAAATTTTAATAAAGGTTTTAATGAATGTTTTCTTTTGTGCAATATTTTAATTATAAAGTCTTATATTGCAGGGCTTAAAGAAGGTTTTAAAGAAGATTGGATGTGAGAATAGATTCTGTTTGAGGTATTTATATGCTAATTTCAAGGTCAAGCATAAAGGAAAGACATTGAAAGATGCACTATGGAACACAACTCAAAGTGTTACTGAAGATGACTTGAAACATACATGCATAAGATACACAAGATGGATTCACATGCTACCAATTATCTAAAAAAAATTCAATCCATCTTAGTGGAGCAAGCATGCATTTGTTGGGAATTCAGATTATCATATGCAGCGAAAATTCAAAATTTGATCCGAATTCTACTTAAGATTCATGCAAAAAACATAAATCAATGATTAGGATTTTACCTATTGAGCACTCGTATTTCTACTGATCAAAATTTGAGAGTAGATGAATAAACACTGGCCGGAAGGTACAGCGTCTCTACGATATCCACACGGAGTGAACAATGACCTTTCGCCCTCCACGAATCTGCTAGGATGCGTTTCTTTCTCTAGGAATTAGGATTCAATATTTTCTGAGTGATTTAAGGTTTTAGGAGGCTTATGAGTGTGTGCTTAATGTGCTGCCCTCAAGCCCCTTTTATAGAATTTAGGCAAGCCACAATCCTAATCCTACTAAGATAATGCTTCCAAAATCCTAATCACACTTAACAACTCATTTTATCCTTATCTAGAGATAATAAGGAGAGATAGGACTTATCTATTAATTATCTAATATTAGATAATATATCTCATAATATAAATGTCTTAATATTAGATAATTGCATATAGTTATCAAATATCAAAATAATATTATCTAATAATATATTTACCTAATATCTGATAACATAATTATTTGATATTACTTTAATATCAAATAATATCACATAATATATATATATTACGTGAATGACACATTATTATTCTTAATAATAATATATATATGTACGAAAATAAGTCCAATTAATTAGATATTAATATAATTAAAGTATAATTAATTATTGTCTTATTCTTACTCCTTTTGTGTGACCCTGTAGGTTCTTTCTACGTTGACAATGACTCATTATTGAGCTATAGATAGTGAGCAATATCTAGCAATACATCACTGTCACTCAAGTAGTAAGAATGTTTGTGATTCGACATTCACCTAATACATGATCAACGTTTTGCATCATAATCCTTTTGTAATGATATCTAAATTGAACTAGAGGCATGAAATGTGTCATCCTCGTCAATGTTCAATTTATATTTCTTGATACTGAATAGACTTAAAATAAATTATTAATATCACATATTAATCCAATTGAGCATGTCCATGCATTTCTAAGTCTCACCCAATCAAGAGGCCCAAGGATATTTCTCTTTTATACAAGAGTAACAAAATCTCATCTACATCACTCACTTCCCTCTGCACGATTCATGACACACCTAATCAATGCCCTATTAGTCATCCTGATCAAAGGTGACATAGGACAATATTAAGTGAGTAATTCATCATGTAGGAAACCGTAGTGACTTCAGTCAAAGGTTTATGTGTATTTGTGATCATATGAGAATAACTTTGACACGTCTATCCATGCAATATTCTCATAGTGGGTCAGTCCAGTACATGTTCACTAATAATGTACTCATGTATTGACTTAATATCACATATTCATGATTCGTAATCATCAGTTTTTATACATGCTAGTCTCGATGTATTATTACTATCATTTTTATAATAATACTTAACTAAAGGCATTTTAGGAATAGCGAAACTATTCTAAGAATAATTATTATATTAAGTTATAAATCATGCAGAATAAAAATAAAATATAATAATTAAATTGCCTAAATAAACATAATACATTATGTAAATAAAATTATAAAAATATAAATAATTAAATTGCTAAATAAAACATAATACATTGTGTATTACTTCAATCATCTATATGATTGGTTCTTATGACATATACTAACAGCATTAATCCAAGAGCTAAGTGTGACATTCTTCAAATGATATTACTGAGACATTTGACTATTTATTTTGGAGGCCAAAGACAAATGCATCCTCACTATGTGGAAGATAATTAGATGAATGCTGATGAAGAGATTTATTACTAAGAGGGAGGGGATGCAGAATTATAAGGGCTTTATTTGTTTTAAAATTCAAACTAAGCTTGAGATATCAAAAAGGGAATGTGGGAAATCCATTACCTATATGGCAAAGGATAGGACATTTTAAGTAGATGATGCTCAAGGAATGAGAAGAGCGATTGACTTACATCAAGGAGTTATAGCTGTTTTAAATGGGATATCAGTGGCATACCATGTGATCATGGAGTTGCTTGCATTTATAAGATAAGATGCGTGCCAAAAGAATATGTTCATTCTTACTACAATATGAGGACATTCTTGAAGGCTTATGAACTTACTATGTTACCATTACTTGGGGTAGAGGATTGGCCTAAGACAAATAACTTGCCATGTAGCCCTCCAATATATAAGAATGCAATAAGAAAGCTAGGAAAAAGGCAGCATATGAAGCTACAAATCCTTATAAGGTCATTAAGGGGGCTAAACAATAAAATATTCTAATTATGGGGTAAGTGATCATAATGTTAGAAGGTGCAAAGGTCCACTTAATCTTAATAGAAAAATATTCAAGAGAAACCAATCAAGAAAGAAACAATCTACTAGAGGGACAAACAAATTAAATGGTCAATCATTAGGGATGTAAACGAGTCAAATCAAGTTGAACATCTGCATATTGGAGCTCGAGCTTGATAATATTAAACAAGTTAGAGTTCAAGCTTAAACTTATCGAGCTTGAAAATGTTGAGCTTGAGCTTAACCTTAAACCTTATTTTGAACATAAGCTTAATTAAACTTATTCGAGCTTAAATGAACTTTATATTTTTTACTCTAAATTTTCAATCAAGCCTAAATATTCAAGCTTGATCTCGAACTTAGGTTATATTCGATCTTAAATGAGTTAAACAAGCCTCAATGAGCTTATACTGAACCTATAACAGTTTAATAAATTTTTTATATTTATATTATATAAAATATAAAAAATAAAAAATATATTTTTTATTAAATACATTTAAGCTCGCAAAACAAATTAAGCTGAGTAATAAAAAGCTCAAGCTTAGTTCGTTTAATAAACGAGCTTGGCTCGTTAAACTTAACTTGTTAAAATTAGACCTTGAACTAAATTTTTTTACAAATTAAAGTCGAACTACTTATGAATAATTCAACTCATTTAGCACCCCTAATATCAATCATTTCAAGGATCCAATGAGGGAACTAGTAACAATAATTAAGCAACTAAAGGGAAAAAACCACCAAAAAATGAAGCATCATCCTATATATTTATGTTACTATATTAGATTGGTAATTGTTTAAGTTCATGTAATGGTTGCATTGTGATAATTTGGCTATGTCATTTTGGAAATACATTTGGTATTGAATTAATTAATCATATTATAGGTTATTCTATTTCGATATTGGAACAACGAAAATTATAAGTTATTCTATATTCTAATATGGCATTGGTCTTGTATTTTTCCTTTATTTACATCACTTAATGTTCAGAGTTGTGGATGATGAAAATAAAAAGTTTACAATGAACTCCTCTTGGATAACAAAGTGATGAAAATTTGTAATCTAACTTTATACAATTAGGTTCCAAACAAGTTCTTATTTATTTGAACTTCTACCTTTGTTATGAAATCTTGTTATATTTTTCTACTAAGTTTTTAATTCTCAAATGGATTGGATGACATAGATAAAAGTGAATTTTATTAGGAATTTTTATCATCTATGAACTATACGAGGCCAAAGGACAAAAATTAAATATTGCATTGAACGTTTACTGCCATTCTGTAGACAAAAAAGGCAATGTGTCATGGTGTCTCATATTAGTGCCAAAGTGACTCAAGTCAAAGGCGTTATGTTGGTGCTATCTTAGATAATAGTAACTTGGTTCCTAAACCATCTAATGCTGCCGAGTTGTATCCCCTATTAGTTGATAATAACCTAGTTCCTAATGAATCTTAGATGAACTAGTCCTTTGAGCAAGCTGAGTTTAATTCATTGGCTGATGAAACAACATTGCGTAGTGGTCCATCTTTGCGCAATCCAACATTGCTTCTAGCGTTGTCCTTCACTCTGCATCTATGAGTGCCAATAATAAATAGTTCATGTGGTAATAGCAAAATTGAGATGGTAGTTCTATAAAACCAAATCAAGCTAGTTGATTCTATTCTTGGTACATCTCATGTAAGAAGTAGGTATTTTGTGGGGTATTAACTAACAAAGGGCATTTAACAATTCATTTTAAAAGGTCACAAATAACCCTATGGCCAAACTACTACTTTGAAAGAGTTTCTCATTGAACCTTCACCAAAATTAAGAATTACATAAATATTTCCTATGCCACAATTGGCTTACAAAAATGTAGGAAAAATAAAGTGCAAAAAGTAAATGAATAGGAAAACATGACAATATAGGCCCCCATTTTTTTACAAATCCAAAAGAAAAATACAAGAAAATATCTACCATGAATTCGAAACAAACCATTATTTAAAAATTATATACCACCATAATATTAAATATTCACCATACTAATAGAGTATAAAATGACATCAATGAACATAATCCTAGTGCCACTCATCTAACATATACACTTATATATGAAATCAAAGAGAGAATGTGAATAACAAAATATTCATATATATATAGATCATAAAGCTTGTCCCGATACTTGTTGTTGGTTAACATTTAGAAAAATAACTTTAAAAAAATGATTTGGTTAGAGAAAGGTTTTAAGAAAATTATTCTTTTAAAACCTTTAACTAATTTTTCTAAAATATAGCACGATGAAAATAAATAGGATCAAACACTTATGATTATATAAATATAACTATTATGTTAAGAAGATTAGGTGTTATTGTTAAAGAAAACACCAACACAAGATCTTCAAATTGTTATCGACAAAATCTTTCAAACTATGTCTCAAGAATGAACATACAAGGAGTAGGCTCCACTCTTTAAATACTATATAGGAAGAACAATAGACCGTGTTAGAACCAATAAATTTAAACTTAAGCATCAATAATAATTTTAAAAAAAATTGTTTGTTTAGCTTTTTGAATTTTTTTTTAAATCTGGCAAAGTTTTGATGGGTCTAAAACTCGTATGAAACTCTTTCCATATTCTTATGAAAACTAAAATCCAAGAATTTTGATAAGTCTAAAACTCTTTCTAAGTTCCCTCAAAAACTACAACGCTAAAGTTTCAATAGGTTTAAAACTCTTTCCATATTTTCTCACTAAAAATTGGAAGCCTTAAATCATATTTATAGAAGAGGATTAGGATAAAAAAGTATGCTTGTTAATATCTCAAAATGTCCTCACTCATAATGTCATATTAAGCCTTATAATGGCACATTAAGAATCATAATGTCTCATTAATGCTCATGATGGCCCATTAAGGCACATAATGCATTATTAAAATTCATGATGATTCATTAAGGCTAATAATACTTATTAAGGCTCATAATGTAGCATTAAGATTTCAAATTTTTCACATTTCAAATATTCCTAATTGGATATTTCCTATTTGAAAATATATCTCCAATTAATATTTGAAATATATTTAATTTATTTAAAACTCATTATTGGATATTCCTAATTTAGAATATGTCTCTAATAAATATTTAAAAATCAAATATGATCATTGTCAAATTTTATATGATTTTATTTAATAAATTAAATAATCTTAATCATATCTAATAAGAGTTTATCTAAATTCTATCTTTGATTTTTAAATAATTATCTACAAGAATATTCTAAAAATAGGTATTTCTAAAAATTAACTCTTATTTTCTAACTATACTGGACCACATGCTTGGACTTAATGACTGGCTTATGCATGTATTTTCATATATCAATCTAATAATTCTTTTTTAATTAGCTCAATCCAATAATAGTATGTGTAGGACTTTAAGTTAGTTTAAGAATCTTATAAGCACATAAATAATTAGCTTTGGAATAATTAAATATTTTAATTATTTAATTTCAGTGGTCCTTTCATTATACATTTGAAATTATACTCCAATTATATATATCTTTATTCAAATAAAAATTTAAACAATCTATCAATTTCCTTAAATTAATAAAATTAATTTAATGTATCTTAGTATTTACTGATTTCTCTAATAATTATTAGTCTTTTCTAATTTAATTAGAAATGACATGTTTAGGCATAAGATTTATGATTAAGTATCAAAATCCACTAAGACTGTTGTATTATCAAATTCAATATTGTCATATCATAATTATATTCTTAATAAATATATCAACATCGAACTAAAGAGTATATTAACTTGCAATTGAGTCTTAATCATTTGTAACTTATATGTAATTATATCCATAAGAACATAATTATATATAACTCAAGGTTTATAATGCTTATGAAATTCAATTTATCTTAATAATAGCCATAAGAATTTCATTTATGATCTTATTTGATATACCAAATATATCTATAAATTTTATGTGACCAAGATAAGTCATATATTTCAAAATTTATAACATTAATAAAGCATATAACTTTGTTATTACACTATGAATAATAATTTTATTAATTGTAAATAACTTGTACTCACATTTTATATGAATCTATATTATGATCATATGAGAAGATATTATATGATTAAGTTAATCTTTATTCAATTTTTATGCAAAATAAGTATTTTGAAAATACTTATAATTATTTATATTAAAAATGAAATAACCCACAAAAGCCAACTACTACTTTTATGTATTCATTCCCAACATTAACTTATTCTTGTCATGAGCTAGGCTAATGCAACTAGAGCTAAAATTCTAATATGTATTAATGGCCTCAAAAGGTATAAGAGGTTTTTATTTGTTGTTTTTGAAAGTTTCATATAATATAGTAAATGATTTTAGATTTATATGAATTTAAAATTTGTACATTTTGTTGTTCTTGGTAAGTTTCTTATTTTATTTAAAGTTATGATTTATATGATATAAGCATTTTAATATGATATATGCCATCTCTATGATTGTAAGCTTCCTGATGGTTAAATTTCACGTGAGTTTTCACCTTTCATGGTTGATTAATTTTAAATGAATGCTTGTTTGACTTTTGAATAATTAACAGCCTAACTTAGTAACAAATTTATAGTTTATACTTTATAATTAATAAGTTATGAACTTACTGTAAACTTTAATATATATTAAATATTTACCTATAAATGTTGAGACTAATGATGTTAACCCTTTTGGTGTTAAGAATGGTCCAAACAAGAATGAGATTGAGCTTTATGAAAATTTTTAATTTGGAATTATGTTTAAAAGGCAAATGAAGACAAAATGGCTAAATGCAATAATTATGGAAAAGAATTTGCTTGGGACCTCAGAAGAAATGCGATGCGAGAACTCTAGTAAGAGACATGTGGAAGGGCATATAATTAGACTTAAGATTTATATTTAAGCATGTTTGGTGAATAAGAATAGTATTTTTTTTTTTAAGTTCTGCTTTAGCTTTCAAGTTTGAATAGTTTAACAAATCATAATGAATTTCTTATTTATAAGAAAAAAATGTAAACCTTGAGTCCAAAGCTAAAAATTTGCTTTTTGTATGGGGTGATATTAAGAGAATAAAATAGATGACATAATTATACAGCATATCCTCACCTAACTAAAATCAAATAACGAGGACAAACACTAATAACTAAAGCAACCCACTACTATTTCTCCTTACTTGTGTGATCTTCAACCTTGTTGAAAGTGCATTTTTACTCTACCAAAGCTCTGATTGTAGATCACTCATTCAAAGGTGGGTCAATCCATTAAAAAATTGGAAGCACATCCATTTTCATAATCAGTACAACCCCAGAACTTTCTCCATTGATTTCTATTTTATTGTTCATAACGCCCTCAAGTAAGCAAGAAGCCAAATGATAATATTGAATGCTAAAATCACCATTGTTCTGCATTTGATAATGATTGAGAGATTATAGGATGATGCATTGGAATTGGCACTCCTGAGTAAGTGACCAGCAATTGAAAGCTTGAAATTTTTTTAAAATGATTAAAGAAAAATGGATCAATTGACTTTAGAACTAATTAATTAATAAAAGGTTAGACGTGTGAGATCATGCATACTAGTTCCATCCAACAATGAATAAAAATTTAGAGGAAGGCAGGTAAGTTATATACTACTTATAATTTAAGGAGGTATATTATTAAGTTTTAAAGTACAACAGGGTAAATTGCACAAGAGGTATAGTGCAAATGTGTTCCTTACATCTTAGCCTATTTATTCACTTTATCAATAATTTTATATGTAGGTAATTATGATAAGAAGGTACCATAGTTCATATTTTATAATAGGATAAATTAGTGTTGATTATTGTATGTTTTAAGAAGGTACACATTAGTAAATAAATTATATACAATTTTTTAGTAGTACAAATGAAGTGATTTACTTTAAAAATGATAAAAGGATCTTGTATATAAATTACCCAAATATAGTTTAATTTATAATTTTTCTAAAGAAAAATAAACATCTTTACTTGAATTCAAATCTTGACATTACATATGTCTTAAGTGAACTTTTTTAATTTTCTTTTAGAGTATTATTTCAATATATAGATGGCATGGATCTCTTTATTTTGCAGCAAGCTTTTCTTTTAAAAAAATACTGATAAATTATCTATTGCACAATTTTTTATTTTAATTTCAATTATTTTCTAACTTTTAAGGAATGTCAATGCCTTTAAAAAGAGTAATTGTCCATAGTAAAAAATAATTTATCATAATTAATTTTTTTCTTAATATTACAACCTCTTGTTATTCCTGGTTTGGTATCCAAGAATATTAAGATTTATATTATTAAACTTAAAACCCTATAAAATTATTGTAAATTCAGCGATAAGATGTAACTTGGCCGTTATTTATAGGCTAGGACTAACATTTACCATTGACAAAGTGATGTACGGATGCATTATTAAATATGTGGTCACAGTATCGTCGTACTTCCTATTGAAGGGATGGCAAAAGGAATAGTGCAGTAGGATGAAAATTTTAATAAATAAACCTCTTATTATTAATCTTTTATTTTCTTGCTAATTATTTTATTTGCTGTTCTATGTTTAGTTCCTTTAATGAATTCCCTTTAAGATTTTTTGTACTTTCCTTTCTTGATGTAAACTCATTTATTTGTAAATTATTTTTATTTTATACACTTGCTCTTATTTTAAAATTTTAAATCATATATTTTAACTATTATGCTAGCTCATATATATATACATATTCAATTGTATGCATTTTTTATTTTTTATTTTATATTAATTTTATAATTAATGCATTATTTTTTCTTTAATCTAATTTATTATATTTTCCCTATTTTTAAAATAACAATATCATTAAGTAATATAAATATAGCATAATATAATTTTTTGATTAATGTGAAAATATTTTAAATAAATTGATGATTAATTCAACTAAACTAATTAACTATATATTTTATTTTTAACTCTTATTATTTTAGAGTATACAAACTATATATTTCATTTTTATTTGTCCCATTGATTTTTTTTTCTTTTTTTGACATCCACCCCTCCTATTTATTTATAGCTCAAACAATGATATCACTATTAAATAGAATAAATTAACATGACATATTATATAATTTTTAAATATTTTAAATAAATTAAATATTTAATTTTATTAAATTACTTAATTATATATTTGATTTTTTAAGATTTATGATTTATAACTTCCGTAGATGTTCTACTTCTTGTTATTCACTTAATTGGATGCTCTTCCTTTTTATCATGTGCATTTTTATTCTTTATAATTCAAATACTAATATAATTAAAAAAAATACATACAATATGATATGATTCATTTCTATTATAAATTATTTTACATAAATTAAATATTTTATTTAATTAAATTATTTCATCATATATTCAAATTTTAAATCATATACTAAATTTTATTAAATTATTTAAATAATTTAGCATTTGAATAAATTAATTAAATATTTTATTATTTAATTAAAAGGTTTTAAAATTAAAATGAAATTTATTAATTTAAAATTAAAACATTTCTTGTTATCAATTTTTAAGTCTCATATTTCAAATAAAAATCAAGTTTATTTATTTTCTTGATATCGCTTTTCATATAGCATATTTCAAATTAAATATTTATCAATTAAGATTTTGTTAATTCTTTATAATTAATAGCTTGGTGCACTATTTTTTTCCTTTTTATCTACACCATTGCATTTTTTTAATGTCTACCCTATTATTTACAGCTCAGTATAAGCACAAAATATTTTTATAATAAAATATTTTAATTAATTCATCAAAACAATATAAGATATATTCAATTTTTAATTCTTATTATTTAATAACTCACACATTTTTTTATTTGCTACATTATATGGTTTTATTTTTTATTCATAACCACTTATACTATATATAATTAGACACCGATATGACTAAGAGTTTAAATTCGATATATTATTATTATAAATTATTTTATATTATCAATGAATGAAAAAAAATATATCATTAAAAAAATAGTAATTATTATTTTGACAACTATAAAAAAATTTTAATAATTTTTTATTAATATGATAATATATAGGTGAGTGATAGTATAAAATTGATTTACACTAAAAATAAGTCAAATTTAAATCTTATTACTAGTTATTACAAATATAATATGATATATTTTATTTACATTATTAAATATTTTAAAGTTTTAATATTGAAATTATTAATTGAATAAATTAATTACATATTCTATTTCCTAAAATAAATATTTAAAAATTAAAATTAAACTTATTTATTTAAATTTTTTTTTCTTAATATCGACTCTAATGTAATATATGTCAAATTAACAATATATATATATATATATATATATATATATATATATATATATATATATATATCGATTAAGATTTTGTCAAGGTTTTACTACTTATGCACTACTACTTTTCTTTCTTTTGTTTACTCCGTTGCATTTGTTTCTTTTTTTTTTTTTTATCTTTTCACTCCACCTTGTTATTCATAACACTTAGATAGTAATACAGCTGAGTATTATATATAACATAATATATTTTCTTTTTGTTATAAAAATATTTTATTTTTATTATACAAATATGTTAAATTAATTAACTATATATTTTAATTGTAATAAAAATTTAAACAATAAAATTAAAAGTTTTAAATTTGATTTTTAAATAATATATCTCAAATTAGATATATCATGATCAATTAAGAATTTATTAAAATTTTAATGTAAGATGTTATGATTTATTTTTTAAATGTATTGTAAAATTGAAATCCAATTTTATTTTATTTTTCATTTGGCGATACAATTTATAAGTTTTGGCAACACATATTAAACATTAAATAACTTTTGGTAGTAAAATTTAGGGGAGGCACGGAAGTGTCGTTCCTAATCTACCCAATACTATTTTGAAAGTTTCTAAAATTTAGATTTGTCTTCTAATTACGCATTCTTGCCTATGAGGGGTACAGACTTAAGTTAGCTCAACCCAAATGATTGCACGCTAATCATTGATGTGGTCGTACATCACTGGACCATTAATTTGATAGTGCATCTTAATCTCTCTCTTATTTATAATGAAAACAAAAAAACATAAACATGTATTTAGTAAATAATGCTAAACACGCAATACATTAGAAGAAGACTTTAGATAACTTCATCGAATGAGAGGCATGATGAATTGTCTATAGAATTTAATACTAACTATCTTGGATTTTATCAAATTTTGAAAATGATACTATATTATTATACTTAAATTGGTGATCTTAATTTGTAAAACTCATTTACACTTTTTCAAAAGGGACTTAATCCGAGTCCATTTGAGTTTAACTACTCTATTTATATAGTCTTTTATATATTTTTTTGGTTAACATCATATTGCTTGATTTGTATAATTATGCTTATAAAATGTGAAAAATTTAAAAATTAAATAGTAATTCTAGTCATGTATTTTTTAAAAGAATATATTATTTTTTCAATATTAATCTTGATTTTATATTGTCATAAGAAAAATTTAGTCAATAAAATATTTTACTTTAAATATGTGGAATGATATTAACAAAAATATTATCAATAGTCCTTATATATATGGAGTATATATTATTTATAGTTTAAAAATGTGAGAACATATTTATTGCCTAAATATTTTTGATAAATGCTTTCAATAAAGGATAAATTAGAGTCTTCCTTAATAAAAGCTAATCATTAATTTCATTAAAATTTGAGTATTTATTATAATTCATGAATAAAAAAGAATGAAAAAATAACATCTAATAAAAAAATTAGTTAGCCAATTTTTATTCAAGATATTTTTACAAAATACCAATGTAAAATGCAACCTAATGCAATTTCCTCTATCTTTATGCTATATAGCCAAGTTAGTTTACAATTAAGAGTAGGATTTAAATTTGATTTAGTAAGATAAACTAATTTTATATTATCATTCATTCATATATTATCATATTATTAAAAAATTATTGAATTTTTTTATTGTTGATAAAAATTTTTAGTTAATATTAATTTTTTAATGATATGTTATCTTTTTATTGACTGATAATTAAAGAATTTCACACTCATAGTGGATTAAATTTAAACTCTTAAGAGTATTTGAAATATTTCTAATCATAACGATTCTAATCATTTCAAAGACTTGAATTTTTAATTAACTAAACATGTCTTTGATAAATTATTAAAGCAACTATTGGAATATATCTAATTACATTTAGTTTTCTTGTTAAAATCAATGTCAGCATTCTTCCAATTTAATATTTCGTTCTCACATGCTTTCTTTTTCACTTACACAAACATTTACAAAATCATAACAAATGAAAATAAGAGGTAACTTAGAAGCAGAAAGTATTCTACCTATTGATAATTTCATACCTAGTGTAAATTACGGCATACTTAAATTCTATACCAATTGATTTAATCTCTCCTGCTAGAACATTACATCACATTACTTTCAAGAATAATATCTTTCCCATTCAAATAATTAAATTATTCATTAATAAAAAGTCAATTAAAATAATATTTTCCATAGAAATCTTTAACTCGTATATAATCTAAGATTGATTGGTGCTTTCATTCTTTATATATCTTTCTAAAATATTTAAAGTATAAAATGTATTGCCTTTCATTTTTTAGTTTATTTGATAAATTGCATGTCTACCCTATGCTTAAAAACTCAACCCCTTTTCAATGTCTCTTTGGTATTCTCTCTGATTATCACCACTTATATATTTTTACTTGTTTATGTTACCCATAGAAAACTATACTTTTCCTATAAACTTGATGTTAAGTCTCAACTATAAGTATTTTTAGACTTCTTTTCCAAACATTAAATATATGAATGCTTTGATACTATTATCAATTATTTATATTTATCCAAAAATGTTAACTTTTGTGAAGCTGTTTATCTTATTCAACAATTTACACATGACTCCCACTCAAATTCAACTTTTATTGCTTCTCTCTTCTTAAAAACTTGGTTAATTTGATATTAAAGGAGTCATAAAAAATGTAATAACTTGTGTATAAGATTGATAAAGAAAAATATTTCTTGAAAGAAGATCCTTTTCCAATTATTAAATCATTAAAAAAAACTTGTTACAATGTGATGTAATTTAACATAATCTCTACCACAAACTAATAATAACAATAATAATTAATAAATAATACAATTTAGGGATACTAAAATTATAAATTACATAAATATATAGTAAAAATTGCATAATTGTATAATTATCACAAGTAATTTGTTCTAGGTTAGCTATAAATTAACATCATTTCATTCATCCCTACAAAAACATAACATAATTGCCTATAATTCATCACTTAGAAATAATGCATAATAGCATTGCCTCTGCCAAAAGGGAACCCTTATGATAATACCTACATAATAAATAATCATACTAATAACATCAATTATCTTGCTTCATAACTTGATAACAAAGTTAGAATAATTTAGATAAGTTAATGAAACATCACTACACCAAAACAAGTTAATGAAACCAAACAAATTAAAATGAAGCATCTTGGACCACCTAAAAAATTATATACCATTTTCAAATATATTTTAACATAGTAATAATAATAATGAATAAAATTTATAATTTGATAAAAACAAATATTGATCATGAAGTTAGCTTGAAATGCTTCTTTATTTGCAAATGCAATTTAATTCATCAACAATGGAAAACAAAATATTTTGATTACAAAATCTTAAATTCAAAGACATTTGATAAATTATCTTTATCACTCATCCATAGCTAAGGCAAAAATTCAAAGACTTATTTGTAATAGCTAATGAATTGAATTGAAAAACAAAGATAAGATGAAAATTTAAAAGTGAAAGATATCATACTAAAGAATAAAGCCTTGATTCCTTTATCTAGGATGCATGTTGTTTAGATTAAAATAATCCTACCCACATGTAAACAAACCAATTATGCCTTCTTCACAATTCTAGGTCTCATAAGAAGCTTATGTCATATTAATAGAATAGACACTAATGTAACTTTTTTCACTAATTAAATGAATACAAATCAACCAATGAAGCATTCATTAACTAACAAATATTAGAACCCATATGCAAAAGAATATGGAAAAAAAGGAGTGAAAATAGGTGTCCTTTACCATCCATTTCAATGATGCATGGTAGACTTGGGGACTCCTAAAGTAACATGACAGCATGATAGTCACCTAAAGTAGAAAAAAAACATACTTATTCATATGTTTCAAGGTATCAATGCTTCTTTGAAATTAGCAATCTATGTATATTAATCAAAATATAGTAAAGATTACCTATAATTGCAAAAATTGATAGGCTCCAATCTAAACAAAAATAAAAAGAACATTACCTCACATAATGAGCTAATCATGAGCTTAATGGTAAATATACAACATTCTTTTAACTTTATAAATCAAAGTTGAGCAAATTATGTTTGCAATAGATATTCATGATCTTCTTTCTTAATACTGCTAATTAGCTTATACTCAATCTTTAGTGGATTCATGATATATATAATAATTTTTTTTACATTATCTTTGAATTTATGACAAAATGATAATTCTCAACCCACTAAATTTTATATTTGATCGATTTTTACAAATAGAGTTTAGAAGTAAATGCTGATTTTACAAATTTGAGCTTATATAAATTAAAGCAACCTTTTATGTATTGGTTTAGTCTTAATATTCTTATTATTAATCAATTGATTATCTAATTTATTAAATTAATTTATAATTATTGTAATTAATTTAGATATTAATTTTTGGTGAAAAATATGAATTATTAACCCTTTTAATTAGCTCATGTCTTTAAAAATTAATACTAGTTTATGCTAATTTGAAGTGGCTTAAGTATATAACATTCTTTGTACTATATTTTAATCATTATATCAATATTGTTAAAGAACTTTTCAATAAATCATTTTTTCAAACTTATCTATTTGATTACCATAATTAAATATATATATATATATATATATATATATATATATATATATATATATATATATATATATATAATATATATATATATATATATATATATGTTCTTTGTTTTGATTTTTTTTTCAAAATAATGATTTAAATTTTGACATTTGTTTAGAAAACTAAAATGTTAATTTAAAAAAAAGACATGTTTTTTCTATATTGTAACTCTTAAGAGTCTTTATGTAATTTTCTGTGGGTTATTTATGAAAATTTGTATCTTTATGAAAAAAAATTAAATTATGACCCTTTTAAGATAGAGGTCTTAGGTCTAACTCAGTAGTATAGACAACTACATGAGAAATCATAATATTTATGAGTTCTTAGGAGCTTTATAACTTTGTCCTTGGAGCTTTTTGTTGAACTTTGTGGCCACTTCATTTTGATTCTTGAAACAATCATTCTAATTAAGATGCTTCTAAAATATTACACTAGTAAACAATTAATTAGTTGAGTATTATGTATGTAGAATGTTTCTATGTTCTTCCTTCTTGATCATAAATATGCTACAAAGCATATATAATTCATCAATCAAAATCTTATTTCAATTAAATAGCAATGAGCTATCCACTAATAGGCTCAAGAGTTTGAGATCACAATGTATAATTAGAGGCTTCAAGTAGTAAAGATATAATTCATCCTTTTAGCTCATAATTACAAATTATGATAATATGATATAATTAGCATAAAAACAAGCATTATGTTTAGACAACAATTACTAATTATTGTTACATAGTATATCATATTTTGGTATCTTCTAAAAGTTGTGTTCTAATAGAAATTAACAAAAATGTTCCTTCCAAAATTTAAAAACCTACTAAGGATTATAATTTTAATTTTTATCTAAAATGTTAAAAAGTAATTAGGTAGCACTTACCACTAAAATAAGTTCAAAAAAATAACTCTATATAGTCATACAATAATAACATGGATGGCTACTTTCTTAAAAGACATAACCAATGGTGCTGATGAAGCCATAAATCTATAAAAAAAATAGTAATAAAATTAAAAATAATAATAAAAACATAAATATAAAATATTAAACAAATAGAAATGTGCATTAGAAATCAAGTTAAAACAATTACAATGAAGCTTTTAGAAGAAGAATTAATCTATGAAGTTTAAGAAAATAATGCTAAAAAGACAAAGGAAAAAAAGGTTAGAAAAATAACATAAATATTAAGAAAAATAATAAAAAAAGAAGTAATTAATTAGTGTCATATCGAAAAATAAATTAATAATTACTATAGTGAGAATCTACATGTAAAGATGAACTATTGTGGTGTTTGGCATTTAATAACAAATGTTGTCTACTTTTGTTGTCTTGTTATCTCCATTTTTGTAGGCACGCCTTGATAGCTTTCTTAGTAGAAAAATGGTGTTGAAAGGAAGAGGTTTGATACTAGATTCAAGTTTTTCCCAATGAATGCTATTGTGATTGTTCATTTATGTATGTGAGCAAAAGGAGATTCTATATTAAATGGAGATGAAGAGAAAGCACATTATTGATGAAAATTTACAAATTTTAAATTAGATTTAAAATGAAATAAAAATAAAAATATTTAAAATTAAATTAGATGAAGATGAAAAAATAAAAAAATTTCAAATAAAACTAAAAAAATTTAAAGATAAAATCATTTTTAAATTTCAAAATTAAAGTTACTGCACTTATGTAGTTTAGTTGTTCAATGTTTTGATATAAATCAAGATAATAAAAAATGACCTATTTACCATAAATTTCTAAAAATTTTCTGCTAAAAATGATAGTTTACATGATAGTTTCCCTCCTTGTATAATTTCCTCCAAAATTGCATTACAGTGTGTGAAATAATAAAAAAAATTACCGAATGAAATGAATTAAATAAAAATTGTATGCTTTTGTGATTTCATACATAAAAAATTTAGCAAACTAATAAGAATGGATTGAACTACAAAATCTTTGTTAGAAAAGCAGAAACCCATTGAAATAAAGCAATCATAATAAAAAAATAGACAATCAAACTGCAACAATAATATTATAACAAAAAGTAAAAGAAATTATAAAAACGAATTTATATGGTAAAAGCATTAGAACAATTAACGGTGGAAGAGAAAAGAAATAAAATATAAATGTAATTTGGATAACTTTTTATGAGAACAAAATATTTAAGTAGTTAAGAATTCTAGAAATAGATAGAAAGTAATTCAAATTCAAATTTTTTATTAGAAATAGATTTAATATTAGGAAGATATATAAAAGGAGCATTCAATAGTTTTACATTTATTGTTAATTGTTGATGCCTAATAAATATTGCTTGTTTACTAGTAAATTTAGTCATGAAGAAGAGAATGATTACAATTTGTAATAGAATAGATGATTATGATTTAATGATATTTTTTAATTGAGTAATGGTATTTTAATATGAATATTAAAGATAAACTTAAGCTAATGGATTAACAAGTAAGATGAATTTGAGAGCATTTATCATCATCAATTGATTATTATATGCAAAATGGTTAATTAGACAAGATATTTTCATTAAGAAAATTTGTATTAGCCTTCATCAATTTAATAGAAAAATTAATTGCTTGAGCATAATGGTCTAAGGTGAGTTTTTACTTCAAATGCTATTACACCTTTGATGGTCATACCATCACGATTGCTATTAAAATGGTAATCTCTTTTGTTTTTGTCACTTTTTCAAATGTTTTCTTAATTGGTGCACATCTATTTCATTTAATCAATTCTTAATGTATTTACTTTTTTCCTTTTATCTTTCTAATTACACTATGGAAATAGAATAAATTTTCTTTTATTAATTTTTTTAAAACATAACTTTAATGTTTAAGTAAAAAATGTTGAATAATTAAGTAAAAGAGAATGATAAAATTAAAAAATTCTCAATTAAGCGTAAATAAGAATATTTCAATAATACTTTCTAAAATAAGAAAATTACATTCACTTAAAATTACTTAAATGCTATTTGCAATTTGTGTAATAATTTTTTATGTACAAGATTTATAAGTGACGAGTATAGTGTATGCTTTAAATTACACAAATACTTAATGCATTACACACTCTTACTATTAATAAAGAAAATCCTACATACTATAAAGGCATATAAACACACACAAAGAAATGTTGCCTTATGCTTCTACTTTGCACTAAATGAACGATTATATTTATAATGCCTTATTCATTGCTAATCATTAAATGCAATCTTTAGGTTGTTATTCCCTTTATCAAATTGGAAACAATTTACATCTCAAATTACAGCTAATAGAAGGCCACATTGAGTAGATAAATTTTTAATAAAGATCTTTTGAGTAAGAAATAAGATCATTTCTTGAAGTTAGTTACTTATAATTTCTAACCCATGTGGTATTACTAAAGTTAGTAATGATCTTAACAAATGAAGATTTTTTTTAATTTTACTGTAGTGATTTGCTTTTTAATTTATGATTATTATGATGCATTGAGTCTCTTGTAATTATTACATGTATGATGCTATTGAATTGATAAATATAAGTTTTTTACTATTTACATTTTTTAAGGTATTGGATTTCAAAGATTCAAATTTCATATTTGTAAGAGCCAATTCACCAATTTTTGCCTAATCATTGTTTATTAACATGGTATTTGTTCAATATGATTTAATTTATATGATCTATGTTTTTATGGTTTGGTTTAGTGCAAATAGTAAAGCTAAAATGGTACTATTAGTGATTAGAAGATACAATATATGATTTAATGAAATTTTGATAATTGATGGTCCTAAAAGTAATTAAACAAGGTTGCAATGTATTATCATGACAATGTTGGATATGTTAGTATAGTACATACAAATTATAGTGATAAATAAGTTTCTTTAAGTGAGACCCACAAATTCTAAATATTATCTTATCTATAGAAGTGATTTTATATTATTTGTTACATGCTACTTGAGGATATCTCAAATGTAACTTTTGCCTATTTTTCTGGAAATATCTAAAATATAATCAGTGGACTTCTATAATTGAAGTTAATTAAATTTCTTTTATTCATGCGGTATTCTATATTTTTCACTTTGGCTATAATTAGATGAGATAAGTATTTATATATTTGTAGTATTATAATCATAAAAAAAGATGAATATTACCAATATTTTAGGATTAGTGTCAAAAGTTAAGAATGATGTGCCTTTTTTTCTAAAAAAAAACATATTGATATTAGGAACAAAGTAATAGATACTTGTAGATTTGTAGTGTAGTCTTGATGGGTTACTTTAGTGATTAAAGGAAAGTCCGCCTTTTTATCATCATAATAGAATTTTTCTTATTTAATTTACTTTTCTAATTCAAAATTTTTAATTTTTACTGAGCTACTAAATAGTCATTTATTAAAAGCATGAGTATTAGATAAATTTTATTGCATTAGCATGTATAATGGATTTATTGGGTATGTATTTTTATTTTGTTAGATCTAATGACCAATCTTCTAACTTCCACATAATATTTTATTCAATTAAATAACCCAAGATAGAAAGGGTGATTATTTTTATGATTTATATGATATGTTTGGATATTGTTAATCATTCTAACTTCCACAAGGTATAGACTCTACTAATGGCACTTCTTTCTTTTTCATTTCTTTTATTTTTTAAGTACTTAAACTTTCAAAAGTTCTTTTATTTGTGAAATAATAAAAAGAAGTGTAATGAGAAGCTTATATATATATATATATATATATATATATATATATATATATATATATATTACCACATTTAAAGTTGCTTGTATCCTTTTTTTTAAATTGTATTTGAAGAATTGTGAGACATCAAATTTGATTTTGTAAGTTTGCTATCCTATACTAATTCCTTTGTTTATCCCAATGATTGTAAATTACTATAAAGATTATGATAAATCAAAGGAAGTAAACTTTGCTAAGTGAAATGTCTTGTCATTGTTTGATTTTGACTTTAACAAAAAGATATTTAAAATTTTCCATGGGACTCTTTAGTGTCAATAATTGAATTTTTATTAGTTCCATATTCAAATTTAGGAAAAGTTGGCATGTTTTATATAACAAATTTTGTAACTTTTGAATGGTTTCTTTATTAATTAGTTAGAAGTAAAATCTCTCTAGATTGATATGATTCATGTGCACAAATCATATTGCTAATTTTCCTCTAAGAAATAATTAAATAAATACACATCATATTTTACTATTGTTTCATGGTATCTATACATCAAATAAACTTATAACTTTATCCAATTGAATCCTTATGTAGTGATAGCTATCAATCTTAAGGATGGAAGCAAACTTGGTTATGGTGCAAATGTACATCGTTATACAAGTCTAGTTGAATGCTAAGTTACCTTGGAAAAAGGTAGAATCAAAGTAAATGGAAAATTAAAGTCAAGTAACAACTTAGTTTATGTAATTGGAGATATTGTAGCAATTATAGTGAAAGCATTTGAAGAAGTTTGTAGAATTAAGCATGTTAATACAACATGGAAATTTGTAAGGCATGTTATTGGTGCCATAATGGATTTAGGCAATACAATTGAACTTGATTACCTTTTGAATAAATTTTTATAGGAATCCATAGATCATATCATAGATTATGATTAGATGTAGATGAGATACTTTTAAGCAATTAACATTGTCTCATATATTTACGACGATGTCTATATGTATTTTTATATTATGTTATTTAAATTCTAAAAGTCATCAATGCTAAATTGGTTTTTATCAATATATATGTACAATTTTCTATAAGCAATTCTACTTATGGTATTTGACATCTTTAATTTTAGCTATTTTTTTTTAAAAAAACTTGAATTGTGATGCTACATAGTATATTTTAGTTCAATATTGCCTATTGTTACATTTTGTTGTAATACAAATTGACTCTATGTTATAAAAATAAAATGAAGTAAGCATATTTATACTACAGCGATACTAAAAAATAATTCAAATTGCAATGTGTCAAATTATCACCTTACAAGGTCAAACTTTGAAAGTTAGAATTAATTAACATCTTAATAAACTAAACAAGTAGAGAATGTGTCTAATTTATGAAGTTAACACCTTTCAAATTAATTTGTAGTTTCATAAATAGGGCTAATTTCATAAGTGTTCTATGTCAAATTTATGTCACTTATTCTCCTTAAATTAAAGAAATGCAATATCTAGTCATTTGTTTCTTTCTAAAATAATTCCATCATGATTACAATCATGTATAGATTTGTTTATATTATGTTGGTGTTTTTGAAAAACTTAGTTACTCTTTTTAAAACTTAGTTACTCTTTTTAAAAATCTTAATTCATTTGATGACAAGATTAACCATTTTTGTGGTAATGCTAATTGATGGTAATGCTATTAAATACAATGACAATCCTTAATATATAAGCAGCACCACAAATTTGCTAAACTACAACATCTTAATTTCAATGTTAATTAAAATGTAATATAGAATTAAGGTATTTAAAAAATAAAAAAAATAATTTCCTACCATGCTACATAATTAGACTCATTGAGCAATATATGCTTGCTCACATTCTAGAGGTTGAATGACTAATATGCAAATATGTTCTAAGAGTGCTTTAAATAGTCAATTCGCTACTCATATCTAAAAAGAATGTGAAGTTCTAAAAAGTAAAGGCCAAGAAAGAAAAACAAGAGTAATAAACACCATGAATGGAAAAAGTGCAATACCAATCAACATGATAACCTTTGAGTAGAACAAAGGCAATGCAATACTTTACCTATTAACTTAGTTAACTAAATTATCAACTTATACATTTAGATAATTAGGTTCCATGATAATAGTTCCCATTTTAGAATAAGTTTTATCATCAAACTTTAAGCTATGAATAAGGTTCACAACCTATCTTTTAGCTTCCTTGTAATTCAAATTCAACTTCCTAACAAGAACATTCTTAATACAAAACATAAATTGAAAGATTTTCTTATAACTAAATTCATAGTACTTAAAATTCGCTCTATATTATTCAATATTTTGAAAAAAAGATAGGATTTAAAAGAATGCTAATAAAAAGAAGCATACTCTATATTAATGCATTGGTGTATTTTGCAATATATTGAATAACTTAGAATTTTTAAGGAACTCAACCTTTAATGTATAGTAGAAAAATTACAAAAATTACCTTCTTCAATTGGCCTACTTGTTATAGAAAAGGTCATTAAGGTTTACCTATACTATGGCAACTTGCAAGTGTAAGCACATCACAACCAATAGATAAAGGTGAATGTACCACTTGCATAACTAAACTAAGGTGATTTCCCCACACACTACTCATCTTAACAAAATTCAATGTAGAAATTTAACAAAAAAAAGCATTGCAACTATGCTTTTGATGATTGTTGGACCTCTTTCTACTCATCTATTTTCTCTTAAGCTTATAATAAAATCATAGTTAGCATCAATAGATGCCAAAAATTTAGTATTAATGCCTTTGTGTAAATGTTTCTCTTATTAAATAACTTCTATAAAACTTTTAAATTGAGGCCTTCTACCAATGCTCTTCATTTTTTATGATACTTATAAATTTAGAGATTTTATAGAAGTTATTTAAAGGTTTTATAGACACTTATAAATTTCTATTATTTAGAGGTATTAATACTAAATTCTTTTATTAATACTATATCATAAAAGATGAAGAGCATTGGTTTAAATTATATTTAGATACTTATAAATTTCTTTTTTTTTAAGTTTGACATTATAATGTCCTTATTTATAATACAAAGTAGTAACATATAGAGAGATAGAGAGAAGGAAACATGCTTGAAATATGTTTTTCATCAACTTTTAGAAACTAAAAAAAAATACCTTCAAATTCTATAATTTATATTTGTTATTTTAAGTTTAAACTTCAAATATACATTATTTTTCTTCTATCCTTAAGAAAAATAATTATTGCATTATGCCTTTATTTCTATACAATTGCTTTTAAAGAGAACTATTTTAACTTTTTACAAAATTTACATATGATTAAGAATCAGTTCTTCATCCCCTTTCCATTCAAACAATCATATATTTTTGCTTTTCCTAGAATTAGATGGAACTGGCATCCAAAGTCCTAGTTAGCCTTAAAAAGACAAAAGACAAATATAAGGGTTATGAATATTACCTAAAAAATTTATGAACCATGGAACAAGTCTAAAGAAGTTTCATAAATGAATAGCGAAAAAACCATATTGAACACATATACTAAACTTTCAAATGACTTTCAAATATTATAAAATTTTAATAAATGGGTTCTTAGTGGCTTAAGGGCCTATCCTCAAGTATTTGATAGAGCTTTTTGAAGTGTTAAGCATGTAAGACAAAATGTCTACTTTCTATCATAATTTTTATATGACAAGTGAAGCCTTATCATTTAACATATAATTTATACTAGTATTAAAACAAACAGAAATGGCTGAGTTTCGGTTCCATAAATTTACTCATGCATGCTCATTTAGATATAATAATTCAAAAAATAATCTAAAGCATTATAATATTGGTGAGTGCTTTAATTAGAAGTTTTAGTTAAAAGGGGATTTGTATTTCAAATTAAAAAAATAACTACTGATATCCAGGAATTGTTATGTCATGAAATTCCTATACCATAGTAATAGTACTTAACCATTACTCAGCTACCCATTTGTTAGCTTTACAATCTTACTTGTTATAGTTATAGAAAGCACGTAACCTATTGATGTAAGGATGTATGTGCTAAAAGTTGAGATGCTACATGCTTAATCTCAAAAGTGTTTACTAATAATAAATAAAGTAAATTAATATTAGTGTAGTATAGAATTTTTTTCAACAAACAAATTGAAAAATCTTAGTCTAAGTTGTTAATAGAGGGCAGCACCTATAAATCCAAATTCCATCACAAGAAACTTAACTAAAAATGCCTTTTGCCTTTGCGAAATTGACAAATAATTTCCCAGACTTCAACTAGCAATGATCATTAGTTATCAACAACTATCACTAGCCACTAGAGTTTTTATCCTCTTTTACCCAAAGTCAAATTTACTTCAATCATTGTCCATTGAAGAAAATCTATTCTCATTCAATATTGGAATCTCTGCATTACAGCTATAATAAGCCTCCATGGTGGTTGAAAAGTGTATCTTAAATTGAATTACCTAAAATTACTCTCCACAATCAATCTTGGGCTAATTTTCCATCGAGCATACTCTTTCGACCTTTCCTCACTTCTATTGTTTGAGTTTCTATTTCTTTTTTTAATTGTCAAGAACTTTTTTTTAAAGATTGAAAGACCACTTTGCAATTACATCTTTATGTTATTCAAACCTGTTGTTAGTGGTAGTATTTTTTTTTGAAATAAAAGGAATAATAATGTTAATTAGTTAATGTCATAAAATATGTTGTAGAAGATGTAACAATTCAATATTTTGCTCCATAGAAACCTTCTTTAAGTTGCAATCTAAGACTCATTATCTTCTGATGTACTAATAACTTGAAACCATTAGATTTCATTTAGTTTGTATAGCATTACATAGATTAATGAATCCAAATCTTTAGATTCAGTAGTACATCGTTATACTAATACATTGAAGTTTTTCTTTAATTTACCAATTCATACCATTCACTGTAATTTATTTCAATTGGAGATGGTAATTGGTTAGTTTCATGTTAGTTGAATTTGGCTAAGTCATGAGTTGGTCCTAGTTAGGTGAAAAAAAGATAATTCATAGTCGATGTGTTCAAACCTTACTTGGAATAATGAGTACCCTTCATCTATTTTCTAAATCTTAATCCCTAGTATATATAACAATTCTAACATATGGATGATGTGTCCAATAGCCACCTCCCTCTTCTCTTTTTATTTTTATAGCCACCTCCCCCTTCTCTTTATTTATTATTTAATTTTTTCTTTACTTCATCTTATTACATTTTTTACTTCTTTTTATATATAAGCATATAATTAAATATTCTCTATTTTGTTATATTTTTACTAATTATATTTCTTTACCTAATTTTATGTTGATTGAAACAATGAGTTTGAACTATAAGTAACGATTGAGTTTTTTTGTACTTTGTTGTTTTGATATTTTTACTAATTATTTTAAAAATATTTGTTATGTTCATTTTTTCAAAGCTAATACGAGTCTTTTACTCTCTTTTTCTATTTTCACTTTTTTTTGACAAATTGAATTGGCGATTAATTTGTAATAATGTATGTGGATTTTTTTCTCATATATTTAAATTTTTTAATAATTTTTATCTTAGAAGTACCAACTTACAACATAACTTTAACATAATAAAATTATATCACAGTTACTCTTATAAAATAATTTCACCTATGCTTTATAATAAATTATACAATTTAATTCTAAATTTTAACTTCTTTCTTTTCCAACATTTTCTACCTTCTTTTCATGTAATAATAATAATAATAATAATAGTAAAAGGATTTAAATTTTATTCATTATCAGTGAATTAATTTTACACTATTACCTACCTATGTATTGCTATGTCATTAAAAAATTATTAAAACTTTTTTACTGTTAACAATAATATTAAATTTTTCATGAGATGTCATCTTTTGATTCCTAAAAAAACTATATTAATAGTGTATCAAATTTAATTTCATAATAAAAATAAATAATAATGTATATTTTATAATACCATATTCATATTTATATTATATATATTCTTATATTATAATTTATATTTTTAATATAAAAATAAAAAAATTTATATGGATTTGAATTTATAATTTTAATGTAGTTTTTCTATCTATTTTTCTTTACTAATTTTTTTCTTTATCTAATTTGATGTTTATTACACAGTGAATTAAAAAAAATACATGTAGTAGACATATTTTTTTAATTTTATATTTTTATATTTTTAACAATTTCCTTAAACTTGTCATTCTGCATATAAGTAATTTTTTAAAGTTATTACGAGATTTTTAGATTTTTTATTTTTACCTTAATAATAATTTATATATAATAATCAATAATAATATATTATATTATATGTTGGGTCAGAATGCACTTTATGAGAAAAAGAAGATGAAGAAAAGGTAAAATCATGTGCAAGATAATTATTAGAAAGATAAGTGAATGCTATACATACAAATTTTAAGTTGTCTTTTAGCATATGTATATAAAAAAACTTCATTCATTTATTGCAAGCAAATAACTAAAGTAATAATCACTTATCTTTATGGTAGCTATGAACTCTACAAGATTCAACACCTATTTCTCTTTTGTATTTTCAATCATACACCAATTTTGTACTATGAAAAAATATGCAATGAAATCTTTTTTCAATATTCTTTATTCCTTATTCCAATTTGATTGTCACCATTAGTCATGTATCCTTGCTATCTGATATGAAAATAAAGCATTCAAAAACTTTATTAAAATATATCATGAAACAAAATAGAAAATAAGTTAGAAAGTATAATATACTTAAAATGTGTTACAAAGAACACTGTCCTTTAAGTGATTTTGCCCTTACTATTTGCTATAGGATTTTGTGGCAAATCCCTTTTAAGATTTATCTAAGTATTACAAAGATTGAATAGTTAATAATCTAATAATCTCTCATTAAGAACTCTTTTGAATGATTTAGAAAAGTAATTGAGTGATGAAAAAAATAAATATTCATTTATTCTTTTCATTTATGATGAAAGATAAATTTTATTTATTCATTTCCATTCACTCACAATCATTTATAGTCATGAATTGACTTAAATATTTTTTTGTATATATATATATTTTTGTTTCACTATTTTAGTCATATTTATAGATAATACTTGAATTGATATATTCCTTGAACATGAACCATCAAAGCTCTTGATTTTAAACTAATATGTCTATTTACCATGAATTCACATGTTTTTTTTTATCATAAAACAACATGATTATTAATCATTAACCATCATGTCTTTTGACATGACTTTTGATCATTAAACAATATATTTCTTAACCATGAATCCAAATAACTCTTGATTATGAAACAATACATCTCTTGATCCTTAACTAATATGATATCTCTTGAATATGAGCTAATGCATCTCTTGATCCTTAACCAATGTGTCTTTTGATTATCATATCTTTTGAGTATAAATCATCATGTTTATTAAACATGAACCATGTGCCTCTTGAACATTAACCATCAAACTTTTTAATTATGAACTAATGTATTTACCCATCATGAATAAGCACGCCTCTTTGATAATAAATTAACACATTTTTTAATTATATACCATCATATCTTTTAGTTTCAAAATAATATGACTTTCCAATTATTTCTAAGAATTAGTGTGTGCATTTTATTATTTTAATTTGGGGACTTAACCATACATATACATAACAATTTACTGACTAATTCTGACATTATATACATATTTTTATATTATCTTATATATAAAAATTAAACTAGAAAAATTTAAATCGAGTTACGTTCATGATTTTAGTATATTTTCCTTCTTTATTTTTTATTTATTTATATTGAATTTCTTCCTTTGCTTGATTTTGTGTTGATTGTAAAATGAATTTGAAGTATAAGCAACAAATGATTTTCCTTATTTTTAGTTATGATATTTTTTGTAATTTTCTCAAGTCTTCATTTTTCTTTTCTTATTGTTTACACAAATTATTTACAATTTATATGCTAGTATCATTTATTATTATTATAAAAATATTTCAATAAGTTAAATATTTAATTTATTTAAATTATTTGATGAGATATTATATTTTTTTATTCTTATTATATACATTATAACCTGCATATTTTTTCACTCCTTTTTATTTGTTACATTATGTATTTTTTTAATATTCACTTCTATTATTTAACATTCAAACAATAATATAACTAAGTTGTATAAATATAATATTATATGTTTTATTTTTATTACAAAAATATAATAATACAATACTAGCATTTCAATTCTCAAACTATTCATCATAAACTTTGGAAAACTTCTTTAAACACAACATTAATGTTTAAATTTGAATTGTCAATATCTTTATCATGAATTAAGATTTTTAATCATTTTTTACTTGTATCTTTAGATACAACAACATACAATTGTCTATGACTAAATACTGGCCTAAGAAGATAAAGTTTCACTCTCCTTGGTGATTGATCTTGACTCTTATCAATAAATATAGCATATGAAATTATAATTGGAAATTATCTTTTTCATAACTTGAATGATAAATTTAATTATGACAAGCTAACAATCATCTGAGATATGAATTTTTTTTCATTAATATTTGTACTAGTTAAAATCTCAGGTTCCATGACATGCTTAGCCAACTGTCTGATTATTAGTTTAGTTCCATTGTAAAGACCATTGGATTGGTCTATAATTATTATAAGTATAATATGAATACTAACCTTGAGCTTAGGATTATAATTAGGCAAACCTGAACAATGCATACCATTTAAAACTTTTAAGTGTCAATAAATCAATTTGGTAATATTTGTTTAAACTTGTTTGGTAAATTAAATTAAAGCTTAAGTATTCTCTTTCTTCACTATCAATCAATGATAAGATATAAATTTTAACTTCTAGATTATAGTTTGTGCATCACATGGGCTACAATTGTATAAGCAAATTTATGAAGCTTAATTTTTCTATCATTCATTTTCTAATAATAATTTTGTTAATATTTACACTAATTGTACCCTTTTAGTTATATAAATTTGATTTTGTTAAAAATATTAAGCATAAGATAATTTGTTACTGTATTATGTAACTTTATTTAAATATAGATACAAAAATAAATCTCACTTGACTATTCAAATGCTAATTTTTATTACTTTATAATTTATAATTTATTTTTTATAATATAATTTATTAAATTTTAAGTTATTAGGTGACATGAACTTAAATAAAGAATCTAACTAAATTTAACTTTATAACATTTAAAATGAGCATGGTCATACCCAAGGATTCTTGTGAACCTTTCATAAAAATTATTTTAATATTTAATTTAAAATTTGAAAGCTTGATAGATATTTATATTTTTATAAAATCTTAATTTTATCATATTTGATTTTAACTTATCTATTAAATAGATGAAAATTTGAGAGTGATGTGTTGATTGCAATTTTTTTTCTTTTAAATTAAATAGCTATTTAAATCAAAGATTAATGTTTATAAATAAAAAATATTTTTTAAACTTATGTAAATGATTAATTATGATTGATAATTATGATATAATGATTAATTAATAATAATTATGGATATTATTATGACTTGATTCATGAATAATTGTTAAAAATTTTGGACATATATACTTGATCCTTTTGAATAACAATAATTAAATATTACACTTGCCTATAATGAACACTATGACTTAGTTCAAAAATGGAAGGGAAAAAAATGGCCTAATAATAATTCCATAAATAACAAAAAAGACAACAAAAAAAAAACACATTTATCAAAATGAATTATAGTTTGAGATAATTGATCAACATAAAGAAACCTGATAAAGTTAAGGCAATTTGAAATTCTAGAAAGTAAAGATATAAATCAACAACAAAATCAATTTGGGTGTTAAATAAAGTAGAAAAGAAAACTATAGAATGACAAAATTAGGGGGGAAAGGCAACCAAGAAGCATATAAATTCATAATACATGAGTAAGGGAAGAAATTGCTTTAATTTGAAGAAGAAAAAAACTCTAAAAATCATCATAAAAATACAACAGATGCAGAAGCAAGTATTAATTTGCTTTAATTTGAAATTTCTTTACCTCCTTAATGTTGTCAATCAATAGATTCAAATAAGCAATACATGAGTTTTCTGACAAAAATGCAAGAAAAAGTAACTCATATATTTTTGAAATAAAAAAGTACATAGCAAAATGATTAAATTACCAAAGAATAAAGATATCGGGGAATACATAGATCCATATTACACAAATTAATGAAGAGGATTTCTTTAAAAAAATTCAATAAAAACTCTTAGAAAATCCAAAAAATGGAAAAGCATATCTATAAAAAAAATTAATGCAGATTCAACATATCCATTAGAATGGATAGAGAAACTGTGATAAAATCAAATTCAAAGCATTCCATTAACCAATGTAATGGTGTAAACACATATATGAATTGACATGTGCTTCACGAAGCACATCAAAAACCAATGTGCACTTGAGAAAAAGTAGTGAAAATCAACATGCAATGAGAAAATGTTGTTTAGGTGAAAACAACATAAATTATAGAAGATTTAATAAAGACGAAATAATAAAATGACATAGCCAAAATGGCCATATGGCAAGTATCATTTTAAAAAATAAATATAGTATAAAATCTAGGATTGATATCTAGATAAAAGATAACCTTGGGTTCATATGGTAGCTTAGACATGTACATTGCTTCTTCTTCCTTCTAATTATTTTATTCTTTTTTGTGCTTTCATGAGCCCCCTACTTCTTCTTTCTTTTAATTATTTTATTCTTTTTAATCTTTACTCTTTACTTTTTACATCTCTATACATTTTATAAATAAACAAATAAATAAATAACATAGTAATTATAACAATTATAATAATAATTTATTATATATAAATATATAAAATGAAAAATATATATTTATATTTATAATTATAATTTTATTGTATTTTTCTCTTTATTTTTTTTTATCAAAAATAGCATAATAAATTTGAAGTGCAAGTAATAAATGGAGTTCTTTCATTTTTCATTTTAATATTTTTTTTATTCTTTGAGCATATTGTTTGAGTTTGAAAATAAGCACTTTTAGTAATTTTTAATTATTTTCTTTATAATTTTACTTTTTTTATCAACAGGAGTGGTGATTAATTTATAATATATATGAGATTTTGTGTTTATATATTTAAATTTTTAAATGAATTTTATTTATAAAAATATTTTTCATTTTTCTCACCTGTGATTTTAAAAGTTACATGTTACTTACCCATACTTTCAAATTGTTAGCATGTTACCTACTTTAGTTTTGTTCCATCCAAAAGAGTTAATGAAATAGTCATGTGCAAAGCACATGATTTCCTTAATCCTAAATATGGTTGTTTTGCACACATTTTTGCATATTGCTTCTTCATTTACATAAAATCAAATTTCCTAAATTAAACCTTATATCTATTGCTCCAACAAACAAATTTAATTACTCCAATGATGTTAGTTCATTCTCCTCTTTCATGAAGGTTTGTTTGTTGCCTTGTTTAGGAGACTTATTCTACTCTAGTGTGTTTGTCTAAAGTGCTGCTTGCTTTTGGTTTGCCGAATTACTTGCACTGACAAATACTAAATGTTAGTATTTTAAAAACTTATATACATGTTTTTGGTTAGTATGTTAATATGTTAAAAACTTATATACTTTAGGTTAGTATGTTAAAATACTTATATATGTGTTTTGAATGTTTATTGATTTTTTATGTGTTTTGATTGAGTTTTGGAAAGTATCATTATTGCTTAAAATAGCAATCATTATTGCTCAAAATAGCTATCATTATTGCTCAAAATGTATATTTTACCACTTGTTAATGACTTTTGTTTTTTTATATGAGGTGTAATTTTGTACATTAGCACATGAAAGGAATGTACATAATACGATTGTGATCATTTTAAAAAATTATGCAACAAGGCTGGTATTGAGCACCAACTCATAACACTGTATACTCCACAATAGAATGGTGTAAGTGAAAGGAAAAATAGGAGCATTATAGAAAAACAAGTAAGAAATTATAGGCAAAAGTTGTAAATACTATAGTGATGAGGCTAGTATTAACTAGGTGTATACTACATGAAAAGGAATTGCTAAAGAAATTATGGGTAAAAGTTGTAAACGCTACAGTCTTTCTACAGAATAGGCTACCAACTAAAGCTCTAAGAAAAAAATACCATTTAAAGCTTGATTTGGTTATAAATGAAACTTACAACATTTAAGAACTTTTGGTTGTCTTTGTTTTCCTTATGTGCCATAGGTGAAAAGAGATAAACTTGATACCAAAGTAGAACTAGAGGTTTTTATTGGTTACAATAGCTTTTGCAAGGCTTATGGAATTTTCTAACCTTAAAATGAAAAAATTCTTATAAGTAGAATGTCAAGTTTATGGAAGATAGGCAGTGGAACTAGAGGAGTCAATAAAGAAGCAATAGTTAAAGATTTAGCAATAACAAAAAATTTGGCCAAATGTTGATGATAACATAGATGATAAACCAATCAGAGGTCCAAGGCCTTTATTTGATGTTTATGAAAGATGCAATGCTGTTATTTTTGAACCTATTGAATTTAAAAAGGTAGATAAGGATGGAAAATGGATTGAAGCAATGAAAGAGAAGCTTAAAATGATTGAAAAGAATGACATTTTAGACCTCAACACAAAAAGCCTATAAGAGTTAAATGGGTTTATAAAACTAAACTTAATGTAGATGGTTCTATAAACAAATACAAAGTTAGATTAGTGGTAAAGGAATATGCTCAAGTGTTTGGAATAAATTTTTCAGAGACCTTTGCTCTAGTAGCACATCTTGACATAATTATAATGTTGCTTGCCTTAACCACACATAAGGGATCAAAGGTCTAGCAATTGGATATAAAGTCTATTTTTTTAAATGGTTACCTATAAGAAAAGATGTTTATAGAGCAGCCGGAGGGTTTTTAAGTCAAAGGACAAGAAGAGAAGGTCTACTTGTTAAAAAAGGCCTTATAAGGTCTTAAACAAGCTCTTACGGCTTGGTATAGTAAGATTGATGAACATCTTCACAGTTTTAGCTTTGTTAAAAGTCCATGTGAAACCACATTATATATAAAAAGAATATATATTAATTTAGTTAGAGTTTCTATTTATGTTGATAACTTATTTGTAATAGGAAGTAATGAAAAGTTAATAAAGGAGTTTGAAGATGAAATACTTCAATTATTTGAGATGACAAACCTTGGTTTGAAGTCATATTTTCTAATAGTGGAGGTAAAACAAAATCATGATAAAGTCTTCATATGTAAAAAAAGGTATGCAAGGGAAATACTCAAGAAATTTTGCATGGAAAACTGCAAAATCATAAGTACTCTAATAAACTAGGAAGTGGGATTTAGCAAGGATGATGGAACTGAAAGTTAATGAAAGTCAATATAGAAGCTTAGTCATTTTTTTTATGTATCTTACTTTAACTAAACCATACATTATGTTTGTAGTAAGCCTACTCTTAAGATTTATGCATTGTGTCAGTGAAATACACCTTTAAGTTGGCAAAAGCATTGTGAGATATTTTAAAGGCATAGTAAATTATAATATCAAATATTCTTACTTTTAAATTTTAATTTTCATTATTATTTTCACAATGATTGGGTAGGTTCTTTTAATGATATAAGAAGTATAACAAGTTATTGATTCAACCTTGGATCATGAATGTTTTCATTGTGTTTAAAGAAGTAAGATGTGGTGGTTCAAAGCATAGCTGACACTAAATATATGGTAGCTACAATTGTTGTGAATCAAGCAATTTGGATTAAAAGCTATTTGTAGATTGACATATGGAGCAAAATAAGCCTATGCAAATTCTTACAGATAGCTAAACTACAATTTCCATTTCAAATAATCCTATTTTTCATGGCAGGACTAAGCATTTTAAGATTAAGTTGTATTTCTTAAGAGAATTATAGAAAGAAGGTGAAATTAATTTAATTTATTGTAAAACTGAGGATTACATTACTAATATGCTAACTAAAGCTTTATCAAAAACTAGATTTAAAGATTTGAGAAACAAACTTGGTGTTTACAGTTATTAAGCCAAGGAGGAGTGTTGTGAAAGTGCCTAAAAAGCTATTGTATGACTAAGTCTTTAGGAACCTATTTAGGATTTTATTATTTTTCCATATACTTAATATTGGAAATTGTTAGTCATGCCTTGATATTAAGGATTTATTTGTTAGTTTGTTAAACTTTATCTTTATATAAAGAACCATGCATTGAATAAAAATACAACTCAAATTTAAACATATTTAAAATTACCAATGTTATTAACAATATGTCAGACTGATGCTTTTTTAATTTTTTTTATAGGCCTTAGTTCTATTACTTTACATATACTTTATTGTCATTTTGGATTTTTTTGACCATATGTAATTTTCAATTACAGATGAGTTTGTATTTCAATGTATGTATGCACCATGGTGATAGATTCCAAAAAATAAAAAGGATGACTACTTATGTTGGTAGGTTAACCATATCATGTGTTGGCTATGATGAAGATAGGCTATCTTATTTTGAATTTGTCCTAATTTGGAAGGAATTTAGGTATTTTGTGCCTTGTAAAATTGTAAAGTTAAAACCTAAGGGAAACTTAGAAAAGTAGGTTAGTAATATTACTAATGACATTAATGTTACATACTTTCTAAATTAACATAAGTCTGTAAAATGATATAACCTCCATATTTATGTCATTGCAATTGAAAATAATTAAATTGGGAGAGATGGAGAAGTAGATAGAGAATTGCAATTTGGAAGAGATAAATTATTAAGGGGGAAGAAGTATAACTATCTGAAAGGTGGTAACCATTTCTCAACATTAAGCTTGAAAACCTAGAAGAAGACGACATCTTTGGAAGTAATACAAATGAGGAAAATGAAGCTTATAATGGTGAAGTAAGGGAAGGTAATATTGAATAACCTTTTGAAGTATAAACTGAAGAATAGAGAAGAAGTGATGAGGTTGTAGGAATCATACAAAATGATGAAGACATTGATTTAATTGAGAAACTAAACAAAATGATGAAGACATTGATCTAATTGAGTTTAATGAGAAATCATTGACTTTAGATGATAGGACTAGTCCCCATGTTTTTAATGATGAAAATGATGTTAATTAAGAAAAATAATTTCAATTTAATGAAGAAATAGACATGGTAAACCTAAGATTAGAGAAAGGATTGGAGTTTAAAAATGCTACCTTATTTAGAGTAGCATTATAGGAGTATGCTATTCCAAACTTAATAGATTATAAGTGAGCATTGAATGAAGGGCATAAGGTGAGTGCCAAATGTAAAAATGAGCATGGATGGAGAATATATGCTTTAAAGAATAGGCAAACTAAAAACATTCAAATAAAAAAATTCCACCAAACTTATATATGTGAAAGAATATTTAACAATGCTTATGTAACATCAACATACTTAACTAGGAGGTTTAAGGAAGACTTTGCTGAGATTCCTGAATGGGTAGTCTTTAATATATAAAGATCAATTAGAAAGAAAATATCAATGGACAAAACTCCTAGTCAAGCATATAAAACTAAGAGGAAGGCTGAAGTAGCATTGGAAAATGTTAAGGCTTTTTAATATAAAAAATTATGGGACTATAGTAAGATGACAAAAAACACAAACTTAAGTATTTGTGTGAAGATCATATTTGATGTTTTTATAGATAGGGAATGATTGAGATTTAAAAGGTTATATTTAAGGCATCACGCTCAAAAGGTTAAGTTTTTTGGCTGGTTGTAGGCCAATTATATCTTGATGCTTATCACTTGAAAAGGATGTGTAGAGGATAATTTATGGTAGCTATAGCAAGGGATCAAAATGACAAATTTATTTCGGTAGCCATTCCTACTGTTAAACAAGAAATAATTAAGACATGAACTTGATTTATGGAAATCTTTGCTAAAGACATTAAAGCTCTTGATAAGCATGGGTTGATTATTATATTAGATAGGTAGAAGATAATTAAATCATAGAATAGTTAATAATATATTTTGCATTGAAATTAATTAAACTAGTAGAATAATTAAACCATAAAATTCATTTTATAAAAGCGTGAGAAACTTGAAAAAGTGAAATTAATAGACATAAAGACATTTCACCTTGAAGAGTTGTGTTGTATCTGTTGGTGTGTGTCATAGAACCAATCATATAGATGATTGAAGTTATACACAATGTATTATATTTTATTTTTGGCAATTTAATTATTATATTTTATTTTATAATTTTATTATTATTATGCGCAATTTATAACTTAATATAATAATTATCCTTGGAATAGCTTCACTATTCCTAAAATGCCCCTAGTTAAGTATTATTACAAAAGGATAGTAATAATACATCGAGACTAGCATGTATAGTGACTGATGATTATAAATCATGGATATATGATATCAAGTCAATGCATGAGTACATTGTTAGTGAACAATGTACTGGACTGACCCACTATGAGAATATTGCATGGATAGACGTGTCATAAGTTATTCTCATATGATCACAAATACAAATAAACCTTTGACCTGAAGTCACTACGGTTCCCTACATGAAGAATTACTCACTTTAATATTGTCCTATGTCACCTTTAATCAGGATAACAAGTAGGGCATTGATTGGGTGTGTCATAAATCGTGCAGAAGGAAGTGAGTGATGTAGATGGGATTTTGTTACTCTTGTATAAAAGAGAAATATCCTTAGGCCCCTTGATTAAGTGAGACTTAGAAATGCATGGCCATGCTCAATTGAATTAATATGTGATATTAATCATTTATTTTAAGTCTACTCAGTATCAAGAAATATAAATTGAACATTGACGAGGATGACACATTCCATGCCTCTAGTTCAATTTGGATATTATTACAAAAGGGTTATGATGCAAAACGTTGATCATGTATTAGGTGTATGTCGAATCACAGGCATTCTTACTACTTGAGTGGCAGTGATGTATTGCTAGATACCGCTTACTGTCTATGGCTCAATAATAAGTCATTGTCAACGTAGTAAGAACCTACAGGGTCACACAAAAGGAGTAGGAATAAGACAATAATTAATTGAACTTTAATTATATTAATATCCAATTAATTAGACTTATTTTCGTGCATATATATTATTAAGAATAATAAATTCACGTAATATATATATTATGTGATATTATTTGATATTAAAATAATATCAAATAATTATCTTATCAGATATTAGATAAATATATTATGAGATAATATTATTTTGATATTTAATAACTATATGCAATTATCTAATATTAAGATATTTATATTATGAGATAATATTATTATCTAATATTAGATAATTAATAGATAAGTCCTATCTCTCCCCATTATCTCTAGGATAAGGATAAGATGAGTTGTTAAGTGTGATTAGGATTTTGGAAGCATTATCCTAATTGGACTAGGATTATGGCTTGCCTAAGTTCTATAAAAAGAGACTTGAGGGCAGCACTTTAACAACACGCTCAAAGCTTCCATACAAACCCTAAATCACTCAGAAAACATCCAATCCTAATTCTTAGAGAGAAAAACACATCCTAGCAGATTCGTGGATGGTGAGAGGTCGTTGTTCACTCCGTGTGGATACTGTAGAGATGCTGTACCTTCCGGCCGGCGTTTGATTTATCCACTCTCAAGTTTTGATCAGTAGAAACACGAGTGCCCAATAGGTAAAACCTTAATCACTGATTTATATTTTTTGCGTGGATCCTAGGTAGAATTCGGATCAAATTTTAAATTTTTGCTGCATATGATAATCCGAATTCCTAATAGTATCCACCACTCTTAAGGCTTTGGAAAAAGCTTCATGCAATTATAAACAAAAAATTTAAGGCATCTAAGTAAAAAACTTTATAAAGAATCTTTTGGTTTATAGGGAACATCCTTTGTGAACCTTATATGAATAATATAATTGACTATGTTATTGCTTGCATCTTATTTTGCACACATTTAAGCATTAATTTTGGTTTTCAAGTATTTGAATTTGTAAAATTATAATTCACATACTTAACTAATTACATTATTCATTTATGATGTGCAAAATATTCTAGATATGGTGAAAGAAAGATTTTTGGGTGTTGAACATAGGTACTACATGAGGTATATTTATGCCAATTTTAAGTTGAAGCATAAAAGAAGAGAGTTAGGAGATGCATTGTGGGGAATGTGCTTATACAAGCACACCAAAACTTTTTAGAACCAAAATGCAGAAATTGTGTAGCATAAATAAGGGTTCATGGAAAGACATGACAAAGATAAATCTGGTTGCATAGTTAATTTCTTATTTTAGTACTATTTTAGTACTAGATCAAAGTGGCATCTTTAACTAATAATTTAAGTAAGTCCTTTAATGCATATGCTGGTCTAGTAAGAGATAAGCCAATTATCTCTTTACTTGAGTGGATAAAAGTTAAATTCATAAAAAGGTGGCATGTTAAGTACATCGAAATAAAGAAATATCAAAGGTTCTATTGTCCTAATGCAATAATTAAATTAGATAACATTAAGAAAAGTTCTTGAAATTGCTTTGCAATAACTTCTAGGAGGTTGATGTATTAGGTGGAAAGTGTGGATGGGAATCATGTTATGAACTTGTTTACTAGGGAGTGCAATTATAGGCTATGACAAGTAAGAGGGATGCCTTGTAAACATGCTATTGCAGCAATTCAACAAAACAAGAAACAATATAAAAAATACATGCACCACTATTATAGTGAGGATGCCTACTTGGTAACATATTCTAAGATCATTAAGCCTTTGCATGGTGAAGCATTATAGAAAAAAACTAAGAATGAACATATCCTCTTACCATATGTTATTAAGACTATCAAGTAGACCTAAGATTAAAAGAAAAAGATTTGCTAATAAGCCACTTAATCCCCATAAAAGGTCTAGGAGAAATACACATATCTATTATGGAAAGTGTGGCAAAGAAGGACATAATTTTAGGTGTTGTAAGTCTTCTCTGATTGGTGAAACACCTGGGCAAAAAAAACTTATATTACAAAAATAAAAGGTAACAATTGTTTCAAAATTTTGTAGTAGCTATATTGAATACATATTACTAACATTACCTTGTTTTTATTATGTACATTGCACAACAACTTCTTTACAATTAGCAAAGAATAGTGTATAACTAGCCACAAGAAAGGGTGCATAACATATTGCAAAAAAAGCTATATAATAGATAACAAAAAATTAACCACAATATGCATTAAAAAACTTTCCACAACAAGCCATAAAAAAGGTAGGAAGGTTGCCAAATGCACTAGCCAATCTTACTCCTTCACAAGTTAATGTCATTGCACCATTACTTATAATGTCACCATGGTTCTCAAAAGATCCCATCCTTTTGCACTAAATCAATCAAAAGCTATAACCAGAGGTAGAAAAGGTAGACTTCTCAAAATAGTTGCAAGAAGAGGCAAGGGTAGAGGTATAGAAGTATCAGTTGCCACAAAATGCTCTTAATCAAGTGTTAATCTGTAGAGATTATAGGCTTTATTGCAATTAGGAATTTTAGGAGTTTTCATTGTTAATTTTGGTATATGTTAGGCTTTTTAACACCTTGTACATTTTTAGTTGCTAATAGAAATTATTTTGGTTTTGTGAAGTGCTTTGTGATAGCAAGCAAACTAATATATTTTGACAAGCACATTGATGAGTGCTTTGTAAATTTGAAACATATTTTAGTATTAATGAATGCGAATAAAAAATTTTCACATACATTATGCTTTATTTCTTATCAATCTAGTGCTTTAATATTGGTACTAAGCATAAGGACCCATGTTTCAAAGGGTATGTTATCTATTTTATCAAATTTGATGTTTGGTTATAGTTAGCTTTACTAGCAAATTATCTGTTTTAGTAAATATTGCTACTGAGCATCAGGACCCATATGATAGTTCTTTTTTAAGGATCAAAATCTATGCATAGAAGCATACAGATTTGAAGTTAGTATTCTTTTCTAAGGATCATTATTCATGCGTAGACCTATATTATAATTTATTATGATTAATGTAGTTTAGTTAATTCCATGTTATAGTTGGGTTTGTTTATTTAATTGAATACTTAGATGCCAAATTGTCACCCTATCTTTAACTGCTTGACCATCTTTAATGGATAGAACTTCTCATACAAACAACTATGTTTTGCTATATAAAGAGTAAGTGATGTTGAATTTGGTGTATGCTTTATTTCACATTTTTCAACAACTTGATATTCCTTTTTAAGAATGCTTTAATGCTTTATTCTATTTGCATCCTTTAAGAAAGTGGAAATTAAAAGATAAAAGAGTATAATATCTATTTCAAAGGATTTGAAAGTTAAAGAGATTTTACTTGACTTTTAGTTTTTGGTTGCATTTGTGGATTAATTATGAACTCCTCACTATGTTTTTGTCTTGTTGTTAGTCTATGTTTTACCTATAGTGTCTTTCAAATGTTACCGAACTCTTAAAATAAGATTTAACAATCTTTTTTTCCTTATAAATGGGTTAGTTTACATTGAAGGGAAACTTAAAATTTCAATTAAAAATTTGGCTTATCCATGATACAATGCAAAGTAAAGCCTTACAAGAAGTGTCACCTAAAATAAACTAGTGAGACCATAATGCAAGAAAAGGCTAATAATTGTATTTTAGGTTTATATAATTACTTACATTCTAAATCCCACATGTCATTCAAAGACTACCATTTTTACATGACAAGATGCTTAATACTACTACTCTGCTACTGACACCATACTATAAAGTAAATAACATTGTACAATTTGTCTTTAAATTTTCTTCTATTACTACTTTTAGGTTATACCTCTAAGATAAGGTCATTTTAGATTCTAAAAATTACCTTAATTAAGGACTCTCATTGTCAAAAATGGTTGATTTACACTAATTGCTTTGGATTTATCTTGACCTGTAATTTTGCTTTTGTAGGAACCAGTAACCATAAGGCTCCTTCGGTTGCATCTTAGGTGCAATTTTATTTTTTGGATGAGGTTTCCTAATACATTCCAAAATCATATTTTGGCATCTTTTATTCTCTACATTCACTCTATAAGTAAATAACTTCAAGTGGCCTAGTCCCTTATTCAACAATTTTTTAAATGAAATAATGTACATGTCAAAACAAGAGTAATACTAGCAAGAAGTACCTAAGTACCAGATACGGGCTTCCTTGCTATTGTATATTCATTAAAATAACTAAGTAATTGGCCAAAAAGGGCTTACAATTAAGTATGTTGATTTGATATTATATTATACAACATTTTGATGTAAAATAATAAAATTGAGTATTATAAAGGCTAGAATGCACCTTATAACTATGCTAGCTATAGCAAACCCCTACTCACTAAGGATTTCAAGAAACTAAAGTCAATTTAAGTTTCATAAACATCTAAATAGAGCTTACTCATACGTCTATTCAATGATTAAGCTAAGTTAAGAGCTAGATTACATTAATACTAGAAATATAAAAAGTTTCTATAGTAGATGGACATATGATATCCACCAATAAGTAATCTATAATTGCTCAAGTTCTATTATAAATACTCTTCTAATAATAAAAGTTAAAAAGATTCAAAGAGACTTGATAAGAGCCTTTTCTTAATTGTAAAATATAAATCCAGCTCAAATCCATGTACTTTCCAACTTGGCTATGATAGAATTGACAGTAGTGAAAGATCTTCTAAAAGGAGAAGGATGAAACTATACATCCCCATTTCTATGCTTAAAATCACAGCTCTCACTAGGTGAGTTGTTTGCATCAAACTTTCTTTAGACACCTCTTATAGCTTATTCCTCTACTTGAGCAAAGGGAAAAACTTGACTACTGGCTTAGCAAAAGGAGCTATGGTTATCATACAAAATTCTCTAGTTACAGTTCTTATCATAGATATAAGTTAGTCTTGTTAGCTTGCAATGATCCATGTTTTCATAAATATGTTCATTTTCACATTTCCAATTGCATTTGTGGACGGGGTTTGGACTATCACAATCCTATATACTTAACAACTAAATAACATTTGCAGGACCTATAACCATATACCTCCATTCCTTCATTGAAGTAGCAACTTCAAAGATCCAAAATTTTCTACACTCCTCAAGGCCTTGCTAGAATAGTAGGCTCTTCATTATTTTGGTAAAAAAAGGTTCATTACTTTCAAGATGCAGTCAAAGATTCTCATAGTAATTCAATGATATAAATTTGAATAAATGAGAATAGCAAAAGAAAAAAAAATTATGTATCCAAGATATATTGTAACTCTATAATTCAAGATATGTGTAGTAGATGATAATCAGAATGATATTGTTTTAATTTCCATTCAATTTTTTAGATGGAAAACAATTGAGATGGGTAATGTGTCAATGATTTGAAAGCATAGGTGAGTAATATGCAACTCTTGAAATCAAGGTAAGTAAAGTGAAAAATGTTGAAACTTCAAGTGAGTAAAATGTATTTTTCCCTTTTTATTTTAAATGTGTTAGCTTACAACATCATTTTAATATAATAAAGTTATACTATAATGCCTATATAAAATCATTTTGCTTATTTATAATAAAATATATATTTTAATCTTAAATTTTAACTTCTTTCTTTTACCTTCATCTTCTACCTTCTTTTTATGTAAACCAATATAATAATAACAATAATAATTTTATATATTATACATTCTTATACTATATTTCATAATTTTTATATTTAAAACTAGAAAATTTTAGATAAATTTATATTTATTATTTTAGTATATTTTTCTCTTTAATTTATTTTTTACTAATTTTATTTCTTTGTCTGATTTGATATTGATTACGCAATGAGCATGAAATATAGGCAGTGTATAATACTTTCTTAATTTTTTATTTTGATATTTTTTATAATTTTCTCAAATTTATTCATTCTATTGGGATATAAGTATTCTTTTAAGGCTAATATGATATTTTTACTCCCTTTCTATATTTTTATCTTTATTAAGATAATAAAATTTAATAATTTATATATATATATTAGTATATTAAATATTCTTATACTATATTTTATAATTTTTATATTTAAAACTAGAAAATTTAGATAAGTTTATATCTATTATTTTAGTATATTTTTTCTCTTCAATTTATTTCTTACTAATATTATTTCTTTATCTAATTTGATGTTGATTACACAATAAGTTTGAAATATATATAGTATGTAATATTTTCTTAATTTTTTATTTTGATATTTTTGACAATTTTCTCAAATTTATTCATTCTATTGGGATATAAGTATTCTTTTAAGGATAATGTGATATTTTTTGTGGTATTTCTATATTTTTTATCGTTATTATAATAATAAAATTTAATAATAATATATTATATTATATACATATGCTTTATATTGCATTATATCTATTTTTATATATTAGTGTATTTTTCTTTTCCTATTTTATATTTATTTTCATATTGATTGTATTGTGTATAATTTTTTTCTTAAAAATGTTAGCTTATAACACTAAATTAAAATCATAAAGTTATATAATGATACTCACATAAAATCATCTTACTTATGCAAGATTTAAGTAGTAGTAATAATTTACTTAATGTATGCATATAAGATTTGGGGTTCAAATCCCAAATATAATAGGAAATAAATCTCCTAAGATAATATCAGATATCATGATACTATTAAAATTTTAGCAATAAATTATAAATTTTAATTCTACATCTTAATTTCTTTCTTTTTCGTTTGGCTTCATTTTATATAAACAAATATATAAATAATAAAATTCATCAAAAAATATATGAATAATACAATAATAATTTCTATACAATAATAACAATAAAGAATAATATATATTTATAATGTTAAATTAATTTCAATACTATATATTATAGTATTATATTTCATTTATATATATAAAATTAAAAAATTAAATAAATTTAAACGAAATTTTACAAATAATCATTCTTTTTTAAAGTTAACAAAAGATATTGACTTTTTTTTTTAAATTCTTTCTCTAGAAAATTTAGATCAGAAATTAATTTTTTAATATATGTGAATTTTTATTCTCTTTTATATATAAATAAAAAACTTAAATGAATTTATATGAAAATTTGAAAATAAATATCTTTTTAAGATTAATAAGAGATTTTGACTTTCTTTTTATATTTATTCTATTTTTGGAAAATTTAGAGTAAGAATTAATTTTTTTAATATATGTAAATTTTTAATCTCATATATATATATATATATATATATATATATATATATATATATATATATATCTTTGTGTGTTTGTATGTATGTGTATTTTATTAAATTTGAAAATTTGACTCTCATATACCATTTTACTATATGCTCATACTAAATGTTTGATATATTTTATTATAAATTATATATCTTAATTTGAATTTTTTTTTAATATTTAATTTCAAATTTTAACTTCCATCCGTCCGTGTATTGCACAGGAGTAATACTTATTATTAATATGTAAGTGTTCTTGAGTTTAATAAAAGATCCAAACTTCAATACCCTGCTAATTTATTAGGTCTTCATGCCCTACTCACATGGTGCTCTCTGGATCACTAATCTCTTACTAACTTTGTTGCAGTCTTCATTAGAAAAGGATAAAGTTTTCAGCAAAAAAGGACAAATTCAACTTTTTCAATATCCAAAAATTACAATTTCGCTCCTTGGCCTCTAATTTAATAAAAATATAATTAAATTCTTCAATCTTTTATTAATAATATATAAATAATAATATTTATCAAATAATATATAAATAAACAATAATAATTTACACATAATAATATTATATATTTTATAATATCAAATTAATTTTAATATTATATATATATTATTATATTATATTTTATTATTTATATTTATATAATATGATAAACAATAACATGATATTCTTTAGAAGTTTAATTGTTAATTAAACTTAATTTATTCATTTATTTAGGATTTTTTTTTATCAATGTTACTATTTCAAAACGAAACAGTAATATATTACTATTTAAAGATAAAACAGTAACATGTTACTATTTTGGTTGTTAATGAGATTAAATTTATTTATTTTTTTAAAATTTTTAATTGATGTTACTGTTTATTGTTTGATGACCAAATAGTAACATGCTTTTTTTGGTAATTTAATTATTAATAAAACTTAATTTATGTATTCATTTGGAGTTTTTGGTTGATACTACTGTTTGGAGATGAAATAATAAGATGCTATTCTTTGATAGTTTGATTGTTAAGGAGATTTAATTTATCCATTTATTTAAAATTTTTAATTAATGTTTTTGTTTATTGTTTGATCACCAAACAGTAACATACTTTTTTTTATAATTTAATTGTTAATGAAACTTAATTTATCTATTCATTTGAAGTTTTTAGTTAATGTTACTATTTGGAGACAAAACAATAACATGCTATTCTTTGACAGTTTGATTGTTAAAGATATTTAATTTATTCATTTATTTAAAATTTTTAATTGATGTTATTGTTTACTGTTTGGAAATCAAACAGTAACATATTTTTTTTTTACAATTTAATTATTAATGAAACTTAATTTATCTATTCATTTAGAGTTTTTAGTTGATGTTATTGTTTGGAGATGAAACAATAACATGGTATTATTTGATAGTTTAGTTGTTAATAAGATTTAATTTATCCATTTATTTAAAATTTTTAATTGATGTTACTATTTATTGTTTGGAGATCAAACAGTAATATACTTTTTTTTTGACAATTTAATTGTTAATGAAACTTAATTTATCTATTTATTTAGAATTTTTAGTTGATGTTATTGTTTGGAGACGAAACAGTAACATGCTTTTCTTTGATAGTTTGGTTGTTAAGGAGATTTAATTTATCTATTTATTTAAAATTTTTAATTGATGTTACTGTTTATTGTTTAGTCTCTAAATAATAACATGCTTTTTTTTAGTAATTTAATTGTTAATGAAACTTAATTTATCTATTCATTTGGAGTTTTTAGTTGATGATACTATTTGGAGACGAAACAATAATATGTTATTCTTTGACAATTTAGTTGCTAAGGAGATTTAATTTATCCATTTATTTAGAATTTTTAATTGATGTTATTGTTTGGAGACCAAATAATAACATGCTTTTTTTGTAATTTAATTGTTAATGAAACTTAATTTATCTATTTATTTGAAGTTTTTAGTTGATGTTACTGTTTGGAGACGAAATAATAACATGCTGTTCTTTGATAGTTTAATTGTTAATGAGACTTGATTTATTCATTTATTTAAATTTTTTTATCAATGTTACTGTTTGAAAACCAAATAATAACATGTTACTGTTTAGAGATAAAATAGTAACATGTTATTCTTTTATAATTTAATTATTAATAAGATATGATTTATTCATTTATTTGAGGTTTTTAGTTAATGTTATTATTTGGAGATCAAACGGTATAGTAACATGCTTTTCTTTGACAATTTGGTTATTAATAAAACTTATTTTAATATGAAATTGAACAGTTACATGTTACTGACTGAAGATGAAATAGTGATATGATGTTCTTTGGAAGTTTAGTTGTTAATTAGACTTAATTTTTTCATTTATTTAGAATTTTTTATCGATATTACTGTTTAAAGATCAAACAGTAACATATTACTATTTATAAACAAAATAGTAACATGCTATTCTTCGATATTTTAGTTTTTAATAAAACTTAATTTATTCATTTTAATTGGAGCTAAGGTTACTTTTTTGTAATATTTATGAGTTTTTTACCTCAATTTTTTTATTTATAACATCTTGATTTTTGAATGCTATTTTAATGTAATATATTTTTATAATATTTTAACTATGAAACAATAATAAAGCCACTTATTTTCATTCATCTTCCTATGATTTTTCAATAAAAAATAAAAAAATTTAATTTCAGTGAGGTTCATCTAATCAAAAATATGTAGATTGAGTTCAAATTTTTGAATGATTATAACTTTACGCTTGATTATCCGATTAGGGCAAATTATATATCGATTTCATGTAATTTTTCGAGATCTACGTGCTTACAAAATATCAAAGGTGTTTTGCCTATTTTGACTAGCCAAAAAAAGCTTGTTTCAATTTTTTTTAATTTTTCTTTATTTTTTATCATTTTGTTGACTTTGATCTTATTTTTTTCAATTTAAATTTATTTATATTCTATATTAAACTTTTTCTCCTCAATTCTTTTGGTGTCTAATGGTGCTATAAAAATTAAATTGTTAAAATAAATGAATAAATTAAGTCTCTTTAATAATCAAATTATCAAAGAATAGTATGTTACTTTCATCTCCAAATAGTAACATATAATTTTTAAATAGTAATATTAATAAAAAATATTAAATAAATGAATAAATCAAGTCTCATTAACAATTAAATTGTCAAAAAATAGTATGTTACTATTTCATATTCAAACAGTAACATGTTACTATTTGATTTTCAAACAGTAATGTCGACAAAAAATTTTAAATAAATGAATAAATGAAGTTTTATTAATAATTAAACTGTCAAAAAATAATATGTTACTGTTTCAACTCCAGATAGTAAAATGTTGCTATGTGGTCACCAAACAGTAACATCAACTAAAAAGTCCAAACAAATGGATAAATTAAATTTCATTAACAATTAAACTATCAAAGAATAGTATATTACTATCTTATATTTAGATAGTAACATTAATAAAAAAAATTTTAAATAAATGAATGAATCAAGTCTCATTAATAACTAAACTGTCAAAGAATAGTATGTTACAATCATGTTACTATTTGATCTCCAAATAGTAACATGCTACTATTTCGTCTCCAACCAGTAATATCAATAAAAAATACTAATTAAATGCATAAATCAAGTTTCATTAATAATTAAACTGTTAAAGAACAGTATGTTACTATTTCATTTTCAAATAATAATATGTTACTATCCAAATAGTAATATCGATAAAAAATTTTAAATAAATGAATAAATTATATCTCATTAATAATTAAACTATTAAAAAATAATATGTTACTATTTTGTCTCCAAACAGTGAACGGTAACATATTACTATTTGATCTTCAAATAATAATATCGATAAAAAATTTTAAATAAATGGATAAATAAAGTATTATTAATAATTAAACTGCTAAAGAATAATGTGTTACTATTTAATATCTAAATAGTTACATCAATTAAAAATCTCAAATAAATGGATAAATCAAATTTCATTAACAATCAAACTGTCAAAAAATAGCATGTTACTGTTTAATTTTTAAACAATAACATGCTACTATTTCATCTACAAATAGTAACATCAACCAAAAAATTCAAATAAATAGATAAATTAAATTTCATTAATAACTAAATTGTTAAAGAAAAGTATGTTACTGTTTACAATAACATCAAAAAAATTCAAATAAATAGATATATCAAATCTAATTAATAACTAAACTATCAAAGAACAGCATGTTACTATTTCATCTCTATATAGTAACATGTTACTATTTGATCTTCAAATAGTAACATCAACCAAAAATCCTAAATAAATAGATAAATCAAGTCCGATTAATAACTAAACTTTCAAAGAATATCATGTTATTATTTCATTTTCAGTTAGTAACATGCTACTATTCAATCTCCAAATATTAACATCAACCAAAAACTTTAAATGAATAGGTAAATTAAGTTTCATTAACAATTAAATTACCAAAAAGAAGCATATTGCTATTTGGTCTCCAAATAGTAAATAATAACATCAATTAAAAATTCTAAATAAATGAATAAATTAAATCTCATTAACAATCAAACTATCAAAGAATAGTATGTTACTTTTCATCTCTAAATAATGACATTGATAAAAAAAATCTTAAATAAATGAATAAATTAGGTCTAATTAATAACAAAACTTTCAAAGAACATCATGTCATGATTTCATCTTCAGTCAGTAATATGTTACTATTCGATTTCTAAATAATAAGATTAACCTAAACCTCAAATAAATGGATAAATTAAGTTTTATTAATAACTAAATTGTCAAAGAAAAGCATGTTACTGTACCGTTTGATATCTAAACAGTAACATTAACTAAAAATTTCAAATAAGTGGATAAATTATATCTTATTAACAATTAAATTATGAAAGAACAATATGTTACTGTTTCATCTCCAAACAGTAACATGAAATAATAATATGTAACCATTTGATTTTTAAATAGTAATATCAATAAAAATTTTCAAATAAATGAATAAATCAAGTCTCATTAATAATTAAACTATTAAAGAACAACATGTTACTGTTTCGTCTTCAAATAGTAATATGTTACTATTTGGTCTCCAAACAGTAACATCAACTAAAAACTCTAAATGAATAGATAAATTAAATTCATTAATAATTAAATTGTAAAAAAAAGCATATTATTATTTAGTCTCCAAACAATTACATCAATTAAAATTTCTAAATAAATAGATAAATTAAATCTCATTAAGAACCAAACTGGCAAAGAATAGCATGTTATTGTTTCATCTCCAAACAGTAACATTAACCAAAAACTCTAAATGAATAAATAAATTAAGTTTCATTAATAATTAAATTGAAAAAGAAAAAAGCATGTTACTGTTTGGTCTCAAAATAATAAACAGTAACATCAATTAAAAATTCTAAATAAATAGATAAATTAAATATCATTAACAATCAAACTATCAAAGAATAACATGTTACTGTTTCGTCTCCAAACAGTAACATCAACTAAAAACTCCAAATGAATAGATAAATTAAGTTTCATTAACAATTAAATTGTAAAAAAAAAGCATGTTACTGTTTGGTCTCTAAATAGTAAATAGTAATATCAATTAAAAATCCTAAATAAATGGATAAATTAAATCTCATTAACAACCAAACCATAAAAAAATAGCATGTTACTATTTCATCTCTAAACAGTAATATTAACCAAAAACTCTAAATGAATAGATAAATTAAATTTCATTAATAATTAAATTATCAAAAAAATTATATTACTGTTTGGTCTCCAAACGGTAAACAATAACATCAAATAAAAATCATAAATAAATTGATAAATTAAATCTTATTAACAACCAAACTGTCAAAGAATAGTATATTACTATTTCATCTCTAAACAGTAACATCAATAAAAAATTCTAAATGAATAGATAAATTAAATTTTATTAATAATTAAATTGTCAAAAAAAGCATGTTACTGTTTGGTCATCAAATAGTAAATAGTAATATCAATTAAAAATCTCAAATAAATAGATCAATTAAATTTCATTAACAATCAAAACAATAACATGTTACTATTTTGTCTTGAAACAGTGACATTGATAAAAAATTATAAATAAATGAATAAATTAGGTTTACTTAACAACTAAACTTTCAAAGAACATCATATTATTTTTTTCATCATATTGTATAAATTAATTTAATTTTTTTTAGTTTTATATGTAAATAATGAAATATAATATAATAATATATGTAATATTAAAATTAATTTGATATTATAAAATATATGATATTATTAATAAAAGATTGAAGAATTTAATTATATTTTTATTAAATTGAAGGCTAAGGGGTGAAATTATAATTTTTAGACATTGAAAAAGTTAAATCTATCTTTTTTTTATTGAAGATTCTGTCCTTTCTGCTGAAGACTGCAGCAAAGTTGGTGAGAAATTAGTGATTCAGAGAGCGCCACACGAGCAGGGCATGAAGCTCTAGTAAATTAACAGTGTATTTCTGCTGAAGACTGCAGCAAAGTTGGTGAGAAATTAGTGATTCAGAGAGCGCCACACGAGCAGGGCATGAAGCTCTAGTAAATTAACAGCGTATTAAAGTCTGGACCTTTAATAAAATTAATTTGTTTGTCACGAAAGTGTCATTTTTATCGATAGTTGGCTGCTGATAGGCCGTGGAAGTTGAATGACAGCATTCTATTCCTCAACTATCCGCAAAGCCGTCTATTCCTCAAGCCAACCATTAAAAAAAGAATGTGTAGATAAACTAAGTTCGGAGGCAGATTCATAATTTACTAAAACTAGTCATCGACGATTGAACAGGTTGCTGGAGCAAATCTTAACGTTTTATTTAGTAGTGCAAACAAACATACACCTTCTCAGTAGTCCACAATAGTCCGTCCCAAAATTTTATACAAGAAAATGATGAAAGCGGACTTTTTGAAAGCCCTACAGAATTCGGAGCCGTAATCCAGATTTGAATAATGTTGCAACACCGTCATATGAAGGAGGTTTCTAGTGTTTGAATACAGTTTTGCTGTATACAAAATGTCTCTTTCAATGAATTTGTGACACGTAAAATGGCGACAGTAAAAATCGAAAGAACAAAACTATAAACGACAGCGTGACAATTTTTTTTTAATTAATGCATAATTAAGTTTACATGTTTGCTTTAATTTGGACTTTTTTTTTTTGGGATATTAACTTGGGCTATTTTGATAGTATCTTTTTATTGTCACATCTTATTTAACATAAAATATTTATATAAACTAATATATTTTTTAATTAAATGAAATAAAAATGGTATTAAGAAGTAGTATATTTTATTTTATTCCCTTAAAACATAAAATTCTCAAAAATTATTCTATAACTTCTAATATACCCATTTTATTATGAAAATTATACTAACTAATACAAGTTGTAACAAAATTTTATTCCTGAAATTCTATGAGAGATGGAAACTTTCTAGAAACAAATGTATGCAACGTCTTACATACAAACATTTAAAAAAAAAGAAACCAAAGCTCAAAAAAGAAATGACAAGCAAATTATTCAAGAGGTAAAATTCTCAAAACATTACCAAAGAGCAAATTATTCAAATTTCCAAAAAACTTGTTCCAAAGTATGCATTCCCAAATGCTAATCCAAATTATAAGATGCCAACTGATTAACACTTTTATTCATTTTGTGATAAGTATGAAGAATTTCAATTCTCCACTCTTAATTGAGTAGTTTCCAAAATTGTTGAATCAATCCCTTATGCTCTTTCGAGGGAGTTGCCATCCCTTGCATGGAATCCACTAATAATTTATAATCAGATTCCAAAATGATGCTCATGTAGCCTTTTTACCATACCAAGATTAATCCATTAATTACACCCCACACCCCCGCAAAAAAGAAAAGCATATGCTCAGATTGCTAGTAAAACCAGTTAGTCAAGTCCCATCTTCATTCCTCACGAGATCACCACACTTTGCGTATCTTGAGTTATTCTTTGAAGCACCATCTGCGTTAAGTTTACATATATAAAAATCCTAATAAAAGGGTTAAGGGTTTGATTGTGAGTAATCTGAAAAAATAAATAAATAAAGGATTTACATTCCCTTTTCTATATATTTCGTTAAAAAAAAATTATTCTATCAACAATTTTAGTGATGCAATGATATTTGATGTTGTTTTAAAAATTTTATTCTTATCACATGGTGGATTTAAACCCTTGATATTAAGTGCTTATATTAAATAGATTATCATTTTTAGAATTATAAAAAAAAAATAAAAAACCTTCAACCTAATCTTTTTCTTCATAGAATTTCCTTAAATCAATTAATGTTGATTCCCCTAACTCCTCAAGAATTTAATTCTCTAATTCTGAATTTATCAATAACAACGATGATAATCATGATATTATTACTCCTTTTAGTGTAGCAAATGTCAATTATATGAATTAAGCAGCTTGATTCACATTTTTATTTGAACCTAATAAATCAGATACCATAATCATAATCATAAGTTATTTTTTTCCTTTACTCTTTTTCTTTTATTGATTCCTTCCTTCTATCCTACTATAAATCAAATCATATATAAATATATAGTAATTTATAAACTATTTACACATATAAATGATTAATTCAAATATGTATAAAGATGCATCTATATATAAAATTTAAATACATTAAATTTACCAATAATAATTAATACAAATAACTAGGAGCTTAATCCTTTTATGCAAGGTCTTGAATTCGATTTTTATGAATGGAAAATACAATTACTAAAAGAATTGTACCCCTATATTGAATCCTGCCCAACTTAAACCCACATTAATCATAATCCTAATGTAGCCCACTAGAAACCAAATGGTTTATATAAAAAATAAATGAATAAATAAATTTCCAGCAATATTCAAATATTCATTTACATCATGTACAAACTTCATAAAATCTCTTGAAAAGTACATACTTTTTTTCCCAAAATTTACTATCCTAATAAATCTTCAATAACCATTTTCTCCAAAATCTCTCCAAAATCTAAGATTACTTATGCCCTCTTCATCTTTATGCATTAATTAATACTTAATCTGAAAGATATGTAGTTTGCATTAATTAATATTTAATCTGAAAGATGTATAGTTGGTAGAGGTATGATATGATGGGGAAATATTGCAGGTTTAAAACTTAGCAACTCCCATTCCCAATAAATGAATAATCAGTTGACAAGCAACAGCTATTGGTATCACTTACATTAACCGCATGATAGGATTCTGCTACACAGGCTATCGTTTGTCAAGCAATATCTTTTAGTATGTATACCATATAACTCATCTGATATGAAACATAAAAGCAAGTGTTGTAAGGAATGTGAGACAAACAAAACAGAATTATGGTAACGGTCAGCAAGAACTATCGCAACTTGAAACTCTGAATATTACAATATAGTTTTGAATGTAAAACCTCAACAATCTTTTCAAATTTTATTTGTATAGCAAATACAAACATGTTTTACCAGATGTCTTATAAATGAACCCTTGAAGAAACCCTAAAGGACACCGGCTACTGCTCTGAACCAACATTTACAGAGTAATTTACAAGCAATAAATTTCAAGACGCTAAATTGGAGATACAAGAGCAAAACGCAAAGACTCCGGTTAGAACCATTATACTGACTGTACACGTAACTTATTGGCAACATATAGCAAATGGCTAATGTTTGTGGACGGATAATTCTGCAGCAACTTGAGATTGGAAGTGAAATCACCTGCCAGGAGGCGCCGCCGAAGGAGGATTAGCATTGCACAGCATACTCGTAGAAGTGTCTCCTACGGAACATTTCTGAGTTAGTTTTAATGCATTTTTCTACTGTTTGAAAGAAAAATAAAGCAGTATTAATGCTACACAAACCCCCTGGAGACTGACGATCATCAGATCTTACTTACAGACATCAACAGACACATGCCAAAATCTAAAATCGTGTCAGAATGGGCATGCATGGCTAGTATATATTTTTTTATAAAAATGCCAAATGTGATAAATCATGCAAAGTTACTAAGAGTGTCATATACAAGTGTTAGAATCTGACAGTGTGTAACGTGTCTGACCAACAGGTGCACATGTACACAACTTGTTTTTGAACAGCCTGCACTTCATATATAAAATTTCACAAGCAACAGCCATTTAAAACAGCGAGTAAAACTAACACCTTGATATTACATCACTTGTAACATAGACTAGCTTGTGAAGCACAGGTTCGCAAAATTGGGGAAGTACCAATGTCATACCAATATCCGATGCATACGCTCAGTATACAGCTAAATACATATTCCTGTATTATCCAAATTTGGGATGGTGGGGCTAGAGGTGCAAATAAATTAAGTTGAGCCAAACATTTATATGCTCAAACTTGAACTCACAAAAAATAAATGAGCTCAAATTTGAATTTGAACTTAACTCATATGAGCCAAATGAGTTTACACAAACTTACTAGAATAGTGTGTTATTAAATCCTAATTTCTCATTGAATTTGAGTTTGAGCTTTTAATGAATATGAACTCAAACTATATAATCTTACTCAAATAATTTGTTATTTCACCTACATTGAGCATATAAAATCTTATTTTTACGAATAAATGAAATACTAAATTTTTTGTTTTATATATATATATATATTTGCAATAATCAAATATATCAAAAACATCTGCAAAATCATCACATGATACCAACAATTTAGCAAAAAGTAAAATATACTAGAGAACTAAATACTTTAACCAAAACATCATAATTCTTCATATAACTTCAACAATTACTAATATAGTTGAATTTTTTATGTATTATATATATTGTATATAGTATAAAATATAGGCTTGTTAGACTAACCAAGAGTTTGAATTGAATAATATGAAGTTCAAACTTGGTTTGTATGTTAATCAAGTTTTATTTCTTTAGGCTTGACTCATTTAAAATCAAATTTGAATTGAGCTTTTTGTAGTTGATTTTGAACTACCTGCGAGTACTTTGACTCGTTTGCACCTCTAGGTGGGGCTGTGAAGATAAGAAAAGTTGTGAAGACGGGAAATTTAGGTCAAGAACTAACCGCCAATGGCATCTGCAACATTAGTAATCTTGTACTCTCAAACACCAAACCATATTCTTAAGAGTTTTTAAGGCCATTTTTTAATCTCAAGCATTCCAACTCCTCCATTTCGCAGCTTGTAGATGTGGTGCTGTTCAGCCAAGAAAAGAAGTGGGCTATTTACTTTGGTTTTATAGGAAGAACTTGGGCCAGTGGAGACTTATTAGAGAGCTATTCACATTGCCCATCATAGTTATCTATCCTAATTTTCTTTTTCATTTAATGTATTCCCATGCTGGTGTCATATCATACAGATGCTTCGTAGAAACTAGCACTTTCAAGCGCAAAACATTATTAGAAGGTTGACCTTAAAATAAGTTTTTAAGCTTATAAATATGAGTAAAATACTCTTAACTGTCCTTGAATTTAAACTTTAGTTATACCTCCCCTCTATTCTTAAAACTACAATGCCCTCCCTAAGAAAATGAAAACATGATATGCATAAATGTCAATTTGAATGTATCCTAACAATATGGTCAAGTCAACTGTAAAGGACAATCAAAGTTAAATTTTGACCTAAAAATGGCATGTTTACCCCCTTCTGTTTATATATATTTATTACCAATCCTCTTCCTCAATGTTTCTTATTCTCATATGTCTAAATACCCTATGGATCTACAAGCAAAAGTAGGGAAACCATTCTTGCCACCAAGGAGAGAATAAATTACTTGCAAATTAAACCAGAAAGATAAGCTTTTTTGTTGTTTTAATATGGATATATAAATTTTAAGAGAAATTGATGTTCATAAACAGATATAGCAACTTAAGAATGGCAAGGAAATAAAGCAGTTCATCATCACGACAATGAATGTCAGGTTCAGTTGGTAATTCTCTTGCAGGCTGCACACCCAGGTGAAATTCAGACTAGAAATCTCATATATTAAGAGAAATTAATGTTCATAAACAGATATATGAACTTAAAAATGGGAAGGAAATAAAGCAGGTCATCATCATGACAATGAACATCAGGTTCAGTGTGTAATTCTCTTGCATGCTGTGCCCACAGTTGAAATTGAAACTAGAAATCTCATATTAGAAGCATACTACATGAGGAAGAATCAGAAAACAAAAATTCAACCTGACAACACCTCCAACAAAACTGAGAAATAGGGAACAGAGATTCAAACCACAAATAGCTTCTTAGTTCTACGAAATATACAACTTGCTTTGTGGGGATAGGCCTTTAGCAAAGGAAGTTGAAGGTGATTTGATTATTGTGCTTCAAGTTAGCATAAGGTTTGTTGTCAAGCAAAAGCAATGAGATAGACTTTTGGGACCTGTCTTATGGTCAAATCAGTAATTTTAATTTAACAAATTAAATTAACTGAATGTAACAATTTTTTTTTACAGATTCGATTAAATGGGTGAAGCGCAGGTTTTGATTTTTCTTTTCTTTTTTTTTTTTTCGGGGGGGGGGGGGGGGGGGGGGGGGGGGGGGGGGGTGGGGTTGGTCCATATAATTTAGGATGAATTCAACAACGGTTAGAGTATTTTACTATAAATATATTTATCCCACATGATTAATTGTAGTCCATTTTTGTCTATTTTTTGCTTACAATCTCATATATAACATTTACTCCTATCACTATCATCAGAAAGCTTTCAGATCAGGCTAAATTCAAGACCCTCGCTATACTAGGTTAAGAGGAAGGCAATTGAACGTAGTAGTACCTGTGGACCCTCTGGATCACTTAAAAGAGTGTCCCAAATGTGAAGGCTATCTGCAAAATTGAATTCCTGAGTCAAGAGGAGAGTAATCCACCTAAATGCATAGAACTGGGGATTGACCTGACATTCAGAACCAAAGAAGTGAAGCATTTTAGATAAAAGAGTGTCCCAAGTTTGAACTGTCACAACAAGGCAGGCAAGCACTGAAAGAAGAGTAACAAGTACCCATGTGTCTGAACAAAAATAGAGAAAAAGAAAACAGAAACAGTGAAGATCAAACAATGAAGATTAACAAGACAATTCAGCATAGAGAAGATCAGATCCCTAGAAAAATGAACCAAGCCACACACCCATCCCTTCATGTTTAATTATATATTTTTATTTTTATTACAGGAGGGGGTATATTCCCTAAACATATCTGATAAATAACAGAGAATCATTTCCTCAAAATCATGTGCTAACCACATTGATGTTCAGTCCATGATCTTCTCTCTTGCACCACTTTGATTTATAAACTTATTGTAAGTAATTGTTATTTTGGTACTTCATTACTAGCCTAAAAATGACAAAAGTTTGGAGAATTATGCTTTGGCACATTTAGAACAATCAACTAGGTGATGCATATCCACGATAGGGTCATAACAGATAGCAAGGTACAATTACATTTTTCTGCAAGATTTTTTCATCTTTTAGTAAATTCACAACTCCAACATAAGTAAGAATGCGCTTATTTACCTGCAGCAAAAGATAATCTTTTCCATCTTCATTCTTTTAATGTTAAAGAATTATTACATTGGTTTTTCTAACAATAAATCCTTGCCTGGTAATGCCACAAGATAAGATGATCATGATTTTGTAAATTTAGAAACACCACATGGGTGTTGCATATCTCACAATGGATTCATAGCAAATGGTGGTCACGAACACTATAAACATTTTCTGGAATGCTTCTGTCTTTCAATGAATTAGTCACAAGTCTAGTATGCATTTACAACCATGTAAAAATTCAAGAGTCATGGACATTTACCCATTTTATTATTATTTTCTTATACCATCAAATCATTTTTTCCCACTACTATTTCTCACCATATATTGAAACAATTTCTGGCATCACAGAGAGGTCACAATGACATTAGTAGGCCAACAATTTTTCTGGAGAGGTCAAACTATTGGAAGCAAAGAGAAAAGGAAGACCAAGTGGGATCAAGAAACCAGCAGACTGATCACTGAATAGATACAAATAGGTTCATCATTACTGCCTCTACCACCACCTTTTCTGTCACCACCATTACAGTACATTTTTTATAAGTTTCCAAGAATCTAATTCCAAGTCATTATCATAGTGAAATCATGTTCCAGGTGAAATACATCATCATCCCTTAATGAGAAGTATCTTCTAAGATGCAATATTAATCCAACAGAAAAATATAATAAAATAACACATGATAGTAAACACATCCAATTCAAAATCTTAAGTTGTAAATAAAGCACATATCATGTAAAAAATGGAGCAAGATTTTTTAAATCTCAAATCTCCCAAAATCAGAAAAGTATGCCAATTAAAATATTATACCTAGTCTACAACCAAACTCTCCATAAAATTTTATATCATTGTGATTTTAAATCTTCTGTCAAGTTTGAAATAGAGATGATATTTCAGTTGAGATAACCAACTACTGTGGTTTATCTACCAAATTGATTGATTAGGTCTTTTTAAATTGGTCTTTCCTATCAATATAATAAATAAGTAGTTCTATATCATACTCTCAATGAAACAGCATCATGAGTGAATTACATTTGAGTTTAACAAATGTTACAAGTCTAATAAAGCTATACTGTTTTTAAATATTTCTAATCATTCAAACATTTATATTGAACTAATTTCATACTCGATGAATGATTAAAAAAGAGGTTTTGTTTTAGCTTCTTAATTTCTTATAATATGGGAAGTAACACTGTTCCATGGAACCAGAGTGCTTATGGACATTTCTTAGACAATCCTAATATTTGTGAGTTGCAAAATGTATACAATTCTTTTTCATGAAAATTAAAATTTAAGGGATAAATGGCCATCATTGAGTTGACCTAATATGACTCATATTTGACAAGGTCAACATTCGACCCAACCCATTTAACCCCCCCCCCCCAAAAAAAAAAAAAAAAAGAAAAAGCTGCTTGTTTGGCTAAATGGAATAAAAAGAAATGGAATTGTAAGTGGAATGAGAATAAGAATGATCATTCTATAATTTTGTTTGATATAATAAGGAATGGAATGGTATATCATTTTTATGTTTTGCATAGCTAAATAATGTAGGAATAGAATGGAAAAAAAATAATTAATGACAATAATATCCCTATATTTATTCAATTTAATAATCTAAATTAAATATTTTATCATATAATTTAATATAATGAAAGGGAGAAACTTCGATACATTAGTTATGTTGGTGGACCATTGGTTTAGGCTGTTAAATTTCATTCATTATGCACAATACCATACAGATGAATGAAATCCAATGGCCTCAACCATTGATGCATGCTAGTTATTGCCATAATGAAAATATATTTATATGATAAATAATAAAAAAAAATGTCATAATTTAGGTTCAATTATCAAAATTATAATTAACATAATTTTATTATAATAATTTTATAAATGATAACTCATTCATTTTTATTTTATATTAAATTATATTGAATTATAATAAATAATACTCATTTTATAAATAATACAAAAATACCTCATTTTAAATTCTATTATTCAAAATAAAATTCTCAAAATATTTTTATAGTAAAAATATTAAAAATTTGAAATTATTTTATTAATTATTAACATAAAGATAATTTTGGAATATATAAAAGATGTAAGGAACAAAGGTATAAAAATATCATTCCATGAATGATAGAATGACCCATTCCCTAAAGAATGGACATTCTCATTTTATAGGGCTAACCAAACAAACTTTTTAATTATTCTCATTCCATTTTATTCAAGCAAATATACTTTTAATTTTGACTTTGGGTAGGCTGCAACAGGGAAGGAAGTGGATAAATCAAAGGAAATGAATCACAATTGCCACTTGTAGTCACAATAGTATACCATACCTACATGCACAATAAATGAATAACACTATGGTGATATTTGGCTTACAAAATCTTTCTCACATTCCAAAAATGTCTGTAAGGGAATCTGAGATTCTCATATTTGGTTCAAATTTTAGAAAATATTCTTGAGAATGTGAATAACCCAATAATCCTCTAATATATTCCTATAAGAGAGGTAGGTATCTTAAATGTTTGATATAAATAAACTATTTTATCCATACCTCATTTTACTACCACCTACTATTGTTGGCCACCATTGGTAACCACTTGTTGCTAATAACCACCACTTATTATTAATGACTATCACCGGCTACCATCCATTTTCAATGACTATCTCGGTCACCATTAGTGACCATCATCCACCACTATCTATCACCAGTGACTATCATTGACTATCACCTAGTGCTTGTAACAATCATCAAAGACTATCCACCATCGGAGATCACCATTCACCACTATCCATTGCCAATAATTACTACAATAATTACCCATTGTTAGTAATTATTGCCGACCATCACCCACTGTTGATAACTATTATTTACAATCATTCACTGCTATTAACCATTACCCACCACCATCTCTCACCAATCATCATCTATTTCCAATGATCATCACTGACTACCACTCATTCCTAATGATCACTGTCAATCACTATTGACCACCAATAACTACTATTGGCTACCACCCATCACCATTAACTAGTAATCTAACAATATTTTTCATAAATATTCAAAATAATTAAAACACAATACTGTAACATTTCTATAAATATTTCTAATTAAACCAAATATGGTAATGTCATATTTTCAAAAATCAAATTCTTAGGAATCACATTCTTAAAAATATTAGGATTCCCAAAAATGTTTGATTCCGCTAACCAAATTGCTACCTATAGTAGAAATTGATCTTATGTACAAAAGATCTAATCCTATGGAGGAAAGCAATTAGTTCTTGTTATAATTTGTATGCTAAGAGCCTTGTTTGAAGAGAAATCTATATTGGCTACAATCACATCTCAGCCTAGCTCAAGGAACATGATCTAGAATTGCATAACAGTCGGATGAAAATTATGCATTGTGTGCACAAAATAATTAAACTAACATAACTGTAATATCTAGATATAAAACCTTAAGATCTAAAACATGATAAGCTAAGAGTGTTGCCTGCACAATGGAAATGTTGCCTAGCACAATATTTTCCAGTATAAACAAAGGGTAACCTGGAGAAAAATCAAACTTGTATATAAAATTCTTACTTTAGTTGTGATCTCTAGGTGACGCCACAGCTCTTCATCATGTTCTCTCAACAGCTGGGACAATCTTGTAATTGTCGACCGGATTCCAACAACACTATTGTCAAGTTGTTGACAAAAATTATCCCGCAACCCACTCAATAGCTCTACAAAACAAAAGAATGTGTCTGCTTCGGCAAAGGCCTGCATTTAATGGAAATGGGCACTGTTGAGCAAGATTAACCAATAACATAGTAGAACACGTCATGCTTCACTTTAAGAATGGAAAGATGGAGCTACATCATTCCATCACTGCCATTTCTGCAGTTTCATCACCACAAAAAACCCTGCATTCAACATTTCCAAGGCTAGGAATTTCTCCTTCCATTTTACTTCATATGTTACTATCTGTAATTGAGACTTAAACGTCCCTAATTTCACATTCTTCTTGGTGAAAAAATTTATCCTCAGACCACTGAATGTTTTCCAAGTTTTATTTTCCCCACCGCTTCCAACCAATGACCACTTATAAAAAGCACACATTGGTAGGTGTCGGCCATTTGGGGAAGGAAGACCATCTTAAAACACATACAACCACAAAAGCAACAAAAGACAGAGCATTTGATCAGAAGATTAAGGATAAAATTGAACACAGTATAATCATGAGTGCACTGTTCTGAGATGAAAATTAGCTATATCTTCACTACCACCAGCAACCCAAAAGAAAAAAAAGAGGACCAAAGCAAGGCCTGCTCTTACCTTAGGAAAATTACCAATAATCCTGACAAAACACAAGAAAATTACAAGGGAAAAACAGGACCATGGTTTAAATAATGCCAAAAATCCCAATAGATTCAAGATGCATCTGATCTCAGCTACTAATAAGCTATCCTCCTAGATATGAAAGCTATGAATACTGCTCAGATGGAACTGTATACTCTATAAATGAAAAATTGGCACGTGTTCCCATGTAAAACACATTAAACACATGAAGAAGGAGCAATCCTCCTGGATATGAAAGCTATGAATACTGTTCAGATGGAACTGTATACTCTACAAATGAAAAATTGGTATGTGCTCCCATGTAACACATTAAACACATGAAGAAGAAGCAATCCTCCAAGATATGAAAGCTATGAATACTGTTCAGATGGAACTGTATACTCTACAAATGAAAAATTGGTATGTGCTCCCATGTAACACATTAAACACATGAAGAAGAAGCAATCCTCCAAGATATGAAAGCTATGAATACTGTTCAGATGGAACTGTATACTCTATAATTGAAAAATTGGTACGTGTTCACATGTAAAGCAAATTAAACACATGAAGAAGAAGAAGAAACTACTCACTGCGTTTTCCACATCAGGGTCATTTTTGAATACGTAGAATAAAGGAGCCAACAACTCATTCATCCCTTGAACATATCTGACACCAGGGTTTAGCTTTGCAAAAATAATTAATATGCTCTTCAAAGACTCCTGAAAAATGGGGGGGGGGGGGGGGGGGGGAACTAAATTAAACCAAAAGGTTCTTAAAATAAATGAGTGTATTGGGTGTTTCCATGTTTGTACAAAATTCAACAGGAATAAAGGGCAAACCCGATTAGATTTTGCAAATTGTGAATCCCCAGAGAAAAAGTGCATGTCCGGATGAGTGCGCTTCACATCTCTGTCAATCTGATCCATGATCTCTGAGTCCTAAAAAGTATAAAGAACAACATTTAGTATGACAAAAAAAGATGCACTGATTCCACAGCCCAGAGTACTACACTACATAAACATCAATTTCCTAGAAATACTGGAAAGTGACGAATACAATACAAATGTCCACAAATAATAAAGTTGATAACAGCAAGAAATATCACAAACACAATATGAAGTCAGAAATAAAAGAGAATGTCAGTTACTGGCAATTGTAATGCATTTGCAAGCCCAACGATGTGAAATGTGAAGACACACTGTAATTGGTAGAAATAAATCATAAAGTAGTCTCAGGGCATCTAAATATTCAAAAAAGTACCGAAGAGAAAGACCATAGTAATATAAGTAAAATCATCATTAAGGCGAATATCAAATTGCAAGCAAATCTTTCAAACTTAATTTTGTTTTCAAACAAGAAAGCTTTCTTTTTTCATGGATGTAACACATTCAATCAAAGGCTTAAAAGCATCTCTTGCTGCTATATCTCTAACCAATTCTTATTTTCATTTTATGCTTTTCAAAACCCTACAATCAAATTCTTTGATGCATGTTCTATTTTGTCACTCCATAAATACCATCAAAATCAGAGTTTTAAGTGACCTCGCAACAGCAAGCATCGCTTTATTCATTTTTTTAAAAAAAATAAATATTGTCCAAACTTGGATGCTCCTTTTTAAAATGGTTGCACTTGTAACTCATCCAATGAAAAATGTTTCTTACACCTATATTTTGAACCAATTTCTCTCATTCCCTCCTTTTTGAAATGTTATGGATCCTTCAAGCTACATTCAATTTTATCTCTCTAGGAATGCTGTCCAAACTAAAGCTTTAGTCTATATGGCAATTGCAATCTTTGGAACCCATTTTTCCATCATCAATTTCAAATCCTAAAACAAATAAAATTCCAATACACTCAAACCTCAGTCTTCACAAATGAACATCCCTGTTGTGTTGCACCCAAAGTTGAGGACATTCGAGTCTTTATATTTCTTAGAAGCTCTATATAAATGGGTTATGTCTTATACAACAATTTAGTCTCTTATTCATTCAATAATATATAATATATCAGTGTTTCCTCTTAATTCTCTCTAATCTCTCTCTACTTTTCCCCCCTAAACCCTAACCATGTTTCTCAACATGGTATCAGAGCTACCATGAGACTTGTGGGTTATACTACTGCAGGCAATCTCAAAGAAGTTAAACTATTGATGATGTAGAATTTATGTTTATTCATTTTTTATTGAGTTTTTTGGATTTTTAGTGAAAGAGGAAAAAAAAAGGAAAAAAAAAAACATTAGAAGAAAAAAAAATCCATTTAGAGAAGGTTTTTTGTTACAGGGGAGAATGTCTTGTTTTAGTTCTCATTCTGGTGAAGTCCAGTGGTGGCAGCTGGTTGGATGAAGCCAATGATGTGATTTCCAGCATTAGGAGATAGTGGTTCCAGTGAAGTGTGGTTTGGTGCTGTTTGAGGTGCTTGGGAACTGGGCTAGAGGGTGTAGATCAGGGGTGGCGAACACATCCACAGGCCGGTTATCTGGTGGTGCATGAGGCCCACATACAGGACTGTAGCAGTGCATGCAGCATTTCCGGTCAGCGCAGTTTTTCTTGAGACACCTTCAGCAACTTCTAAGCCTACCTCTGTGGGTGGTGTTATGATTTGGTACCTCTAAAGTGGGATTATGAATTTCTGGATTTTTTTTTTTGGGTTATTTTTTGTGAAATTTTTTATCATGACTGATTGGTTGCCATTTCTGGTGCTATCATGCTGTATGGGCTGATTTTTGGTGAATTTTAATGTTGTTTTAAGCTATTTTCAATGGGTTTGTTTCAATTTGGTTGATTTGGTGCTGTTGGGACTTAGTTTGGTGGGCTTTAATATTGGTGGAGAACTGGGCTCCTGATTCTTGGACTGTTTAGCAATTTTTCAGTGCGATTTTCAATGTGATCAGCTGTTCTAACCCCATTGCTGTTTGGCATGGAAAGAGGAATTCATTGGTTTTGGTGTTGATTCATAATTTTGTTGCTGCTTGGTAGAGTTTGAGTTCACATTTGGTAGATTTTGGATTGAAATAGGTGATGTTTCAGGTGGCTTTGTGATATTTGGCTTCAAGTGATCTAGCTTTGTGTTTTCTAGTGTGTTAATATTGGAGTTTGTTGTGCATTCCACTTAAGTTCATTTTTGGGCTGGAGCGGATGTGATTTGGTGAGTTACTACTAGGTGTAGCTTTTTCAGCATTGTTCTAGCAACAACAATTTCAATAACAAAAAGGTGTTGAGCGTAGCTTCAATTCTTGCAATTTTGTTGTAGGCAAAGTTGTGATGTTTGATGCTATGCATGGTCCATTGGTTTTGGTGTCTCCATGTGATTTAGGACACTATCAGGTGACTTGTGTTTAGACAAGTGTATTTCAATAAGATTACCCTCTGTTTAAGGCGGTTTAGACCACTAGTTTTGTCTGCCTAGCATTGGATTAGTTCATGCCTGTTCAATATAGTTGAGGGGCCAGTTGTACAAGGTGTTGGTATTTTTATCCAGGAAGTTGGGGAGACTTCAAGACGTTGATGATTTTGGCTAGTAAGTTAAGGAGACTTTTGGCAGCTACGTTTGACCATAGATGTCAGTGTTTTTGGCAAGGAAGTTGGGGGGTAGCTCAAGGGAAGCTAGCACAAGACCTCTGGAAGCAACTTCTGGAAGTTGTCGGCATTACTTCCAAGGTTCTGGGGCTTGAGAAGCTTTCCATTTAAGTGGAGTGTTCGCAAAATGTTCATGGAATTTGATGTTTACCAAGTTTTCTTTATTGTTATATTTTATTGCATTTGGGAGTTAAGTTTATGTAACAAGCTTAAGCTTAATAAGCTTCAACTTGAGGAAGAGTGTTAAAGAGTAATTTTACTAATTAAGTTACATTATGGGTACTAGAATCATGTTATATATTAGGAAATTATCTTAGATTGATCATGATTGATTCTAGGTTATACTATAGGCTTAAGCCTTGCTTGTCCTACACCAAATGTCAAGGGTATTAAAGTCTTTATATTTCCTAAGGAGCTCAATATAAATAGAGCAGTAGGGATGTCTTTTATTGTATTCTAATACATCATTCAATAATATATTTAGGGTTTTCTCTTCAACTCTCTCTAGCCTTTCTATTTCTCCAAGTCCTAATTATTTTTCTCAATATTGTATCAGAGCAATAACATCTACCTTGAGGTCTTAGGGGTTTATATAACTTTCAATGCAGCACCCTTCTCATATCACTGCATTTTAAATCTTCAACTGTGCACTTTTCGTCCTATGATATCTATGCAATTATACATACATATACATATATATACATATATTTGAAATGGTTCTATGCACTGTAAACCTTATGCATTCTTCGCCATCAGCAGCATCCAAAAACCCCAGCTGTCATTGCACTGCTTCTACACAACAGCATTGCTGTTTGCTCCAATTCACAGAGCCTTTTTTTTTTTCTCCCAATTTAGCTTCACTAGCGAAAGTCCACACACCACTTGCTCTAGACACACATAATGCCCACATGCAGCCTTCCTCAAGCACAAGAGCTACACGCACCATCACACTGGGGTTGTCTCCTCTTGCTAAGTCTTCCTTTCACAACATTTATATGTTGCAGTGAAAAAATTTCTCCTTTTTGACTTGGATTGATAAGAGTATCAAGAGTTTCTGCAGTTCTTCTAGGCTTTCTCTCTATCATCAATGCCTAAAAAATTGCAATTATCAAACTTGTCTTCTACACAACGACCTTGTTGCTTGCTTCAATTTATAGAGTGTCTTCGGGTTTTTGGAAAAACTACCTCTAGATTCAACTTCGCCACTGGTCATCCCAGCAACACTTCTCTTGAGTGCCCACAATCGTTCTAGCAATAGTGTGCTGATGTTTATTCAGCAACACTCCTTCTTTTGCATCGATGGTCATTTTGACAGTACTTTGCATGAATGCTTATTCAACAACACTTATTTTTTGTGCCAATGGTTTTTCTAGCAGCACTTTTGCACTAATGATCATTCTGGCAGCCATGAAATTGTTTTGCATACAAGGGGAGTTGTTGGCATGCTGTGTTCATTGCAAGTCATTTGTGAAGTTTGAAGATTCTTCAAGTTTTCTTTATTATGTTTTATTGTGTTTTACTTTTAAAGAGTTCTAATTTATGTTCCAAGCTTAAGCTTACATATGCTTAATCTTGATAGGGAGTGTTAAAATTATGTTACATATATTAGGAAACTATGATTATGATATTATGATTGATTTTAAGTCACAATATGGACTTAAGGCTTGCTTGTCTTGCGTCTAATGTCAAGGGTATTAGATTCTTTATATTTCTTGGGAGCTCAATATAAATGGGTTATGTCTTATGCAACAATTCAACCTCTTATTCATTCAATAATATATCAGTGTTTCCTCTTAACTCTCTCTAGTCTCTCTCTACTCTTCCCCTACAAACCTTATCCGTTTTTTAGAAATCTCCACCAGATTGGATCACGGGCATTGCATATAATGGTTTTATGTCTAGCCATTTGCCACAAGGGGACTATTAGGGATACGTCAAACCAGACATGTTGCACTTTACTTCAATTTGGATGGTCTTTTAGGGTACAGTCAAAATTGAATGTCATTTAAGATACCATAAATTGAAGAATTTCACTGTAACATTTTCAAAATAAGGAGTAAAATATAATGTGGAAAAAATATAGCCACAAGAAATTATTTAAACCATGATAAAATAAGCATTGTAATCAGACAAGTTTGGCAGAATGAATCCAAAATATGCAGTGTCACACAGATTCACAGATTACAAGTACATAAAGAAACATGCGCCTTTAGGTCACTTCTATCTTAAGAATATCAGATAATTACCAGTCCAATGCTATTACTAAAGCTCCTTGGTAATACCTGGAAGTACCGATTCCATACACTGGTTGTCCCAAGACTCAAAGGATGCTCCCCATGAGTGACTTCTGATCTAGAAAGCAAGCCTCTAGCCCCAAATCTTGACTCATCAGTATCACAACTTGTGGAGCTGTACATCCTCCTTGTAATTTCTGACTAGCTAGCCACAGAAACATTCAGAGACCCAAATAGATAAAGCAAATAGAATAGTTCTATACAAAGCAACAAAGATCACCCCATGTTCTACTAAGGTTCTTCTCACTTGGACACTCTCTGCCCCACCAACAGATGTCATTAAAAGAGTCCAAAACTCAAAAACATAATGTGACAACAATGGGCTTCGATTCTTTCAAATAATCAATCATCCTCAACCCATACCTTACAAGAATCAATATGAAGATGTAATATGTCGAATAAAGAGAAGCAACTCGCTGATTTCACAGCTTTAGTTCAGCAACTGGAGGGTTTCACTTATTAATGTCTCCGTAAGCCAGGAATGTCTGAATTCCAGTTCAAAAAATACCACCAATTCTTCAAAATTTAAGGAATCTAAGGTTAAAGACTCATCAATAAAATGACAGCATTCATTTTCAAAGCGAACATACAGAGAGGCACCCACTCAAGCATGCTGGCAGAGAGAGGGAGGGAGATAAGAATGCAGGAAAGCCGCCTGAACGAGAAGCGCAAACCTACTATTCACCAATAGTTAAGAGAGCAGTTTATCCGTGCTAGATTTCTTCAACATTGATCTAATTTTCTTGTTTGTTCCCGAAAACCTATTTCTAAATTATCTCAAAGACGATATTGAAGGCTCAGTATAACTTCTTAAGTAACTTACAGGATTCATCAGAAGCTCTTCTTTGAATTGTCTGTATTGAGACCTCTTCTTTACTAATTCAGAGGGCCAAAGCCCGTGATCCGGTGGAAGGTATCCAAGTAAAAGCTGAAAATGTCAATGAGCAGCAATTTCAGTGGTATTTTCCCACTTCACTCCACAACACCCATCATTACGAGAAAACACAATACACGAGGACCAACTTAAAACCAACCAAAACAAACCCCCTAGTAAGAAGTACATTTTGTCATCCAAAAAATATTACATGAAAATTACGCTGAGTGGAACTAGCACCTCAGAAAAGAAAGCAGAAATGAAGCAGGAACAATCGTTATTAGACAATTTCCTTTGAAAACCAAAATATGACTAAGAACTAGAATAGACATCAGTACTTATACTAAATTTTACATCAACCACAAGCTTATTGGGAAGAGACTACACCTTCCATACTGTAGAACGTATCCCAGCACCATCAGGTATACCTTGACAAGCGATTCTCCGCAACTCTCGCATATCAATCACCTTCTTTGACAACTAAAAGTGTAGAATAGATATAAAAAAAGAACCCAGGTATCCAATAATCACAAACTCGATAATAAAAAGTGCATTTTGCCATCAAAAGGAGATTTATACTATACAGCTATAGAAGATAAAGCTGAGAGTAAAGCGAAAAAGAGGAAGAACCATAGGAACTACCTCAGCCAATAACTGAACCTGACGAGAGATGTCATCCTCAGAAGGCAGGGAAGAAGAGGTGCCATTGTGATCGCTAACACCGTTATTGATTCGCGAATCTTGAATTCTCTGGGGCGCTGGTGGATCCTCTCTTGTTGGTGAAGGAGGAGACTCCGGTACTGGTGGGTCAACAGATGGCTCTTCTACTGCCGGGTAGGCGGCGGCGGCGGCAGTGGCGGAGAAGCGGTTGGGGACATCGGAGGAAGGAGTTGAAGATGACCACAGAGAACTGTTGAGCCAGTCGGGTACACGCTTCTTCACCATTTTTCTTAGTGATGAGATTAATTAGAAATCGCCAATATTGGGGCTTTTGAAAATTGACGGTGATTTTCAAGTCTCGGGCTCAGATTTCTGCTGGGCAAGCAGACGAAAGAGGGAGGAGAAAGAGCGGCGGGCATCGAGAAGTGAGCATTGGCAGCAGGCCCCCATGGGGTTCTGATTGATGTAACAGGAGGAAATGCCACGTGAAAAAAACAAAAGGTCAATGCTAACGGGGAGAAATTACATATTTTTAATTTAAAGATATTAATATTATTATAAGAATATAAATATAAATTATTCCCCTTAATTTTAAAAGAATTAAATTTTATTCCTTTCAACTTTAAAATTTTCAAGGGTTTATTTATTTATTATTTTTAGAAATAATTTTTTTAAAAAAGAAGAACTTGTTTAAAAATATATTTTCAAATTTTATTTTTAAAAATTATAATTCCAAATATATAACTTAAAATAAAAAATAAAAATAATTTTTAATTATTTTCTTACCTTATTTTCTTATTTTTAATGTTAATTTTATAATTATATAAAATATTTCTTTATTTGTAATACTAAATACCATCTATTTTTTATTTTTCCTCAATTTGAAATAATTTTTGAAAATAGGTTCTAAAAATATAAAAATAAAAATATATCAAAAGACACTCAAAATTACTAATTTGAAATTCATAAAAATTGAAAATAATACTCATCATTTACTTAATTAACTATTTTATTAAATTATATAAATTTTTATAAAATTTTTAAAAATGATAAAATATTGATATTAATTTATTTTATTATTTTTTAGGATTATAATTTTACACCTTATATATAAGTATTTAATAAAAATTCTTTGTATATAAATTAATTTTTATTAATTATATAATGTAAAAATTATTTACAAAAAATTAAAAAATAACATACCATAATATTTCATTTATTATTTAAAAACTTCATAAAAATATACAATTTAATAAAATAGTTAATAAGATTAAGTGGACGATAGATGTTAATTCCTAATTTTGTAAAGTTTAAGAGATGATTTCCAAATTTTCAAAGTCAGAGAGAGTAAAATCTAACCGCTCAAAAGTTGTAGGGAGTATTATTATTATTATCATCATCATCGTCATCATTATCATCAATATTCTCAAAATTATTTTTTAATTATTTAAAAACAAAAATTATGCCAATTTATACTAAATCTTATATATCTCTATATTATATATTAGTTGTAATATTTCTTACCTCCTATTACGACAAATGTTATTCTCATCACTTGCCATGTGTTCTATCAGATCAAGGAACTAAATCTTTTATTGCCTTCTCAATTTGTCCATTATTTCCTTTTTACCATTTTTGGAAGTTAACCTTAAATTTTGAATTTTTTTACCTTATTTATTAAAATAGTTTAAAAATTTTACAATTAATTCTTACGTTTATTGAAATAAGAAATCAAGTTTTCTAATTTTAAATTTCAAATTTATTGCCCTATATTATTACCAATTTATGAATAATATTTCCAGTGGCAAGTAAAGAGGGACAATAATGGAACTTTGCATTTTTTACTCATACATTTCTTTAGCAAACATGAAAAGGAAGCTAACATAATTCAGGTATTATCTTGGATAAAAATTTTCCATTCTAATCTTGCTAAAATAGATATCATTTTCCTTTTCAATATCTTTTAATTTTTTTGATACATATGTACTATAGGTGACATTTTTTTTATTTTTTGTTTTACATATTTTGTCTTGGTTGAATCACAAATCTTTGAAATTTTTATTTTGTAATTTTTCTCATTAGAATTTAAAATTTAAAACTTCATCCTTTTCTTGATCCTTTACCCCCTTCCATCTTTCCCTTCTTTTCATTTAGAATTTAATGCATTTATGATTTATAATGCTTATTTTCTCGATTTCTTATTCCAATAAAACATAAATTCTTTTAAAATTTGTGCCTTTTCTATCAGTAAAATCACCGTAGTTCTTTATTTTCCTATTTCTTTATACATTCAATTTTTTATTCATTTTTCTTATTTAGTTTGCCCTTTTTTCATATGTCTATGTAACAATTTCTTTGAAAATCAGATGATGAGTTGTAGCCATTAAAGCACTAAAATATTTTTTATAGGGGTAAAAGTGAAAGTATTGATTGTTTTAAATAGGAAAACTTTAATTTTTAATTTTTTTTATAATTCATGTTTATTGCTTAACTATCATTGATCATTTTTATAATGAGATAAATCAAGAGATTTCTTTTTTTAAAATAAAAAGGAAAGTTTTTATTTTTATTCTTCATTAAAGATTAAAGAGAAAATTTTCAATCTTTTGAATAGAAAAACTTCAATCTTTTGAAAAAAAATTATAATTCATGTTTACTACTTAGCTATCATTGATCATTTTTTATAATAACATAAATCAAGAGATTTCCTTTTTGTGACCCATTTTTTTACTTTCTGTTTTTGTATAATTTGTCTTGGTTGAATCACAAATTTTTTAAATCTTTATTTTGTGATTTTTCTTATTAGAATTCAAATTTTGAAACATTATCCCTTTTTTTATTCTTTACCTTCTTTCCATTTTTCCCTTTTTTCATTTAAAATTTAATTCATTTACAATTTATAATGCTTATTTTCCTAATCTCTTATCCCAATAAAACATAAATTCTTCTGAAATTCATGCTTTTTCCATCACTAAAATTACCATAATTCTTTATTTCTTATTTCTATATACATTTAATTTTTTATTTATTTTCCTTAATTAGTTTGCCTTTTTTTCACATGTCTGTATAACAATTTCTTTGAACATTAGATGATGAGCTCTTTTTGTTTTACCTAAAGAAGCAAAAGCCAATCATTAAAGCACTAAAACATTTTTAATAGGAATAAAAGTCAAAGTACTAATTTTTTTTAATAGAAAAACTTTAATCTTTTGAATTTTTTTTTTGTAATTCATGTATATTGCTTAACTATCATTGATTATTTTGATAATGATATAAATCAAGAGATTTTCTTTTTAAAATGAAAAGAAAAGTTTTTATTCTTTATTAAAGATTAAGAATTTTATTTTAATTATCATTAATGTTTATGAATTATTGGCACATTATATCAAGCTTTTATTCTACATTAAGTGTTTTGTTTTAATTACTATTCATGTTTAACATTAACTCATACTATCAAATCTATTTTTTAATAATAATTTTTTTATGTTAATGAAAGATCAATTTTATTTTCAATAATATTTTTTTTACAAATGCATTTTTCATAAAACTTATATTCTATCAAAATAATGGATTCTTACTTGTAAATATTTATATCAAATAATTTTACAAGTTATAAATATTAATTATTGGTTAACACAAAAAAGAATATATTTTAATTATATTTATGTTAATTTGATTTGTATAATGTATCAACATTAAAAAAATACAAAAAGAACTTGCATATTGCAAAGGTATTATTTGTAAGAAGAAACAATGTTAGAATATATTAAATTTTAATTACATATATACTTAATATAAAAGATTTCTATTAATTTTTTATTATAGAATCTTGATAAAATAAATGAAATATTACAAAACAATTATTGCACATGCATTACATGAGTTAAAAACTAGTTATTTATAAAAATTTTAACTTTGTAAAATTATGCTATAATAAATATACAAAAACCATAATTAAATCCGTAAAAAGTTACTACCACAAATTTTTACAAACGAATGAGTTACTAAATTATTCTAAAAGATCTATAAAAATTTATAAGTAAAATATTCTGCCTCCCTTGAAGTTTATACATATTACACTAACTTCCCTTTTAGTTTCAAAAGTTACACTTTGCCTAAACTAAACAAGTTTTGTTAAAAACTTGAAGTCAATGTTAAGATTTTATAATCACTTTTTATGTAATCATGTCATTTAAAAAATTAACTCTTTCCCCAAACTAAGCAAAAATGCAACTAGGAAAACCTGTAAGTAATGTTTTCAAATTTGGTTTGGCCTTTGATTTGATAAGATGAGTGGATCAAAATTAGATTGGTCTAACCGATCAATTGAATAGTTCAATTAACTAATATATTTTTATATATTTAAAATTATATATTACAATTACATTACAAATATATATATATATATATATATATATATATATATATATAAATTTAAGTCCACTTAATTGGTATAAGTACATTTCTGAAACAAAAGAAAATAAAAAATAATCTTACTACAATTATAATCATTTGACATAAATTTAATATTATTTTATAATATTAAAATTATACTTCATTTCAATTTAATAAAAAATTTAAATTAAATATTTGTTAAATAAGAATGATATGATCGCATATGATAATATTGAATATAAATATATAATATATATTATTTATAAAAAAAATTAAGTGTAGCTAGATTTGAAAAATAAGAAATATGTATTATATATAATAAAAGTCCCTTTCATAATAAAGAAGTTAGTGCTAATAATATAAGTGTGTGGGTTAAGACTAAGGTCTCATGCTTGATGAACTTAAAATTTTTATTGAAGCGCAAATGATGATTTCTAGTTAACCCACCTAAACTTGTTTACACAGGATTGACAAGTTTATTAGATTAATAACAAGTTAGATTGACCCAAAATGGTTCAACCAGCTATACAAGTTTTTAGTGGCACCTAACTTGACTTGGACCTAATTCCTAATCGGATTGGTCATAAACCAATCGATTCGATCCAAGATTAAAAATATTGCCTTTAATGACTTTTTTGTATTGAAAGTTTTGACAACTCTTTTTCACCCTATCTATAACATATATAATGAAAATATGTTAACAAGTAAATAACATTTAAGGGAAGAATTGAATATGATAGATTTCTATTCTTTGCTAGGTTAGGCTGCTATGGTAAAATAAAAAGATAATTGCAAAAATGGTATAAGATATCTTCCTAATTGGAAAATACATTAAAAAAGAACTAATGGTGTGAGGTGACATAAAAGCATTAAATGAGGATGGTTATAGTGCTTGTAAAGTTTTGGTACTTTTCTACAACTATGGTCACTTTTCACCTTTATATATCTTGCTTTTACCGTAATGATATTCTAATTTAGAATATTCAAATTGCTAATTTAGTCTACTTTAAGCTCAACTAAAATGATTGAAAGGACTTAAAACAATTAATAAATGAACTAATAGATTCTATCAAACTCTGCCAAATGTCAATAACAATTTTTAGTTAGAATATTTATTACAAGATAAATACATAAAGGTAGGGGACTCTATACCTAAAGATGAAACCCAACATCACAATTAGGTGACTCTAATATTTTTGTGACATTCCTAAGCCATGCTCTATTACCATATAGAGTGCATGTTAGAATTTTTTATGTTTTGGACATAGGATGCCAAATAATATTAAAGTAGATTTACATATATATATATATAATTAGGCTAGTGTTTTATTAAGATGAAAAAATAGTTGTCATTAAAATCATAACTAGCTTAAAACAATAAAGGCATAATGAGTTCTTGCTAAAATGATAAATAAAAGCATAATTATGAGCAAAACAAAATAAAAAGAAATAAAAAACAATTTTGGATGGTACAACTATTAGATATTTTTTAAAGTAGAAAAACACTACAACTTATTCTTAGCATTAGGGGTATTTTCAATATTAATTTGTTAAAGGTTAAGGAATAACAGAAATTTAATAAAAAAAATTAATTTAGATTTATGTGTAGCTTCTTTTATAACTAAATGAGAGGTCAATATAGTCGTTTAATCTAAAGGTTAATGTAATTTTTGTAAATTTCAACAGAAATTAATGTATTTTTCTCTTCATATCGTTGATCATATTATATGTTTTAATAATAGTAAATTATTTAATAATATATTTATTATTTTTATGATAAGAATATTATTATCATTAACTATACTTTTTCCATTCCATTTCTATATCATTTTATTGTAGTAAACAAAAAATGGGATGGAATATCTATTCCATTCCTTACCATACTAAATATAATTACAAAATGGTTATTCCATTCCATTCCATTCATATTCTCTTTTCCACCCTCATTTCCATTCAATTTTATCCTATCATTCCAAATGCAACATTATATTCTATCATTTGATCTAGACATTTCTATTCCAAAATGCCTACCGAACAAAACATTTACATTTCATTCCATCATACCAAATATGTTATTAGGGTATATAAGTTATGTACCTACTAGATAAGTAAGAATTTCTCTAGTAGAAAAGTTAAGTCTACTAAATGAAGAAAATAAATTGCAATAATATAATAAAATAATATATAAATAAATAAAATAATAATTCAATAGTTCAAGATTTACATACTCATTTGGTATGTATTTTTATGTTTTAAATGAATTTTGTTAAAGATGCCCCTTGAACTCTTAGAAGTTAAAACTCTAAACAACCTCAAAATGCATAATAAGGATTGGATTGGATGGGAGAGCGACTTCCCACCATCTTTGAATGTGTCATCATTAATTATTTCTTCCTTTAAGTTTTGAAATGAAGTTTCTTTTATAAAATTGTAAATTGTAGATGTAAAGGATAAAAATTGCATTATTTTATACTAAATTTTATAAATTATTTATTAAAATTATAACATTATGAAAACTTTATGTTATTATAAATATACAAAAATTATAGTTAAATCTACAAAAAAAATTACTACTAAAAAAATTTAAGACTTAAATTTTTTATGAAAAAGGAGTTACTAAATTTTTCCAAAAGATTATAAAAAATTACAGAACATTTTTTAAAAGTTATTGAGATTCACCAGTATGAGCTTTTTTTTTTATAAATAATACTTATAGGTATAATTAATATAATTTTACAAAAAAATATAATCATATATGAGTTTAGCTAACTTATAAGCCTTTAATTAGGGTTATTATACATTAAATTTAAAAATTTGAAACTAAATATTTTGATTTTTCATATATTGATAATACAAAAAGGTTTTACATTATTTATTATTCAATAAAAGGAGAAATTTATGCTTGCCACATTATTTATATATCTAATTAAATCATAAAAAATTATGATCTTATTAATTAATGATATATTTAATTACTTAACTAAACTTCTATGGATATTTGGTAATATTTTAATGGTTTCAGGCATACAAATTGTGTCTTCACTAATGAAGCAACAATTACTCCAATAAAAGAGTTTAAGTCCATTGAGTGAAGAAAATAAATTACAATAATAATAATAATTCAATAGATCAAGATTTCCATAATGAGATTGGGACTTCCAACCATCTTTGATAATGTTATAATTAATTGCTTTTTCCTCTAAGTTTTAAAATGAAGTTGCTTTTATAAAATTGTAGAGGATACAAATATCACCACTGATATTAAATCTTATAAATTATCTATAATAATTATAACTTTGTGTTGCACCTTAAAAACACCTAATTAAATTTTGATTAATTATAAGAATTTACTCAAATTATAACCCTAAGGGTGGAAGTAGATGTTCAAAAAAACCTAATTAGTGCATACAATTAATGGTTGAGGAAATTTTAGGAGATGTAGTGGTCAAGATAGTTAGTTGTGAAATTTTTTATTTTAAAGCAAATGTTATCGTAGTGATCTAATGTAGATAGGTGTGTATATGTTATGAAAACCTTGTATAATTGATAAATTTCTATTAGAAATTTAACAACAATGAATGATGATATCAGCACTTGAATTGGTTTTGAAATCTTAAAGAAACAAAAGCTTAGGAAAATAACCTGAAGATATGTAAAAGCTATATATTCATCTATTCTAAAATGCCTCTATAGGTTGTTGTTCTTTTTCCTTCCTCTTCATATTCCATTTTTCTCCACTTATTCTCTTTCCTTTCATTTCTTCTTTCAAGAATTCAAAGCTTTTCACATTTCTAATCCTCAAAGGATTTAGGTATGTTAATTTCTTTTGCATTCTTTTCCTTCTAATGTAAGTAAATCAAGGTTCAATGAAGAAAAATGAAAGACTTAAGTTTTAACGGGTTCATGCATTCATTTGATTTTCCTCTTCTTTAGTGAAAAATGGATCAATCCTTTAACATAATTTCATTGGTCTTACCCTTCAAGACTAGGTAAGTAATCCTCTATTTACTCCTTTGAATTTGAATTTTATATAATTGAAATTGTTAGAAATGGGATTTTTGTGGTTTAATGTAGATGTGATTAGAAAACAAAGAAGTTTATGAAATGTATGATAGATTTTTATGTTATCATGTGTTTCTTATGAAATATGATGATTTAATTAAGAGATTTCATACTATAAGAGAGATTAAAGGCCATCAAGTGGTAGATGAATAGTAAAATTTATAGAAATTCTACAAAATTTCTAATGCAATCAATTCTTTGGGTTAAGAAATATTTCTACTTAGCTAAAATCAAATAGGCAATCGATTCACATCTAGTGAAAAAAAGGCTAGGTAATTAAATAGGCAATTAGTTCCATAGGTCAGGAAATTTTTTTGCTTAGCTAGAATTAAATAGGCAATCGTTTCATTGGGTCAAAAAATATATTAATTTAGCTTGAATTGATTAAATAATCAATTCATCTTGCTTTGTTTCATATTTTTCACATCTTAAAAGTTTTTTAAGTAGAGTGTCTTTCTTTTATAAACCAAATATAAGTATATACATATGGTTTGATTATTATGTGATTAAATATGCATGGTTAAGATCATTATGCCTTAAAAGCTTGGAATGTGCATTAAAGTTGATGATTAATTATTTGAGTCTTACATAGCATCAAAGTTATTAATTTGGGGGTGATATGCATATTGTGACTTATGTACTAGATCCATGTGTCTGTTTATGAAGGGATAAGGTAAACTTTAAAGGGATAAGATTAGATTTATGAAAGGATAGGGATGATCGAGAGTTATAAGGAGCTTAATTTAATTATTTTCTTTGATATTATATTAATTCGTAAGATACCCTTACTATTGGTGTATGAAACAATGAATTTAACTAATAGTTTATTTATAGAAATAACTTGATATTATTATTTCAATGTTTAATCATAAAAGCTCATATTGAGAAAATGCATGGATGTACTTATGGCATCTTTGAAAGGTGGATAGGTTAAGTTAGGTTCTCCTTATACAAATGATTCCTTACTTTGTTGAGTTATGAATACCTTTTTTTCTTTTAAAGGTAAGGTAGAAATTAGTTTTCTTTAAGATTCTAAAATTAAATTTATTTAAATTATGATCTAACTAGAATGATTAGTCCTTAAGATTTAATGTAAACTTATATTTCTTTTCTTTTCTTAGGAAAAATGTCTTCCTTTTAAGTAACCAGCCATTGATTAGGATTGTTGAAGGTGGGCTCGAGTTAATAACTTTTATAACATATTTGTAAGTATTAGGGTAGTTGGATTAGGTATTTGCATTATTTGTTTAATGTCAAGTACAAATTGAATTTTAATGGTCCTTACATTTAATATGGTGATATAATGAGTCAAGCATGTCATAATGCATTAGCATGGCTTGCAAGTGATTTTCAATAGCAACTTCCTAAGTTAGTTATAGTCTAAGTAGCATTGTAACAAAGTTAGTATCAAAGTATTATATAAGGCTGGGAAAAATCATTTTTATTATAAGCATAGTCTAAGGCTTAAGAAATTTTTTTTATCATAAGTATAGTTTAGAGGCATCCAATTGTTTGAGTGAATCATTTATGGAATTATGTTCCTAATAATGAGCTGGCAACTATTAGAAGTGCATTTATGTTAATACATTGCTTTCAAGTATGTCATAATTGTTACATTCCTAAGAATTTAAAATTTTATTTATTTATTTCTTATTAATTTAACTTATTTGTTTGTTTAAGTGTGATTTGAATTAATATGTATATTAAAGGAATTTTAATGATAGAAGAATTTAAAGAAACACTAGACTAGATGATGAATTAAAGTAGAAAGGATTCATAAAGTATTTATTGTATGGTAAATAAGAAACGATAAGTTGATGAATAAAAATTTCATTTTTCCCCTTTTCCCAAAATACACTTAACCATTTACCCCTATTTTCCTTTAAAATATTTACATCATACTTCATTTTCCATTTGCTACTAATCATCTTCCACTTTTCCAAGAGAGAACCCTTAAATTCTTAAGGCAAATTCTCCAATTCTCTTCAATTTCATCACTTCACAGCTTTGACTAACTTATTCTACACCCTAAGCCTCTTTCCAAAGCTTAGTAACTAGTATTTTACCTAAAATCTAACTTGAATTCATCGTATTATTTAAGTTTTAACTATTTATAATTCATTTGATAATTATATGTGAAAGGTAGTTTTATATCTTAAAGTGGAAGATTTTATAACGAGTTTTATTGTCTGGAAATGGTATTCAATGTTTTTAATGGTTTAATATGACATAAATGTGTTTTGAGGGTTATTAATGATGATTGAATAGTGATTCCACAAAGAAATCTACAGATTACTAGGCAACAATTGATTGTATAGTCAATTATATACGTTTGAGTTACTTTCTAGATTAGCATAATTAACTACACAACCTAGAATTTGCTCTTAGATAATGATAATCAAATACATAATCAATTATGATTGCCTAGGGCTACCTTTAGATCCTTATAATTAACTACACAGTCGACTATAAGTGTTAGAATTCACTTCTAGACACCTATAGTCAAGTATATAATCGATTGCTACCTTATTTCACTATAAAATAATACATTTTGCATAAATGTAAGGTATTGGGCTTTCTTAAACATATAGAATAAGTGCAAATGATTTTAAACACAAGTAATAAAAATAGTGAGTGAAAAGTCAATTAGTATGCTTTTAAGATAATGGAACTATATAGGTGTGATGCTATGAACCTAGGAGCCTTAGAAAGGTTAGTATTACATTATTCAATTATGGTTGTGATGCCAAGAGGTATAAACTTGAATTAATTGTGAATTAGCTATTATGTTATGAATTATGGCATGGATATGAATGATGAGTTAGGGATGAATAACACTATAATGTAATATCTTGCACCAGATTCATATGCTAGCTTGTGAGGAATAAGACTAACTTGAAAGGATGAGATTAGAGCTTGTAAGGGATAAGGATGATGGGAGTCACAAGGAGGATACTAGCTTGACTTTGCATTTATTTATAATCATTGCATAATTTCTTTAAGATTTTCCTTACTTATTTAAATTTGATAAGTGTTATCCTTATAAGTAATTGGCTACTCAATGATCAAGTAAAGGATATTTTGTAGTAGTACTTAGTATCCAAGGCTCTTATCTCATAGATACTTGGAAAGATGTTAGATTTTTTTTACACACTTCTGCATTATAATTTACCTTTAAGTTGCTTATTAGGTAGAATGTTTCTCACTAAGCCCTATACTTACTTTCTTATGGGCTATTTTTTAGATACTCAGCATGATCAACCATTACTTCCACCACAATAAGTAAGACAACCTTTTTCAAGGGTTCTAACTTCATATTTTGTTAGATTTGGCAGTAAATATATGTTAGTACATTTGACTAATGAAATTAAGCAATATAAAGGGACAAGTGTTTTTGTTTACTATAGAAAATGAGCTCTAGTAAGTGAAATTATGCAGTTAAGGTAACTTATGCCTATGTGTTAGGGGGTTTATAAGTTAACCTAACTATTCTTTTGAAAATGCATTTAAACTGTAATGAGTATTTTCATTAAGCAATATATATTAACATTTTTTATTGAATAAGTATATGATATGAATCATTTCCTTGTTATGATAATCAATGAATGTAAATTAGATTGATAAGATTATTTAACAATAATCCTATGCTAATTATGGGCAAGTTAAGACATGATAATAATTCTCTATAGGCCACCTTCAACTATAAAAAAATTATAAATGTGTTATGAAATTTAGCAATCAACACTTGGTCCAAGTATACACAGTTAACAAGTAATATAGTGAATAATTTCAAAGGTTAAATCCCATTGAGAATTGTTTTAATCCTAACAAGTAGTAAGATTATCTTAAATTGATTTTATTCAAAAACAAATAATAATAAAATTTTAATAAACAAAAAAGAATTAAATAAATATAATAAAATCAAATATTAAAATTTAAGTAGAATAGAAGTTATAAAAAATTAAGAAAGTATCCTAAGGTTTATAACTTCCCTCATTTTGAAGGAATTAATTTTATGGCTTCCTATCGATCATTATTGAAGAGAAAAATATTTACTATTTTATTTTCCCTTATTTTATGTCTCTTAGGTGTTACATTATAAGAGTTATTATAGTAAAATCTTATAGAATTGACTTCTAGTCATTGTAGGACCATCATAACTATATAGTTTCATTAAACCACTAACATGAAAATTGTAGGACCAAGTCTCAGGAAACTTTAAGTGCTAGTTTAACCTTGATTGAACCTTGGGAGCTCTAAATATGGCCCAAAAAACAAAATTGGCTCAACTTAGGCAAAAATAGACAAACATCCAAGCTAGGCACCAACTAAAATATGAAAGTTATAGAGCTTCCTCTAAACTTTTGAAGGATATAAAGATCTCTCAAATTTAATATCTAGAACTTAAATTATAGCTAAAAACTTAAAATAGTGTAAAAATTTAATACTAATTGAATAATTTTAAAATATTGAAAAACTAAACCTAAATTACATAATAAGGCTAATTGCATAAGATTGAGCATATATAACACACTAAGAGGCATAAAATTAGAGGAAATAATATAAACAAAATTTTGTACATCAATTCTTCTTTCCTGGTTTTCCTAAAGATTCCTCTTCCTATCAATACAAGAAAGATGATTTAAGTATAAAGAATTTAAACTCATAACTCTCAATAATTTAATTACATAATGAAGAATTGATAGAGATGAAAGGAATTCAATAAAGCTTAGAGAAATATTTTTTAAGAGCTTCTTTACAATAAAATGAGTGAAAGTTATGTTTTTTTGTACAAAACACACTTATATATAAGTGGGAGATAAAATTTTACCATTTGAGAGTGAGTTAGGGTAAATTTGATAGAAAAAAGCCATTGTTCACTATAAAATTTCAAATTTAGATTGCAATAATCAATTATTATAACATTAACAACCTATTGTTGTGCCTGACAACAAGCTCTTAATAGGAACTTGAGGTTAATAGTCGATTGTTAACCCAATTTTTAGTGGGAGTAGCATAAAAAGGATAACAATCGACTGTTAAGCCTTTAATAATCGACTGTTTGCCCAGTTTCCCTTGTTTTCTAGTAAAAACTTGGCATAACATACATATATCCTAAACTAACAATTTTTAGACTTTTTTTCATGATTTTGATCAAAATTTCATAAAGATAAGTTTAAAAGCATTTTTGTAAATATTTTGTAAAAAAAATAAACATAATTGAGTTTGAAAAATAATTTCTTAATCTTTAAGATTTTCTTTCAACTACTATCTAACATAATGGAATAATCCTAGGTTTCTATGCATCATCAATCCTTTTAGCTTGCCTTAGCAATCCAATAGTAGAGTAAAGTTACACAATAATGCATAAGGAGTTTATAATCATCAAAAGACAATTATTAACCCTTTAAGGTTAACAATCTCTCTTTTTTTTATGACAACAAACTTTTAGTGATTAAACTAAATTCCAAATGAAATAATAAGGGATAATCTCCCATCAAATCGTGCCATATTTCAAAGCAATATAATAGCAATGTAATCATCATTTACCAACTCCTCCTTTTGTCATAAGCAATAAGCAAGGAATAATAATCATGCAAACATAACCAATAACTTGTAAAGAGAAATCCTTAAAATGATATCCAATATTCATGAAACCTAAAGCAAAAACTAATATCCTTAAAGTAAAAGTTAGCCCAAAGAAATGTTAGTGCAAGACTAATCATCAAAAGTTAAATGTTTAAAGTAAATGACTAGAAAGTAATAAGACCATAGGTTAGCCAATATAAAAGCAAATCTAGTTATCACTTTCATCCTCATCCTTATTCTCTTTATCACCTTTATCTTCTTATTGCCTTTCATTATCATTGGTCAAGTAAGGAACATTAAAATAAGCATTAAAGGTCTTTGCTTCTTGTTTAACTTAATCTACTTAATTGTTTACTCCTTCAAGCTCCCCCTTAGGATTATAGAATCGTGCATCAATGGGATTAAACTGGTCTTGACATGTAGTTGTCAAGTTTTGAAGCATGATTAGGACTTGGATTTGAAATTCTTGAGTTATTCTGATAAATAATTATGGAAAAGGTATTTGAAAGCTAGAAAAACCTATAACTAGCTAAGAAGCTTTTTGATAAGATTATCCTTGAAAGGATTGACCTTAAGTTGTGGCTTTAACTACTTCCTTTCACCTTATTTGAAAAAAAATTCTCTTTTTCTTTATCATATACATGTCCTTTCTTCATAACCAACCTAACTGAAAATAGATAAGTTGGAAACAAATGGAGCAATATAATACCTTAAATTCTTGACACATTAATGCTATGATCTTTAATGGCATAAGCAATGAGATGTCCATAAGGAAATGAAGTATTCGAGTAGTGAGCATAATAGATAATCCTTTTCATAACTAAAAAAGGCAAATTGATAGGCTTTTTTTCCATCAAAGCCCACATTAAATATGACTCAGCATCATTGGCTTCATTATATATTCCATTCTTACTAAGTATACTTCACTAGCAATAAGTACTAGCATATAAGTAGTGTGATTCATATCACATGCATAAATTTTAATCATAGAAGGGGCTAGATCAATATGCTTTACAGTCATTTGATGATTATAATCATCATTAAACTTTCTCAGCTTATTTTTGAGATTAGTTACCTTTATTCTATTACTATTTCTTGATTTCAGCAATCTTATAAGATGTTCTTTAGTAAGAATAATTTGCTTACCAAAAATTTAAAATTCAATGGTCAAGGGATTATCTTTAACTATCATGTTTGAATAAAAAACCTTTGTGAAGGAATGGGTATAATTGGTTTTTAGCCTTCCAACAAAAAATTTAAGACCTAAATCCTATAAAGTTTTAACCTAAGAAAATTTCTCTTTAGCAAAACACTTAAGTATTTTGTAATGATTTACCATTCATTTAAAGAATTTATTCTTGTAGTGGTTGTATTACTCGATAGAGGAGAAATAGTCATTTATGGCTTTGTGAGCTTTAACTCATTAACTATAGATGGAGGAACTCAAAAAGGAAGCAACCTTAGGATGCTTGAATGAGACTTACTTGCTATTTAAGATGAGAAAATTGAAGTAAATTACCCAAAGATGAATAATCTTAACAAAATCTCCATATTTATGAAGCCTTAACTTCTAAAAATGGGTGAAAAATGAAATTTCAACCGTTGAAAGTTAAAGAAAGATGGTCAAGAGAGTATTTATGAGTGTTTAATTGGTGAAATTTATCTTAGAACAGAGTGGGTGGATGATTTTAGGTGAAAGGAAGAGAGAAAATCTTAAGAAGATAAAAGTTTTTTCAAAAAATTAGAAAATACAATCTTAGCTTTTATAAAGGTCACAATAGTGGACTACTTTGAGGTATAACAATTGAGTGTTAGCCTCTAGACTATTGGCTATCAATTTGAAGTTAACAATTGATTATTATCAACATAGCAATCGATTGTTGGCTTTTTTATAATGTTAGAAAGTGTTGTAAAGTCTAGAAAAAGTAGGCCATTTTTAGCTAATTTGATGCCTAATTTTATATATTTTGAGGAAGAGACCTTTATCAAAGTTATAGAATCCTACAAAATAAAATTAGGGGATTCTTTGATGCTTAAGTTAGTAATCAATTTTGCATAAGATTTGATAAATAAATAAATAGGGAAATTTAATGATATAATTAATTAAACTCATTTGATCAAATGAAAATAAGTTAATAATTCAAAAGAGATTATCTTTTTAATGGATTTAACATGCCTAATTCCTTTCTTATAAAAGCAAAGTAATCTTCACTATGTGGCTTAGTAAAGATGTCTGCAAGTTGAAAATCCATTTGAATATATTCAAAGATAATGTCTCCTCTTTGAACATGATCACCGATAAAGCGGCATCTTATTTCATTTTATTTTAATCTAAAATGTATAATAGGATTTTTGATGAGGTTAATGGCACTAATATTATTACATTTGATAGGAATGTCATTAAATTTGAAATCAAAGTTTAATAGTCATTGTTTCATCTAAAAAAGTTCAGCACAACAATTATTGGTAACTATGTATTCCACTTTCATGGTAGAAAAAGGTACATTATTTTGCTTTTTACTATGCCATGGGACTAATGAGTATCTAAGAAATTGTCAAATACCCTAGTACTTTTCCTATTTATTTTGCTACTTGCAAAGTTAGCATCAAAATAACCTATTAAATAACAACTCCTTTCTTAAGGATACCATAACCTAATATAAGGTGTGCTTATAAGATATTTTAAAATCCATTTTATAGAAATCAAATATGATTCCTTTTGGTTAGCTTGAAATCTTTGTACATGCACATACTAAATATAATATCAAGCTTACTAGCAATAAGATAAAGCAAATAACCTATCATGCCTTTATACATAATCACATTAACCTTTTACCTCCTTTATTAAAGTTTAATTTAGTTGTAATTCTTATAGGGGTTGAATATGGTTTGGCCTTATCTAATTTATATTTCTTGAACAACTCCATTGTGTACTTAGTTTAGATTACAAAGATTCCATTATTTGATTGTTTGATTTATAATCCGAGAAAGAAGTTCAACTCTCCTATCATAGACATTTCAGATTCACTTTACATCAACTAATTAAACTCTTTGCATATGAAATCATTAGTAGCACCAAATATGATATCATCAACAAATATTTGCATAAAGAGAATATCATAAAGTTTATCCTTTATGACCAAAGTTGCATTAACTTTTCTTCTTGAAAAACCTTTGTCTATTAAAAATTTGCTTAATCTCTCATACCAAGCTTTAAGAGCTTGGTTAAGCCTATAAAGTGCTTTCTTAAGTTTAAAAACTTGATTAGGAAAGAAGTAACTCTTAAAACCTATAGGTCATTTAACATACTTCTATAATTGTACCATTAAAAAAATGCACTCTTGATATCCATTTGATAAAGTATAAACCCTTTTATACAAGTATATGCTAATAATATTCTAATAGCCTTTAATCTAGCTATTGGTGCATAGGTTTCATCATAATCAATACTTTCCTCTTGATTGAATCCACTTGCAAATAATCAAGCTTAGTTCAAAACTATGACACCATTCTTATCAAGCTTCTCTTTAAAAACCCATTTAGTGCCAATAATTGCATATTATTAGGTCTTGGCATAAGCTTCTAAACTTTAATCCTTTCAAATTGATTTAATTCTTCTTGCATAGCCAAGATCTAATAATCATCAGTTATTGCTTCATTAATGGTTTTAGGCTTAATTTGGGAAGGAAATGCTAAGTGATTATATATATTTTTGAGAAAGTTAAAAGTTACCTTTTGAGACATATCACTAATGACTTGATTCCACTCTTTTTAAGGTCCATGATTTTATGCTTGATTTGGGTTATCTATGGAAGGAAAAAGGTTCTTAATCTTTTTCATCTTTCTTTTGAACTTTTACTTCTTCATTTTGCTTATCTTTTTAAGGAAGCTATGAATCTAATAAATCTTATTATTCATTTAAAACATTTTCACACTTAAAATAAATTCATCAAATGCTCATGGATGGATTTTTCCATTAGCAAGTTCTTTTATTGAAAACATTATAAGCTTTGCTATTGTAAGAATATCCAATAAATATGGCTTCATTAAATTTGGCATCAAACTTTCTAACATTATATTTGCCATTATTACACATAAAATATTTACAACAAAAAATATAAAAATGTGATATGTTTGGCTTTCTTTCTTTGTACAATTCATTAGGGATTTTCTTTAAAATTGGTCTTATCAAGGCTCTATTCATTACATAATAATAGTGTTAACTGCTTCCACTTAAAAAGACTAAGGAAAAGAGCTATCATTAAGCGTGGTCCTTACTATTTCTTTTGAAAAATTATTTTACTTTCAATAACTCTAGTTTGTTATAGTATTCTAAAAGATAAGAAGTTATGCTTAATGCCATTCTCATTACAAAAACAAGTAAAATCATAATTTTCAAACTCTCCACCATTAATTATTTCTAATGCTTACAATGGTCATTCTTTTTTCATTTTAAATTGATTTTGCAAGCCTTTTAAAGGCTTCAAAAGTCCCACTTTTATGAGTAAGGAATAATATCCATGTAAACCTAGAATAGTCGTTAACATTTACAAGTACGTAAAGATTGCCTCCATGGCTTCCAATTTTTGATGGATTTATCAAATATATTTGAAGTAATTGAAGTGCTCTAGATGAAGAAATAATATTTTTAGGTCTAAAACAAGTTTTTACTTGTTTTTGCTTTTTATATGCATCATAAATAGGAAAACAATTCAAAATTGTTGGTTACCATTTAAAAAAACAATTCAAAATTGATTTTCTTAGAAATGGATTTTCAAAAATTTATTCTTTTAAAACATCTAACCAAAATTTCTAAAATACAATGCAAGAGAAATAAATAAGATTAAACACTAATGATCACATTATATATATCTTATGTTAAGAAGATTACTTAATATTATTCAACAAGATGCTAACATGTTGTTCACAAGATCTTCCAGATTATATTTTAAAGATGAACACACAAGGTGTGGACCTTTGAGTATTATATAGGAAGAATGAAAGATTCTTAAAATTGATAAATTTAAACTTAAGCACCAAGAACAATTTAGAAAATAAATTTTTCACTTAACTTTTTAGTTTTCTTTATGAAATCTAATAGAGTTTTAATAAGTTTGAAATTCTTTTCATATTCGTATGAAAACTAGAACCTTAGAGTTTCAATAAGTTTGAAACTCTAAGTTCCTTCAAAAATTAAAACCCTAGTGTTTTGATAGGTTTGAAACTCATTCCATATTTCCTTTTTAAAAATTAGAACCTTAGAATCTTATTTATAAAGGGAGGTTAGGATAAAAGAGTATAAACATTGATATCCCAAAATGTTTTCACTCATAATGTCACATTCAGCCTTATAATGCTACATTAAGAATCATAATGTCTCAATAAGGCCAATAATGTTTCATTAACATTCACGATGATTTATTAAGGTCAATAAATCTCATTAAGGTACATAATGAATAATTAAGATTCATGATTTTCATATTTCAAATATTTCTAATCGGATATTTACTATTAAAAAATATATGTCTAAGTAATATTTGATATATATTTGATTCATTTTAAACTCATTTATGGGATTTTTTTTATTTGGAATATATATCCAATAAGTATTTAAAAATCAAATATCATCTTTATTAGATTTCTAATATAATTTTATTTAATAAAATAAATAATCCAAACTATATCTTTGACTTTTAGATAATTGCTTAGGATAATGTTCCAAAAATTAACATTTTTTAAAAACTAATTCCTACTATTTAACTATACTAGGCCATATGCATGGACCTAATGACTAGGTCATGCATGTGTTTCCATATTAGTTTAACGATCTTTTCTCAATCAACCTAATCCAATAATAATATATGTAGGGTCCTGAGCTAGTCCGAGGATCTTATGGTTACATATATAACTGTTTTCCAAATAATCAATTACTTTAATTATTTAATTTCAATTATCTTTTTTTTATGGAGTTGAAATTGTACTTCAATTATATACGCCTTTGTTTAGATAAAAATTCAAACATAGTGGTAGTTTCTTTAAACTGTATTCCTATGCCACATTAATTCTTTACTTATACCTTTTTGCATAACATTCAATCAAATTGATTTCTCTAATAATCATCAATCAATTTTCTTCTAGTTTAATTAGAACTAATGTGCTTAGACCTAAAATTGATGATTAACTATCAAAATCTACTAAAATTGTTATATCATCAAATTCTATATTATCATATCATAGTATATTCTTAATAAATATATCAATATTAAATTACAAAGTATATTAACCCACAATTGAGTCTTACTTATTTACAACTTAAATGTGAATATATCTATAAGAACATAATTATATATAACTCAATATTTAGAGTAAAGCAAATTAATGCCTATGAAATTCCATTTGTCTTGACAATAGTCAAATAGATTTTATTCATAATATTATTCGATATACCAATTACATCTATAAATTTTATATGACCAAGATAATCCATATATTCTAAAATTTACAATAGAATTAGTAAAGTTCCTAAATTATTTATACACCATGAATAACAATTTTTATTAATTATAAATAACCTATACTCATATTTTTTGTGAATCCATATTATGATCATATGAATATGTATTATGCAATTAATTGGACCTTTATTCAATTTTTACGTAAAATAAGTATTTAAAAATAGTTATAATTATTTCCATTAAAAATGAAATAACTCATAAAAGCTAACTATTTTTATGAGCACATTCCTGAAATGCATTTCTTTCTATTTTTCACTTTTATTGCCTTATTATACATGCACTTCAAATTGTTTGTTATTTAAAATACTTCAACCTCTCATTAAACATGTTTTTTTCCTTCCTTAATACATATATGCATATAGGCACCTATCTACATTTGATCTACTAATTTTTTTATAATAAATAAACATATGCATGCTTCCTTTTCCCCCTATAGATGAATTATAGCTTGTATAATATCTTCATTATTTTCTTGAATCTTTCTTCCACCAAATTTAAGGATACTAACATATATTTTATATAGCACTTCATCTAAATATATAATTTAATTCCTTAAAATGCTATTTTGGCCTTTTATCTTTCTTTTTTTTTCTCCTTTAGGGGTCGAAACCTTACTCCCTAGGGTACATGTATATTTTTCATAATTTTAATTTTTTTACCCTTGTATATATCTTTTATCTTTATTTAAATTATCATTAAATAATCGCACCTTCATATATATATATATTATCTTTTGTCTTGCCTTTTCCTTTAACTCTCAAAACTCACCATATGCTTCATAGGTGATCTTGCATTATCCCTTTGTAACCCTTCACACGTCATTTTCTAAATATTTCCTTATATATCTTTTATTTTTATTTATTTTCTTTTTCTTTCATTTACAGGTGCATTCATGTATATACATATATGTAAATACATAAATATATTTTTCCCTACACTTTAACTTTTATTTTCTTCCCTATTACATGTGCTAGAAATGAGGAATTATACCTTTACCTTTTAATTTTTCCAAAGGCAGAACTATAAGGTCCTTTTTCCTTCAAATTTTCTTTTATGTATAATTAATAAGGGCTTCTCAATATTTATCCTACCTTTATATGTATGAAATCAAGTATTTTAGAATTTAGAATCCATATTTCCTTACTCTTATCCTTAGTGGTCAAAATCTAAGGTTATTCTTAAAGGGTATAATTTTTCAAGCATGTCCTTTCTAAAAAGGTTATTTAAGCACCATACAATTTTCTTTTTCACTTATATCCTTTTTTAAGGAACAAATTCATACTTTTCCTCATGTTTTCCCTAAGTGGCCAAAGCTTACATGCCACTTTTTTACATTCTTTTCTATTTTCTTATATTACCTCTTTGCTTCATGTATTGAGTATGGTCATATTAAGAAAAGAGCACATATATCTTCCTTTAAAAATCTAACTAATCTTGGTTCTAATTAGATAAGTACCATTCATATACACACATATAACCATTTTTATAATTTATTATTATGCAAGTTCATCCAAGTCCAATGAGCTTAAAAAAATATCAAATTACGATTATTCCTCTCGAGAGTCCTTGAAACATCAAGGTCATCCCTAAGCAGTTTTTCTCTTCTCTTTACCACAAATCCTCTTTTCATTAGTTCAAGGGGCATAAGAAGTATTTTTTTAAAACATGCACACCTTTTATCAAACTTTTTCTTTCTTTTTATTTGGATGTTCTTTATTAATTTTAATATTCCAACCTAAACCATTCATGTCATTCACATAGATCTTTTTAATGGATGAATAGGTAGGGTTGAAATATAAGTGGAAAGAAAAGGCTCGCATAGTTAGTAATAGGGTTAGATAAGTTCTTATCCTTGGGTTCCTTCATGAATAAAACATCCCAAATTAGTAAAATTGCTAACAAAATTTCAAAAGATAAGCTTAAAAGAATAAACATTTTATTTAATGATTTTCTTCCCTTCTCCTAATTTGAAGGATTTCTTATATTTCCTTATGAACATCCTTTTACTTTTGGTTTTGAGTGGTGGCCTTATGATATAAGTAAGGAGAAGGTGGAACTTTATTGTGTTAGAGAGAAGGCATTTAGCTAGCTTGGAAGAGTAGAAAGCGATGAGAGAATTCCATGGTGCTTTAGAAAAAAGGGTGTTGTACACATGGTGAGGGGTGAGGTTTAGTTGAGTTTTGTTTAATGTAACACTTACTTATTAAGCTTCTTTGCTAATCCTACTCACCTTCCAAGAACTAGTCTAAAATCTCTTATCCCTTCCTCATTAGCCTTTAGGTGGTGATATGGGAAAAGTTTAAAATAATTTAAAAGTTAGTTCACCATACATTGGTCACATAGGTTCCTAAGGTGATAATTGTGTTAGAGATAGGCTTAGTTCTCAAGTTTTTGCTTGATTTAATGAAGGTTTGAGTTTCATTTTGGAGAAACTAGAAAGAACCCTTTAGTTCTTCCTTGCATAGGGCTGAATATGCCCTTTTCTTAGCCTTTACTATTCATTTTTGTGCATAACTTTTACCATTTTTTAATATCTCAAACCTATATTATTTCATGAACTCATGAGTCCTCATATGACCTATTGGTGACCCAAACTAATGTATTTTCTAATAATATACTTCAAACTTTCTTAGACCATGATCAAAATAAATTTTATACATTTTCTTACACAATTAAATTACTTCCTTACAGGCAATTATATTTACACCTAAAACACTCACATCCTTCAATCCCTATCATGTAACCCATAAAGGAATTTTCATATCCTTTTGTATACTATGACTTATTGCAAAAAAAAATTTATGTAAGGTATCTTATATGTCTCCTATCCATTAGCTTTGACCTTGCATCAATTGTATGTTCTTAGAAAAAGTTATGATGAAATTACTAATTAGTTCCATGATGCCTAGATTTGCCTTTATTTTTAAAAAAATGCCATTAATTAGTTCAGAATCAAATCATGAAATTCATATAGGTTAAATCTATGGATGTCTATTTTCTAAATTTTTTAACAATTCATTAATTAAAAAATATCTACACCAAGTTATGGCTAAAATGTCATCAAGTGTGCAAAAATTCTGTAAAAATAAGATCACTCATAAATTTTTCCTAATAGTTTACTTGATCCTTGTTTCACAATTTATTTGATGAATTAAACCCTTTATTTATATCCAATTACATTTTACATTCTTTAAAATTTAGGTTCCTTACTTTGGGTCTATTTTTTATGATTCCCTATATAATCCCTTTTGCTCACATTCTTATGCCATAATTGTTCTTACTCTCAACTTTTCAAAAGTCCTAATATTCAACACTTATAAAATTATTTTATCATAATCTTTTAACTAACTTACTTTTTTATGCATAATTTTATCCATACCTATATCATTTGATCCAATCCGCACTATTTTCCATACTTAAGATTATAGTTACCACTTTTTGTAATGATCTCCTCCCTATCTTATTGATTGTTGATTCATAAGTATTTTAGGTTAGTTTTAAGGTGTTATAATCCTAATTAAGGTTCTCTTTCTAATTTGAGTTATGACTTATTTTGATTTGCTAAATAATAGTATTAGTCATACATTTCTTAAGTTAATAAGCAAGTTTCATCTTAATTTGACTTTATACATTTAGATATTTAAGTTCCTTTGCCCAATTGTTTCTAAATCTAGTTTTGATTATTTTGTCACTTTTATTGATGATTGTCTAAAAGTTAATTAGCTTATTCAATGAAAAATTATTCATAATTATTTAAGATCTTTTGTACTTTTCATGTTGAAGTTATAAATTAATTTTAAACATTAAGCAAGGATAATGCTAATGAATACTTTTCTACATAATTTTCATCCTATTTGTCATAATGTGGAATAATTCATCATTCTTGCTATGTAATTACTTCACAACAAAATGGAGTAGCTGAAAGAAAGAGTTGTCACTTAATGAAAGTTTCACATGCTTTATTATATTTCAAATGAAAGTGCCTAAAATTCTTTAGGCTAATGTAGTTTCCACAACCTAGTTTTTTGATTAATTAAATGCCCTCTTTAATTCTTAAAGGTTGCATACTATACTTTATTTTTTCCTTCTATATCTTTATTTCCTCTCATCATTCCATGTATTTTTTGTTATACTTATTTTGTTTAGGATCATTGTCCTTAGGTATTTAAACCTAACCCACAATCCTTAAAATGTATCTTTCCTAGGTATTCTTGAACATAAAAAAGGTATTAGTTTTATTTTGCTAATTTGAATTGTTATCTTATATCTTCTAATGTAATAATCTTTAAATTTACTCATATTTTGGCTCTTTTAAATCTTCCATCTCCATATTAGAGTTTGATTCCCTTGATAAATATTTTCTTATGTATTTTTTCTCTTAGGAATCTTAGACGCTTAAAAAATAATTGTGTTCATCTTCTTATTAAGCATGTCTATTCTTGTAGAGTGTAAGAATTGGTTATAGAATTTTCATCTAACAACATAAAAACATTTAATGCTACACTAATTATTGAATTGTCTTCCTTATTGGTTTCATACTCATTAAATCCTCTTTTTTTGCCTTTTAGTCTTGATATCCCTATTACTTATTGCCTGTTGATAAGATACTTATAGTTGCATTTAGAATGGTAACATAAATCACCTTTATCACATCTCTACCCATATGTCTTACTTCCTTACTATTTATTTCCTCACAATCATTTATTACCTCCTTAGCTAGATTCTATTACTATTCCTAAATCTATTACAAAGGTACTCTTTCATTTTGGGCTGACACATTATTATAAAGGAAGATATGATGACCCTTTGAAGTAAATCATACATGGGATATCATATCTTTACCAACTAGTAAATGTTATTAAGTCTTTATCAAATGATAAATATTTTATTAGGTGCAAATGGGTGTTTATTATGACAAAAGGCATTGTTGCTCAGTTGAAAGCTTGTTTAGTGTTAAAAGGGTATGTACATACTTGTAGTGTGGATTATTCTTAAACTTTCTCTCTATTAGCAAAAATTACTTATATTCAATTTTTTATGTCTTTTACTACCTCTCATGGTTAGCATCTCTATTAGGTTAATGTTAAAAATATTTTCCTACATAGTGATTTACTTAAAGAACATATATATATAGAGAGAGAGAGAGAGAGAGCAACCACTTTAGAAAGAGTATGGAAGGTTTTCTAATTAAAAAAAACTTTGTATAGCCTTAAAAAGTCTCATTAAGCTTGATTTAGGAGATTTAATGAGGTAATAATAGAGTTTTAGGATGACAAAAAGTGACTATGACCATTTAGTGTTTTATAAATAATCAACTTCTAGTTGTATTCTTTTAATTGTCTATGTTGATGATATTGTGACCACTGGTAATGATAAATTGGGCATTTTAAAGTTGAAAGCTTTTCTTTGAACTAAGTTTTAGACTTAAAGATCTAGGAGCACTATGGTATTTCTTGGGGAATTGAAATTGTTTGAGATAAAATGGAATCTTTTTATTTCATAGGAAATATATTCTTAATCTCTTAAGTGAAACATGGATGCTTAACTTTAAACCCTATGATTCTCCTCTAGTTTTGAATGTTAAACTTAGCTTAGAAGATGGGGAGTTACTAGAAAATCTAGAGTGGTACAAATTGTTAATGGATAAAATGAACTACCTTACTATAACTATATTTGATATTACCTTTTTGGCAAGCATAGCAAGTCAATTTATGAACTTTCTAAAAACTTCTCATTAGGATGCAATCATACATATCCTAATATATCTTAAGAAAAAACCTAGATATGGACTCTTGTAAAAAAAAACGGTCATTACATAAGAAGGTGTCTTTGATATAGATTAGGTAGGTTGTCTTATAAGTAAGAGGTTTACTTTTGGGTATTGTGTGTTTAGTGGTGGGAATCTTGTACCTTAGAAAAGTAAGAAAAAAGCATTAATGTTTTCTTTAAATGTAGAGTCCAAGTAGTTCATACTACATACGAACTTATGTGGATTTTTAACTTTTTTCATCAATTTAGAATTAAGTCTTCTAGAATTATGTAGTTATGTTGTAATAAATGGGTTACTACTTATATTGCTACAAATTTGATTTTTCATGAATGAATAAAATGAGTAAAACGTAATTTTGTTAAATAAAAACCTTAGGAAAGAGTTATTAGTCTTAGGAATTTTAGCAATAAGGAACAACTAATTGATTTATTTGCTGAAACTCTCTTAGAAAAATATGTTGATGATATTTATAATAAGTTAGGACATGTTTGATATCTATGCTTTAGTTTGAGGGGGAATGTTAGTAGGTAATTAATATAAGTTATAGGCTTATGAATTTAGATAAGTCTTAGGTTTATCATAACTTTATTCCAATACATAATTAGTTATAAATTGATTTGCTTGCTTAATTGTAGAGCATAACTTTAAAAATCATTCTCTTTTAATAGAAACTAATATAAAGAATTGTATTTCTTTTATATGCCTTATAATAATTGTTTAAACAAATACTTTATTAGCTTTAAAAGGCTTGGGATTTATGTTGCTGGAAGTCTCATATTGCTATAAAAATGCAAATAAACATAAGATGTTTAATGGACTACATATTTATTTTCAATTGATGTCTATTTATGCATTATTATATATCAATTTTAACCTCAATTCTATGATTGTTGTGAAAAATAATAATTTTGCTTATTATATAAAAAACAACTGATGTCGTTGCTTTTGAAGCATCATAAGAAATAACATTATGCATCATTTTTTATTAAAAAATTGACATGTAGGCTTCATTTGTTTTGTCGAAAAGTATTTTTATAGAAAAATGTCATTTACATACATATATTTATTAATGAAGGGGATAATATGCAATTTAAATTGATGATTAAAAAAATGATACTTAAAAACTTAGAAATTCAAGAAAAACAAATTCCTTTCTGGAGTAAGGAAAGTTATTTTCTTTAAATTCTTCATATTTAACATTAAATAAGTAAAATACTTTCTTTTCATTTTAATATTTTATAACTCTATTTTTCAAAAAATACTTTTTGAAAAAACAAAGTTGTAATGTCTTAAACGCCATTTTGGTTTCATTAAATAACTAATGTGGTGTATTTTACCTCTCATAACCCTAACCCTTTCCCTCATTCCTCTTTTCCTTTGTCCTCCCTATTCAACCTTTATTCCTCTATATAGAGCATCTTAATATGCTTTCCTTATTCTTGCCTTTCTAGTCCTCCCTATTCACCTTATATTTCTCCTTACAGAACACCCTAATCAAAATAAAGACTAAAATCTTCTAAGACACTATGGAATCTTAATTTTAAAGAATAAATTGAATAATAGAAGTTTGAAAATAGTGAAAGGTTATATCCAATACCCTAATTAGAGATAGGTTTTTCTTTAAATCTAGTCTTGATACTTATTGGTCAATATATAAGGTTCCTGCTACTTAAAAAAGTGATCTTAAATCCAATACCTACAAAGCAATGAACATTTATTAGAAATTAGGTATATAATATTACACATTTCATATAAATAAATAATAGATAATACTATTGGATCTTAAAGAAGATATAAAGTGTATCTTATGATTATGTAATTCCTTCCATTGAACAAGTATATAGGTATTAAAGTGGCACATGGTAAAAACTATTTTTGTTCATTGGTTTCTTTTAGGATTGCATTGTTGATTTTGTAAGCTTAATTTTTTAAATTCAAACCTTTAGTATAGTAAATTGTATCTAAAATAGCTTAAAGGATGGTCAAGGATCACAATTTCTAAGTTCTACATATACCAAAAATAGAAAGTCCTTGGATTTTTTTATCTTAACTTTGACATTCATTCTCAATTTGTTTAGTTTTCTTAGTAAAGAAAATGGTCCTTAGTCATCCATATAATACACACCTTAAAGTATATAAATTTTACCTTTCTTTTTATCATTAAATAGAATTGTTGCATGCTATTTTAATTATACTTGTACTATCTATCTATTTAAAATTGAAATTTACATGTTGTGCATATATAAATGACTTGTTAAAGGAAACATGAACCTTGAATTTAGTTCAATAATATTATATATTGTAACTTAGTTTTTTTAAATAAAATTAATAAAATGTATGGCCTTACTAAAATAGGCTTAATATTTATTGAATGGTGTTTTGAAGGCAAAGAGCTTAGTACCTTTACCTTGAAAATTAGTCTTAACATAATAGTGTAGAGCAAAAGGAACACAATTACAAGCATGAAACCATGACCACATTTATAAGATGTTGTAACTTGGTGAACTTTCTATTACATAGATTGTTTAAAGTCTTAATGGGGCTGACTCCAAGATTGATCAACACACGTCGCACTATTTTAATGGGAGATGTTTCAAAGGCATTAAGTATTATTGAGGAATGTTGAATTTACTCTTTTGGGAGGTTGATGCTTCTTAACAGAGGCCATGGAGATGATGTTGACTATGAAACTATTATCAACCAATGCATGACAGATTTTCTTTCCTTCAATAGTAGCTTCTAGATACAATAGTTTATTATGAGCCACATAGGAGACTTGTTTATCTAATTCCTAAAATTTAATGAATGAAAAATGGGCTTTAGTGACCTTTTGAAGGTTACTACTTATAGTATAATAATTTCCACTTCTTTTTTAGGAGATTTTAACTATTGATAATAAAGCCTAGTATTTAACTTTTCCATCAAAATCAAATTAAAGAAGTTATGGAAATTTGTTGACTTGACCATAGCTTTAGCTACGTTATATAGATTACCTTATGTCATGACCTTATTTTTGAGCCATCATAACCAACGTAAAGATTCCAACTAGATATCTTTATAGGCCTTTTTAAACTAATTAACTTATGAAATATTTTACAAAGACAAAAGGTTCACTAATAATTTTTTTAAAAATTTGTATCAATTAAAGGATCAATTTTCACAATGAGGTTCAATCTTTCAAATACGTTTTAAAAGATCAAACATGTTTAAAATCTTTCGAGATTAAAAATTCAAGTTAAACCAAAGGAGTTTCTTTTTGTGCTTAGAAAATAGTTGAAATATAATGACATTAGAAAATTAAAACTTTTAGTGAAATGATTTCATAAAAATATCTATTTATCAGCAAATCATGACCTCTAGTAGGTTTTTAAATAAACAATTTTTAATTAACTATTTCAAAATAGATCTTTTATAAAAAAAAGACTAGAAATAGATTTATAACAACTGTCTAAATATTATTTCTTTGAAAATTCCTTAAGAAACAAAAAAGATACTTTATTAGAAAACTTTTTAAAAACTAAGTATTGTTTTCATTTCCATCGTTCAGATCATGAAACTAATACAATAGAATAGGACTAGGTTTATAAAACTAAAAAAAAAAATTAAAAGTTTCTACATTATTTAAAAAAATTTGGAGATAATGTCAAGTTTAGAAATTAGTTTCTTTTCTTCAAAAATAGATTAGGAATAGTTTAAATTTAAAATTATGATAATAATATTTGGAAAAATACCTTGAAAACACTTAACATACTTGGAAAAGATATGTGTTTAGCTTTAATGTTAGGGAAAAACCCTTTTTCTTGTATTTTCTTGAAAATTTTGATGGGTTCCCTTATTATTATTTTGTAACAAGCCTTAAATAAATCATATATGAAAGGAAAGAAATGAGACATCCAATTATGTACATTATATATATCAGTACAATTAAATAAATGAATCATATTAATGATATGAAAAGTTACCTAGGCCATACAATAACACAATTGTCAAAGTCTTAAGTTAATTATACAAATTAAGAAAGTTATATCATAATTATATAGTAAAAGTTAAAAAAATAATAACTAAAAATAAATAAAGATGACAATTATCAATCAAAACTAACTTTCAGCTATCAAACTTAAAGATTGGAGACAATGGTGGTAACTCATTAGGAACTATTATTAGTTGTCTATGAACTTATCCAAATAAAACTCAAGATTATACAAACCAAGTGCAACTTCATGTAGGTACCATCATACATTAAAGATCTTAGTGGTTACCATCTGGGTCTAGAGTATCTTATATCTATATGTAGAATGAGTAATAAAATTACTTAATGGAATAATTATCACAAGTTTTGTAATCAATTTTAATCTGGGTAACATTCATTTACAAGACATATATTTAAAATCTTCTTTTATCCTTTATCCTAGAAAATATTAGAAAGTTCAATGTCAAATATATATATATATATATATATATATATATATATATATATATATATATATATATATAATATAATTTAGATATACATATAAGATAATCATTATCTAATTAATAGCATTGAGGCATAAAGGTTCCTTTTTATTACTTCAGGCTAATCTTATCCTATGTATATCCTAACTTTGTTCTTCTAAGGTTAGTCAATTTTATGCCACTTGACCTTTCATATGACTCAAAAGCTAGGGTGCCAAGCCAATCCCTAAAACTCTTCACAAGGTCTCATATCAAATAAATATGTTAGATGTGACATTCAAGTCAATAATGTCAAATATAACATTAAAGCCTATATTTAGCATATAGCCATAATTTCACATATAACATAACGCCAATTTCAAATAGAGCTCTCATTAACACATTTCATCTATAATAAGATAAGGTTAAAATGTCATCTAAAGCCATAACCAAAATATAATATAGTTTAGTAAGAACAAAAATATACAATTACCTTGTCACTTTACTAGTGATTATACAAAACAATTGAGCTTCCATTTTCACATACTAAATTAACAAGTCACATACCCATGCAAGAATTTACTATCATTCATAAATACTCTTGCATATAACCTCATTAGTGCATACAATTCACAGAATAGTTCATGCCAAATTCATGCACTGGTCATATAGTGGGCTTACAATTCACTATGCAACTTATAGAGTGGTGTTCATTTTTTTCACAAAATACTTTCAAGCTAATTACTATATATAGTAATGTGTCATCAATCAATCAAAATATTACACTAAATATAATTTTAAATTTTATAAAAAAAAGGGATTTGTAACTTGGATTTTTTAAGTTCCGCAACTACCAAATTCAAGTAGATTCAATTATTTTTCTCATATAAAATTTTAACAAGTAGCAAAATCATTTTTCCTCACAAAATTAACATTAATATCATACTATCTTAGTATTATAAAAACTTCCTAAAACTATCCTACACTAGTACTAACAAGTTAGGAAATTAAGTACCAACCTTTACTAGGTTGTAGTAAACATCTCAAACTTGAAAATCCCAATTAAGATACCATTTTTTCTTCAAATTTTATGAAAATTTTCAAAATTAAAAATAAGTGTTTAAAGGTTAGTTTCAAATCCTTTTAATGCTCAAAACATGTTATTCTAATTACTACTTTAAGCAATTATCAAAATTGCTCAAAATTAGCACCCTCAGTTTTGAAATTCCTTTAAAAATACTAATCTTAAATAAAATTTTGTAAAATTTTTTAGAATTAATATTTAAAAATAAAATAATATTTTCAACCATTTTAAGTCATAAAACAAATTGCAAATATCTCTTAAAACAATTACCATTCGAAGTGATTTGTTAGAGAACTTCATTACTTGAAAACATAGTTTAAAAAAAATAGTTTTTTGCACTATTCTATAAGTTTTCAAACATATTCTTAAATGTATTCTTATCACATACTCTTTATATAATTGTTTATAATCATTACAAGAAGAAATTTAGAACATAGTGTACATAGTTTTTCATATAAAAATAGAAAATTTCCACTATAAAACTGCATAAAACCTATAAGCTATACAGGCTTATTTCAAAGTGATTTTTATTTGAAAATTTCAATGTAAATATTCTAAAATCTTTATATTAGAATGTATTTTAGTCTTTACTCGTTAAAAATAAAATTTTCCCTATGAAAACATAGTAATTTAAAAGTCTTCCTCCTGTGAAACTAAACTATTATTGTTTTCAAAACTTGACATTTATACATTCTATCATCTTTATTTCAAAGTAGAATATAAAATAACATCTTTTGAATAATAAAAATAAATTTTTTCTTCTTTTTTTTTTTAAAGAAAACCTAAAATCTTAACTTGCTTCCTTTCTAAATTTTCTCTTCCATTCCATGAAAAATCATGTTTTTGAAACTTTGCTATTTTAAGGAAATTATTTTCAAAATCAATACTTTTAATTTTTCATCACAAAACTTTGTACGAAAACTTTTTCAAACTAGTCCATTATGATAATCATGGTTTAACACATCATTAATCACAAAACAAGAATAGCAAATAATCCACCATGAATAATCATGTTTTTAGAGCATCATCAATTATAGAACTTATATATATTCCACATATAAACATCATCAAGAAAGAAAACTAAGAAGAAAAAAAGTAGATCTCTACTCACTCAAGAAAGTTTGTAGAACATGTTTCCTTCACCAAGAATCCAAAGTGTACCATCTAAGATAACATAGATTTAGTAAAGAATTTAAAGAAAGAACTTTGAAAAGAAGATAAATTCATTGGAGTTATAAGCTTATACCTCTACTAGAAGATCAAAAGGGATCCTTTCTCTAACTATCTCTCAAAGAACAAGTAGAATCCTACTAAAAATTAGCAAAACCACTCAAGAACTTATTCCTTTTTTTTCCCTTCTTTCGAATTGAGCATTCCTTTATGATGTAAGGAGAATTTATATAAACTCCCTTAATTATAATGTTTAGGAAGTGTTCTCCGAGTAATGATGGTATCATGCTTACATCATCTTAGCATAATTCCTAAAAATAATCTTATTCTTAGAATATTATATTACTTTCTTTCCATGTTTTGCTCAAATTCCTTTCAATTATGCTAAAAATTCTTTCTTCTTCCCCTAGGTTTGCTCAAACGCCTTTTAACTAAGCTAAATTCATCCTTTTTCTCCTTTACTAATGCCTATGTCATTTACAATGAGGGTAAATTTACATTTTTGCCACCATAGGATTATTTTAGGATGATTTTGAGTAAAAATATTAAGTTATTCCAAAATCCTATCAATCTTGTATCTTGAATACTCCTAATTTCCTAAAATTTTTCCTAAATAATTTCTAGTAAATTTTCATCCATCAAAACTAATAAATGATTCTGTTAACAATAATAAATATTTCTACTTATTATCCATTAACAAACACTATTTAATTTTTTTTTGACTATGTTTGTTTACTAGCTTTTTTTTTCTTAATTGGGTATTACACATTAGGGATTAACATATCGATGTAAGCTTTTTTAGCTAATTTAATTATTGGGTTTTCAGAGCAAGAGATAACATTTATGTCATATTTTAGTAGTGTTTATGAACCTATAGTCTTGATTGCAACTTGAAATTGTCTTAGTTTAGCTTTTCATTAAAAAAATTTTAGAAGCTTAACAATCCATGGTGGTATAGTTGGGTGATTGATGATAGTAGCAAAAATGTGATATTTTCTTTTGAGTTTCTAATAGATTTTTTTTGTCCTAGTAACTTGATAACTCCATTTTCAATCCAAGTAGAAAGAATGGCTAGAACTTTTTCTAAAGAACAAGGAAAGGGTGGAGGAGGTTTACCTTTCTAGGAAAAAGGCATTGGCTTTGAACTTTGTGATTCATAATTCCCTTATGGTGGCATTTCATTACACCTCTTCTCTGGCATAAAATTGAAGCCATAGGTAGCCTTTTTCTTAGGCAATTTTATAATAACTGCCTTTATCTCAATGCTGTTATCTTTAGATATCTTATAATGGTGTATCTGTTGGTGTACTCACTCAATCCACATTATTAACTCTTGAAAAGTAAGAATATCCACATTAGTATAGGCTTGAAGATTGACTGACGCAATTGAGCTTCCACTAGAAAAATAGTTGTTATCCACTAAAAGAACTAGGATCAATAAGATTACTTTATGGAGTTGAATATATGAGAATCAAGATTTGGGGTTAATGCTAGGTAACTATTTATGAATTAGTTTGGGAAGAAGTTAGGGTAGTTTGAGCTTGCAAAATGATTATTCTCGCTTGAGAGAGAGATTACAAAATCTATGTGAAATTGAATAAAACTACTTTTATTTGTTATTGACCTTTCACTAAATCATTGTGATTGAAAGTGTAATATCCTAGGTTAATAATTAAAGTTTTATAAATTTCAATATTATGGATATTTATTTGGTCAATATTTGACTTAAATTTCTCTTCCTTTTAAGAGTCTTAGGAAATCAAAATAATACTAATTATAATATTTGAATTATATTTATTTTTATTTGACTAGTATTTATATTTATTTTTATTTGGCTAGTATCAATTTAAGGCTTGTTTAAATATTTTCTACAAGGATTTTCTTGAAGATTAAAAATAATTTTAATAATTATGAGTAAAAATATTTATGAAATTAAATATTTAAAAGTGAGTAAATTATTTTTGAAAGTTATGAAAGCTTAAAATAATTCTTTTAGAATTTTGAAATTTATTAGGCTATTACAAATATATATACATCTATATGTACATGAGAAGGGATTTTAAATAAAACAAGTTTTATAACATGAATGGCTAGCATCTTTTGTAATAAGAATGGATGGATAAGAAAAAAGCCAATATGGTTTTATAGCACACTATAATGCATAGAATCAATACCTATAGCACACTTTTTTGCATTCTTTCTTTCCTCCCTTTTTCTTTTATTAAGTCGATTCTTTTCCCTTTTATTTTTATATTTTTGACCATCTCTTTCTTCTTGCACTCTCTTTACCAATTCTTTCTCTCTCCTCTCTCTCCTCTCTCTCCTTTTCTTTCCTTATTGGTCTCTCTTTCCTTTTAGTCTCCCACAGCTTGCTGTGGTGAGATGCTCACTTTCTAGTGATGAGCTTTCCATTAATGCTACCTGGAACCATGAATTAGAGCGTTAGTGGTATGGTAAATGCAAGCAATGAGCTTGCTATTCTTGGTCATTTGGCAATTATTGCTCCTTTGATGCCATCATGTCCTATATTTATTTTTTTTTAGCTTCACTAAGCTGCTACTATTGTCAGTGGCATAATGGAGCTACTAAATTGCGACTTAGAGTTAAGGTTTTTTTTTATATGTAGCAGTTGGGGACCTCCTTCCCACTAATGATGGAGTTTGATTTGGATACCGATAAGCTGCCAACGGATCTTTTAAAAAGTGGTGAGAACTTTTATATAATTGGCTTCTTTAACCTTTGCTATTTTAAACTGAACCTAAGAAAAACCCATTGTATGTGTGTTTGATATAGAGGATGATTCATAAGAAAAATGTAATTTTTATATTGCAAGATGCTAAAATTAAATGATTCAAATATATATAAAGCATTAAAATCATGCATAATCTAGAAAGAAAAACCATTTATGGGTATTTTATGTTTATAATAATACAAATGAAAATGTATTTGTATGTATATATTTTATGCTATAAAGTAATAAAATAGTAAGATTGAAGCCTTTTTAAATTATTTTATTTTAAAATTATGGTGGATTCAAAGAACCCTTACTTATTCACTTTATTTCGAATATTCAGTATAAAATTGATAAAATTAAAATTTTTTGCTCAAGAGTATTAGACTAATATATTTAAAATATATTTACATCATTTGAATCTAATATATTGATTGTTTTATTCTTTGGATTAGAAAAATTGTCATATTATTATTAGCAGTAATCATATACTCTATAAAGCCTATGATGTGTGTGATTTTAAATGCATGATGATAGGTCTTGAATATAAGATTTTATGCTATAGTATGACTAAATAGTCTAATTAAAATCACTATATGTCATTAGCTTTCATATTTTTGGTTAAATTGGAGGTTAACAAAAAAAGGGTTGTATTTACATACACGCACACACATATATATATAATTTAAGAAACTTGGATAATAACTTGGAAGCGTAAGGGTATTATGCTACGAAATGTTAACATAACATTACTAAAACATGATTTGAGTATAAGATTCCTAAATTTTTGTTTGTTATATGTTTGATTTAAAAATATCTCTATAATAGGAAGTATTTTAAGGCTAATATTAGAAAACATAAGAAGCCCATAAACTTAGAAATTGTTATACTATGATTTGTATATAGAATCATGATGTTTGGCAAGGAAGTACGTAATACTCATATAATTGTAATTTATTCTTGTAAATTATGAAATAAGGATAAAAGATGAAAGGATATGTATGAGTACTTTGGAACTTCTGATAGAGTAAAAGTACCCTAGTTGAGTATATATCTACCCTAGATAAATATTATAAAATGATATTGTCTGTATAATGTATTTATAATATTTTCTTAGATGATATTGATTTCTATTAAAGTATCCTCATAACCATGCATTAACAACATTAAGTGTATGATTGTAAGAAGTTAATGATTATTTATTTAAGTGGATGTGGATCTACCATGTTTAAAGGTCCTGCTGGTGTCATTATTGTTTATTGATTGATTGTGAAGAGGTTACAATAGTGAATGATATAATTGTCTTATAATTGCACTTTTATGGTCTTATGCATGTTAGGAAGTATAACATGATCTGTATTGGATATGAATGCATAGTGTGGCCATGCCAAAGAACATGATGGTTTTGCTATATGTATATGATGTCATGTACTTTGTTTTACTTGTGGTGATGAATAACTTCCTTGTGATTGAAATTGCATTGGAAACTATGATATATATATAGAGAGAGAGAGTTGAGCTCTAGTGTAGATTATGATACAAAATATGCCATGAGTGGCTTTAAGATAAGAAATATGATGAAGGCAATGACATGAAAGCCGGATGGGACATTCTTAGCAAATAATTATGAAGAATATAAAATTAACCTAGAAATCTAAATATGAATATATGTTTGTTTGGTATAAATGGTTATATGATATGATGTGATATTTGAATTTTATGTGTGATTGGATACTATTATTGATGGGATTGCGATGATTCATTTGTGTATGAGCTTTAATGACTATTTGTGAATGTGATGACTACCTAGAAGGGGTGGTGTGTGATGTGATAATGATATCATGTACTAATGAATAATTAGGATTACTATGTTTTATGATGTGAGACATAGAATCTAAGTTATGTGTAGGTGAACGTTTAATCTGAGGCTTGGTGTCATAAAACTTGAGAAACCAAGAAATGAGTTTGCTATTATTTTCTAATTTGATGCCTAATTAGCTTATGATTGTTATATGTATATAAAGTTAATCACATGTAAGATAATAATTGACATATGTTCACTGAGTTCTTGTAATTTACTCTATTATATTTTCAATTTTTTCAAGTTAAGATAAGTGCCTTTAAGCCTTGTTACATTTGTGGAGAATCAAGATCACCTTGTTATAGGATTTGATAGTTGGGATTAGGATCAACATTTAGAATAGAGATATTATCGATTCATCAATTGATGTGTTAGATTTTTTTTATTTATGTATAAGTTGAAATTGTGTAATATTGTGCTTATATCTGTTGTTGTTGTATTTGTAATAAATATATGTTTTGTATTTTAAGGCATGTGACCCTCAGAAAGTGTCTAACAATAATAGAGATTGTCCATTTTTCTACAAAATTTAAAGTATAATTTAACTCTCTAAAAAATAAGGATACTTCTGTTGGATGGAATTAAATAAATTAATGGTAAGGCATATGGAAATTGAGTATCAAGATCCACATTGGTCATGATCGGGTTGGGTCATGAAAAAAAGAGATGAACATAAGTAACATTGCTTACTGCTAATCATAAGGTTTGGTTAATAGTAGATGATGGAGTATACACCACAAGAATAAGTTTTTTAAGCATTCCTAGGGAGGTATTCCTAATTGGATGGCCAAAGAAGGCAATATGAATACCATCTCCACCATTGAAAGCCATTTCTTTTCCTAGATCCATAAATGTATACACCTCTACAGTGAAGTCATCAAATATTTAAAGAAAGGAAATTTGAGTTCTAAGAGTGGAAATGTAAGTATAATTATAAACTCCTTAAAAGTAGCTTAATGATATAAAAGTGAACATTCTAAGTGAAGCTCTTTAATAGGGTAAAGAAAGCTCAATATGCAATGTCTAAACCCTTCGATTGGGAGTGGGGACTATTATTCATAGGTGTTAGTAAAGAGAGAGTAATGTGGAAAACATATAATAACCTCAAGGCTAAATTGGCAAAGTTTGTTAGCTTATATTCAAGGAAGGTAATACAAAAGAATAAATAGTAGTGGAGGTAAATGATAAGTAGTTATGATGTATCTAGGTAAAAAGGTAAGAGCAAGACCATTGTAGTCTTTCTTGCTCTCTTTAGCTTGAAGGACCTACAATAAAGAGGCTAAGGCAAGACATGCTTAATGCTTTTATGTACTAAGGGTAAGGCTTTCACTCTAATCCATCCACTTAGGAGAATTCTTGATGGGGGTGGAAAGGGAGATTTCTACTCTCTAGAGCCAAAGTAACTCTTACTCTAAGTCAGATGACTACTAGATGGCTCTAGGCCTTTATAGGACATTATTCATTTAGACATTTACAATATCTTATTCTCATGATGCTTTGGTCACTTTAGGACTAATATAAATTTGGGCCTCTTTGAGCTTTAATACACTTTTGATCCTCTTTTGAAGTGTACTTTAGTGCTTAGCTTTATAGAATCTCATAAGGTTAGCTCATGGTCCTTTTAAGCTTGACTATATACTCTAGTTAAAACATAAGCTAAGGTGAACATTTTGATGTTTAAGAGCAAAATTAGGGTATATTTTTATCAAAATATTTCCATGCTTCTCATCAAATAGGTGACAAAGCACACCTTTCTCTCATCAATTCTTATAATGCTAACTTATGTGTTCAACTGATTTTTTAGAAGTATATAACCTTTGGAGTCTAGGTATGAGTGGCAAGAAATACATTTTCTTCAAAGGCACTTCTTCGCATTTTAACTCTTCCTACTCATGGTTCAATGTATTGAGGTATCCAACAAAATTTATAATGTATCTTATCTTCATTTTCTTTGTAATACAATATACAACCATTTCTATGACAATCTATCTTCTTAGGTTATCTAACTTTTGAAACCAACTTCTTGGTCTATTATAGGTTTACCAATATAATATTTCCATTTGGGTTAGTTTACTTCAATAGCTTTATTATTTCATTAAAACAATCTTAAGGTGCAATATAATCAGATTTGACGTTCAACATCCTAACTATGACAGATAATTTTGTTAGCTATTGCAACCCATTCATAATGGATGCTTAGCAAAATTTAGCATCTCATAAAACTTTTGAGCTTTTAGGTTTGAACTATATTCATTTTAGAAGCTAAGCTTAAAATCATAAAAAAATCATATTCTTTAAATGGTTTACTTTTTTGAAGTTATTGTCATTCATAAAAACCACGTGTTATATTTTCCATATTATGTGGGCATTTCCTTATTATGACAAGACTAACACCATTATCTAGGTTTAAATCCTTTTGAATGAAGATGCATTCTCACTTCTTCTTATTTCATATATTTCCCATTCCTATACTTTGAATAAGAGCATCTTATTACACACTCTTTAACAAAAATTTCTTATTGACAAGCAAAGGCAGAAAAAAAAAATCTATTCCCGACTAAAATTCATTGGCATATCCTCTTTCACTTAGCCACAATCTGTTCTACATCCAATTGCAATGCACCAAAATATCCATTTGTCAAGTGAATCAAACTTATGAAATATCACACAAATTCAAATCAATGTAATGAACAACAAATTCCAATCTAATGTTGACATGTTGACAAAAATCAATTGTAAACTAATATAAATGTAACAAACTAATATTATTTAATTATTTGAAAAGATAATATATTTCATATAATGCATAATTTTAATTTTTTATTTAATTTATTTAGATAAGTAATGTTGCATAAATTTCTCACCAAACAAATACCATATAAAATCAACCATAACTTTTGGAATATACATCTATAATAAATTAACATTGATTAATTAATTAAAAAGATAATAGATTTCATACAATGAAAAATTTTAATTTTGTATTTAATTTATTCACTTAAGTAAACTTATGACTATTTCTTATTAAACAAATACTTTGTGTGTATGTGTGCAAGCACGCATGGGTAGAGATATATTGATTTCAATGTAAATTTAAGTGATTTATACCAAATCTCAACCATTAATCATAACAATATTTAAAGGCTAAGATTAAATTCATTTTAGATAATTTATACACTGTATACAACTTATTCTTCTTCTCAATTAATGCATGAAATGAAAATATTAGTATCATTTATATATTTAAATTCTATTATATTGTAATCAAAAGTCACTTGGTGTTATTTTAAAATAAAATTATGGTTGGAAAATGATTATTTATTATTAAAATCAGTTGCCATAACCTAGCAATACTTACTTTTAACATTGTAAAAAAATAGAAGAAGAAATTTCATTTTGTCTTTTTCTATTCTCTAATATTAAATTTTAAAATAATCAATTTTAATAATCAATACATTTTTTCAACCATATTTTTATTTTAAAATGATATCAAAATATTATTAATTTTATTTATATTTTATTTTAGTACAATTTATATGCATGATATAAAAATGTCATTATTGTTTATTTAATTTTAAGTATGAGATAGTGCATTTTAGAAAAATATTTCCAAAATAAATTTATAACATAAAATAAAAGATATAATATTAAAATAAATAGAAGTAGTAGAAGCATGGTTCACTTAATAATAAAAAAAAATGAAATCCTCAGCCTTTAATTAAATCATTTTAATAATATAGAATTTCAGTACATTAATGATATTTGTATTTTCATTTATCATATTAATTAAGAGGGGGAGCAAGTTACATGTAGAGTATAAATTATCTAAAATAAATTTAACCTCAGCCTTCAAATGTTATTATGATAATATATAATTGTAATGTATCAAATGAGAGGAGTATTTTTATTTGAGAGTGAAATGAGTAAATTATTATTATTAAATCTAATATTGAAGTATTAGATTAAAATATCAGGTCAGATAACTTTTTTTAAATGATTATATGACTATTTTAACTAATTATGTGACTTTCGTTAGTATTTTAATCCTAATCATAAATATAAGATTTGATGGTCAATATTTATTTCTCTCGCCTCCCATTTAATATATCCCTTATACATACATACATACGTATATACATCAAATTAATATTGATTGATTAATTAAAAAGATAATAAATCCATATAATGCATAATTTTTATTTTTTTAATTTATTTACATAAGTGAATTAATAGATATTTTTCATCAAACAAATACTACACAAATTCATCCATAACTTTAATATATATAATTTAATATTAATTAATTAATAAAAATATAATATATTTCACATACTACATACCTTTCATTTTTTATTTAATTTGTTCATATAATTAAGCTTATTTCAACCCAGATTTTTTATAATTCACAAATCTATTGTGTAAAAAAATCACATATTTTTCCTAACAATAATATTCAAAATCAAAGCTAAACTAAACAAAAAATCAAAATACAATAAATGTAAGAAAATGACTAACCTTTTATTTCAAATAAATATAATAAGAAATTTAAGTTATTTGCACCAAAAATCCTGTAAATAAAGATGAAATCTAATGTTAGAAATTTAAGAAAAACCAAAAAAAAAAAGAATAAAAGATACAAGTTTACTAGAAGCAAGCAGATCTATGCTTGTTATTGGAACTGGGATATGGCCATAGCTTACATTGGTTATGGAGGAAAGGATTTGGGTTAGCAGGAGAGGGTTAGGAAGACAGAAAAACTAAAATTATATATAAAAAAAAAAACTATTGGTGTAAGAGTAAGGAGGTGATTATATTTTTATCTACATTAGAGGCAAAAAAATCTACTTCAAAATAAAAAATCTAAATTTAAAATTTAAGGTAGCATTTAGAAACTCCAAAAGTTTGTAATTCCCTTCTTTTCAATTTAATGTGTTGTTAAGATAAGATTTGATGTCAGATCTTGATCTAGCTACCCCAAATTGATAAGATTCCAAGCACGACATTGTTGAGGAACATCCTAAAATTCAAAAACCAAATAAAAAAATGGAAAGATAATCATGCCACACTTCAAAATAGAGAAGAAAGGAAGTGATAAGTGAAAAGAAATCATGCCATAAAAGATGTTGATTCTTTGTCAAATAAGAATTGATGCTATAAAAGTTGAATCCCTTATAATAAGTCTAAAGTTCTTACTAGAACCATGAAAGCAAAAGCTCACATAGAGTTTTCTAATTTCAAAATACCAAAAGTTATGATAATGAGGAATAACCATCTTCATATAGGTTCAAAATTCAAAAGGTCAACTAAGTTAGTTAGACTCTATCTAGACTAATTAGGCCTAATCTAGAAAGCTAATTAAATCATTAATATTAGTTCAATAATAAAGATGTGAATAATGGGACAAAATACACAAACAAACAAAAGGCTTAAAAATGAATTAAAGTTCAAGAAACAAAACATAATGTGCAATAGGTCTATAGATAGTCAACTATAGTATCCAACTATATATATGTACAGATGAGTTCCATTATAGATAGTCAAATATGATATTCAACTATGACCAAGTAGAGGTGAACTCTAAGCCTAATAGTCAAATATAGTAGTTGACTATAAGCAGGTGTAGTCAAACTCCACTTAAGATAGTCTAATATGGTAGTTGACTATGAATAGGCAAAAATAAACTCTACACTTGATAATCGACTATGATATTCAACTACTTAAGAATAATCTGTAGTGCCTAAATACATATGACCTAAGCTCTTTTATGCTCCTCTAATCCTTCTTCCTTATGTATTCAAGCTTTCTCCATCAACCTTTGAAGTCCTTCCATGATCCTTTTAGCCTTAGCATTTATTGTTGGACCTTTTAGTAAGTGTAGAAGCTCTTCTTCACTCTTAAAGATCACATCACTCTTTCTTTCTTTGAAAGGATTCATCCTCAAATCTTTAAATCCAAAATCAAAAAGAGAAAGATCACTAATATTAAAAAAGATACTAACATCATAGTTACTTACCAAATCCAATTTATGAGCATCATCATTTATCTTCTCAACTATTTAGAAAAGACCATATCTTTTTAGGTGCAATTTGCTCTTCTTTTGAGTTAGAAATCTTTCCTTCCTCATTTGAATCCATACCCAATCACCCAGCTTTAACATAACCTTTTTTTTGCCTTTTGTTAGCTTGTTTGAAATATTACTTTTTTTTTCACAATATTCAATCTTACCTGCTTATACAACTTTCAAATTACATTCATTCTTCTTCCTATCTAATCTAAAATGCTTATCAATAGACAAGGGCAATAAATCCAAAGGAATTAGTAGTTTAAAGTCATAAACAATTTTAAATGGAGAAAAGTTAGTAGAAGAATGAACACTTCTATTGCATGCAAATTTAACATGAAACAAGTATTCTTCCTAACTCTTTAAATTCTTTTGAATTATGAAGCATAAAAAGGTACCTAAAATTCTATTCACTGTCTTAATTTATCCATCGGTTTGAGGATTACAAGTTGTTAAAAATAATAACTTAGTCCAAAACTTGGTCCATAAAACTTTTTAAAAGCAACTTAAGAACTTGTCATCTTTATCAAACATAATGCTTCTTAGTACTCTATGTAATCTCATAATTTCCTTGAAGAAAATATTAGCTATGTTTGTTGTATCATCCATCTTATGATAAGGTATTAAATATGCCATCTTTGAAAACCTATTGATAATAATAAATACAAAACCCTTTCCATTCTTAGTACAAAATCTATAGAAATGTCAATCCAAAGTCCTTTAGGAATGGGAAGTGGAGTGTAAAGTTCATATGACAAAACTTTAGATTTAGCCTATTTGTAAGTAAAATAATTAACATAACATTTTCTACTTTATGCTTCATGCTAGCTAAAAGAAATGTCCACATAAAATGTTTAGAGTTTTCCTAATTCTAAAATGTCCTATTAAACCTCTTCTATAGGCTTCCTTCATTAACAATTCCTTAAAAGAAGTCCTAGGCATACATAATTTATTTTTTTAAAATAAAAAATTATCATGCCTATAGAATTTCTTAAAGGTCATCTTTTCATAAGCTTTAAAGATAGTGAAAAAAGTCACGATCACTCCCATACAAATCTTTCATATACTTAAACCCCAATAATTTATATTGCAAAGTAAAGATAGGAAGATACCTTCTAGATAATGCATTAACAACTATATTATATTTACCTTGCTTATATTATATCATATATGAGAATATTTCAATAAATTCCATCCGCCTTGCATGTCTCATATTTAATTTTCTTTGGCTCTTCAAGTACTTCAATGATTCATGGTCGGTGTAAATAACAATTCCTTTGGCTATATGTAGTGTTGCCAAGTTTTTAACACTCAGACCAAAATCATAGAGCTCTTTATCATAAGTAGGGTAATTAAGAGTCATTCCACTTAGTTTTTCTCTAAAATATACAATTGATCTTTTCTCTTAAATCAAAATAGCTCTAATTCCCATACTTGAGGTATCACACTCAATTTTAAAAATTTTAGCAAAATTGAGAAGAGCAAGTAAATAGGTCAAAGTTAATGAAACTTAAAGGCACTCTCTTGCATTTCTTCTTAATGAAACTTAACATTCTTTTTAACTAATCCATTCTAGGGTATAGTTAGGGTGCTAAAATCTTTTACAAACCTTCTAAAAAAACTAACTAACCCCCTATGAAAACTTCTTAGTCATTCCCTAATTGTTTTCATTTTTTCTTTATCTATTTCAATCCTTAGCTACTTACAACATAACTTAAAAAAATAACATTTTTCTATGTTGGCACTCAATTTTTCATTTTTTAAAACTTGTAAGACACATTTTAAATGCATAACATGTTCATTGACATTTTTATTGTATACAATAATATCATTAAAATAGATCACAATGAATTTTCCAATGAAAAGGTGTAAAAACATGGTTCATCAATCTCATAAAAATTCTTAGTGCATTAAACAAATTGAAAAGCATAATAAGCCACTCATATAAACCATGTTTTGTCTTAAAAACAGTTTTGCATTCATCATTTTTCCTTATTCTAATTTGATAATATCTTTGTTTCAAATCAATTTTAAAAAAAATAAGACCTATGCATTTCATCAATCATGTCATCAAGTATAAGAATGAGATGTCTATTTAATATACATTTTCTAAGACCTATCCTTCTTTTGCACTAACAAAATCGATACCACACATGGGCTTATGCTTTCTTTAATGTCTGCCTTTAATATAAGGTCCTATGTATGAGACGATTTGGAATAAAAGCTCTTGAGATAAAGTTAATTTAGTGTTTAATCCCTTTGTTATATGGTAATTCCTTTAGAGCCTCCTTTAGGAACACATCTTTACAATCTTGCAAAATAAATTTTATTACTTTTAGTAAAATAAGGCTTTCTTGGTTACTGTTTACATAGACCTCTTTGTATAAGAATACGAACATTTGCCTAGATGTATGATAAGCACTCCTTACATCACTCACTTTAGCAAATGCATTCAATTTTTTATTTCCTTGTTTTGAGCTTTGTCCTTTGTCATTTTTCCTTTCTTTCTTTTCACTCACACTCTTTTTCTTTTTATCATTATCATTTTTTTCTCATATTCTTCTTCTTTTTTTCTTCTTCCTCACTTTTCTTTTGCATTCTTATTTGATTCTTGTAGACTTGTTGTGAGGTTAAATATTTAAGATTCACCTTCTTTCCATTATGTTTAAATTAATATTTGTTGGAGACACCATTATATGTAACTTTCCTATCACATTGCCAAGGTTTTCTAAGCAATAGATGGTAATCATGTGTAGGAATAACATCACAAAGTATTTTATCTTAGTGTTTCTTAATGGAAAAAAAACTAATACGTACTTTGTCACCTTGAATTCCTCATTATTAGTTAACCATTGCAATTTGTATAGGGTCAGATGTAGCAAAATAGGTAAGTTAAGCTTCTCTACTAAGATGGTACTAGCCATATTAGCATAACTTCTACTATCAATGATCATATTGTACATCTTAAAGTTGTATTAAGTATGGAAGATATTTTCCCTTTGCTCTCCTAATTCTTCTTTAGCTTGCACATTTAATGTTCTCCTAATCACCAAGGCATCTTTATCAAAAGGATCTCCACTTTCTTCACTTTTCTCTTCCAACGATGTTGTGGATTTTTTCTTTTTAGTTTCACTAGTAGTGCCAGTGTCTTCATCCTTTAAGATCATGACTCTTTTAATGGGACACTCACTAGTAATATGCCTTCTTTCAAGGCATCTAAAGCATTTGATGTTTGAACGCTTTTGATGCTCTTAAACTCTATCTTTTCCTTTAAGGTCTTTACCTTTTATTTTAAAAGAAGATTCTTTCTTATGCTTGCTTCCTTTCTCTTCCTTCCTTTCACTTTTTTCCAAGGCTTCATTAAAGGACCAGAGTGGGAACTACATTTAGAAAAAAATTTCTTTTAAGTTGTCTCTCTACTTTCGTAGCTATATGAATCAATTCTTCCATCTCCTCATAGTGTTATAGCTTTACCACATTAGCAATACCTTTATTCAAGCCATGGAGACATCTAGTCATTGTAGTTTCTTAATCTTCTTCCATATTTGCTATATTCATGGTGAGTTCCATATCCTTGTAGTAATCTTCAACACTCTTGGAACCTTGAATGAGGCTTTGTAATTTCTAGCACAATGGCATATTCAAATAATTCAATGACAACAAAAGTCACTTTCTTTTCTTTTGAATAGTTATGACAATAAAAAATCAATCCCATTTTCTTTTCCCATTAAAAGTAGGCATCTAGATTATTTCTTCCTTTAAAAAAATGGAATTTTCATTTTGATGTTACCAAGCTTATCATCAACACTTTCTTTTCTTTGCCTATCTTTTCTTTTCCTTTTATCTTTTCTTCTCTCATTTCTTCTTTAATCATTTCTTTTTTTAACTTTTTTCTTGCATTCCTTTCCAATTTATAGAATTTTTCACTTCCTTCATCTTATTGTCAAGTCTTTTTCCTTCTTTATATTTATTATTTTGTCTTTTCTCCCTCATTTTTCTTCTATCTATCTCACTATACTAGTTTTTGTGAGGTTGACCACCTTCCATTCTAATGAGTCTCACATTCATATCTTTAATCAATTATCATAACTCCTCCATTGTAACATCATTATTTACACTTTCTTTTGACTTCTTTTAAGCATAAATCTACAAGAAAAGGTTAGATAAAGAAAAGGATCTTATAAGAGCACACTAGCTTAAGTTATAAGCATTTGCACTTGCATTTACACTTTAATTAAGGCTTTTACCCTTAATGGTTCTCACATACTTATGCCCCTTTCCACTTTTATTTTCCTTTTCATGATTTTTTGGGAATTAAATGACTCAACCAATAAGATTCAATAAATGTAACAAATAATTTTGCTTAACAAGGACTAAAATCAAATAGAATAATGGATGACACTAAAAATTTAAGAAAAAGAAATAAGGAAAGATATAAAGATACAATTTGCAACTATAAAACAAGACTAAGGACTACAAGGACTAGAAGAATAATGGAAAAAAATAAAAATGTATGAAAGAAGTAATAAAAATGTTAGTTCAAAATGCAAAGTTCAAAGATGAAACATAGCACAATGAATAATTAAATTCTTCTTCAAACAACTTATTTGCATTTTTATTTTCTTTTTTTTATCCTTTCATTTATTTTCCTTTTCTTTGTTCTTTTCTTTTTTTAGGTACTTTTGATTTTTGATCTTGTTTTTCTCTTACTTGTCTTGCTTTTAATTCACTTTCATTTTTGTTTTCTTCTTTTGATTTTGCTTTTCTTTTGAACTTAACCCATAGACAATCGTATAACATTTTTGTGTTGATCAAAATAAGGATATTGAGGCACTATAGTTAGCTATTTCAAGTGAACTAGGAGATATTCAACTACAATATGCAATTATCATTAGTTGATGTAGCCTCTGGCTAGTTATATTCGAGTAAGGCAGTCGAATACCTTTGGCCAAGATGTTGGTATTCAACTACGAGAGGTCTAGGTAGCTTTTACCATTGAATAGTCAATTATAATACTAAACTATCATAGAATTAAATGCTCTCTACCTTGGTATATTCAATTATGGCAGTTGAATATTATGCTTATTTTTGCACAATATTCAAATACTATTTTTTATTATAACAAGATGCACTTTATTATTTTGAACTTTGATCAAACATTTTCAATATAACTTTCATACCAAGTAAAGTTCAACAAAATTTCCATGAATTTTAACATAAAGACAACACAAATTTGCAATGGATAACATAAAATGATGAATCAAATGAAAGAACAAGAACAAATCAATATCCAATTCATAGTAATAACCAAAAAAGACAAAATAGAAATTAAAATTATGTAGAATCTAAAATAGAAACTTATAAATTGATGAAGAATAATAAACCAAACTTAAATTTAAACACAAGATCAACACAAGAACAACAAAATAAAAGATAAAATAACAATAGAAACAAAAATAAAACTAGATTAGAAAATTAGAAAGGAAGAAAATTAAACAAAAGTTTAAAAAATGAAGAATACAACTTGAAAATTGGGAAACTTTTACTTTGAATACTAAATGATAAGAATCCAAGAATTGTCCCAAAATTTAGAAATTAAACTAAAAAAGAAGGATAATCATGCCATGCTTTAGAAAAATGAAGAAAGGAAGCAATATGTGAAAAGAAATCATGCCACAAAGGATGTTAATCTTTTGATAAGTGAGAATTAATGCCATAAAGGTTTAATCTCCTTTAGTAAGTTTAAAGTTTTTACTAGAATTCTAAAAAGAAAAGGTTGCATAGAATTTTTTAATTTCAAAATGCTAAAAATTATAACAATGAGGAATAATCTTTCTAACATAGGTTTAAAAGTTAAAAAGTCAACCAAACTAATTGGGCTATAATTGGACTAACTAGGCTTAATGTAGAAAGCTAATTAAGCCATTAATATTTATTCAAAAATGAAGATACACACAAACAAACATAAGGCTTAAAAATAACTTAGAGTTCAGGAAATAAAACATAATGTGCAATAGGCTTACAAATAGTCAACTATGGTATTTAACTATATGTAAACAAAGACGAGCTCCACTATTGATAGTTGAATAGGATATTTGACAATGACCAGGTAAAGATGAACTCTAAGCTTGATAGTTGAATATGGTAATTGACTATAAGCATGTAGAGTTAAACTATACTCAAGAGAATCAAATATAGTGGTTGATTATGAGCAAGGAGAAATGAACTCTGAGCTTGATAATTAACTATGATATTCAACTATTCAAGAATAATCTGCCAAGGCTAAAATACATATGACCTAAACTTTTCTATGCCTTTTCAATTCTTCTTCCTCATGTATCCAAGCCTTCTCCATTAACCCTTGAAGTCGTTCTTTAGTCTTCTTAGTTTTAACCTTTGTCATTGGACCCTTTGGTAAGTGTTAAAGCTCTTCTTTACTCTTAGAGATCATATCACAAATTCCACCCTAAACCAATACTTTTATTACTGTTCTTTATTCTAAAAAATAAATCTTAAGTTATTTTTTATTAGATGAAATAAATGAAATTGATTAAGAATGAACAAGGCTTATTTGATAGGCATTATGGAATGAGAACACTCATTCTTTAGGAGATAACCACTTCATGAGAAATACTTACCAATGTTTTAAAACTTGATTTGAATAAAAACTTAAAAAGATTAATTGTTCATGATCAAATTGGTTTAACTAGTTCATCCAATGGTTGAATAAAATTGTATGTGTGTAAGAAAGACATTATATTTGGTATTAAACATTTAAGATTTATTATTATATATTATTAATTTTCTAATTTTTAATTATAAAAAAGTTATTTTTATAAAAAATATTAATATTACAAGATAATGATATTGTTAGAAATCATATTTATAAGATAACAATATTATTAGTTGTGTTTCATCAAAATAAGTGTTTTTAGATAAACATTATATATAATAATAATATAAAGCAATAACTTGTTAAAATAAGGGCTTGGTTTAGTGGTATGTAACACTTGTTGTTAATGAGGTGAATTTTAATTTATGCATATTATTAACTACAAAGTGACATTTTTATAAAAAATTAGTCGAATCATTATAACTTGCCTGGATTTTAACCCTTTTAATTGGTTAATTTAGGTCAAATGCCACCTTAGATATAAGGGTCTATTCGAATTACTTTGGTACCTAGGTCTTGTTCCAATTGATTTAACTGAAAAGGTTATGGTAAGTTGAATTTCAAAATCATGATAACTATGTAAGCACTACCTACCTCATCACTTTTAAGTACTATCACATAAATATTACTAACTATGAATGTCTGGGTCAATTTATCATAGTAATCAAACAAGAGCTAGCTAACACTTAATTGTTTATCTATAATTTCCATTGTAGTCTACTAATAAACTATCACAACAATCAATTATTGCTAATTATTAATGCATAAAATCAATAACCTATAGCAATAATCTATGTAAAAGCCTTTTATACAAAAATAATTTGAGACAAAAAAATAATATTTCAATGTGCAATTTTTTTAATCCATTCTAACCTTCCCAAATGCTTAGCTATTGATTTATAATTTCCATTTTAGTCTACTAATTAAACTATCACAACAATCAGTTATTACTAATTACTAACATATAAGATCAAGAATCTATAGCAATAATCTATGTAAAATCCTTGTATACAAAAATAATTCTAAGGCAAAAAAAATTATATTTTGATGTATAATTTTTTTAAATCCATTGTAACCTTTTTTTTCAAATATAATCTACAACAATTATAAATAATGTTTTTATCTCTAACATACTACTAATATTTTTTTAATCTACTCCATCTCAATTATCAATTTTTATTTCCTAAAAACTTCTACACAAAAATTAATAATATGTAATAAAAAATTCATATATATATATACCTTTACATCAGTAATTAATTTTTCATATGTTACATTTCTACATACCTCAAAGCCAATTAAAAAAATAAATATTTTTTTTCTTTCTTCTAAAAAAATATAGATAAATTCATAAACATGCCGAGAATAATATATTGGAAATAGAAAAAGAAATACAACCTATAATAATACTAAATTCCTTCATTAGGGAAACCAAACAAATTGAGAATGAATGTTAAAATTAAGATGAAAAATTCATTAGGGACTTTTAATTTTGGTATAGCCAAAACTTGACAAAGTGACATTTTTATAAGATATTACCCGAATCATTATAACCTACTCGGGATTGACTGGGCATTAACCCATTTAATGGTTCAATCTTGGCTAAATGCCATCTTGAAACAAAAAGTCTATATGTACTCCTTTAATCCCTAGGTCTCAGTTTGATCAATTCAACTAACTAGGTCAAGTTTCAAAACCATGATAATTACATAAGCACTATCAACTACATGACTTTTGGGCATAACCACTCAAATGCTACCAATTATGAATGTTTGGATCCATTTATCCCAGTAATCAAACAAGAGTTTGCTTGACTTGAAGCAATTTAACTTCTCTTCTATCATATTTATTAACATTATTGATTTATAATTTCCAATTTACTTTACAATTTCCAATTTATTTTATTAATTAGACTATCACAATAATAAATTATTACTAATTATCAATGTATGAAATTAATAATCTATATAAAAACCTATGATGCAAAAATAATTTTGAGATAAAAAATATATTTCAATTTATGATTCTTTTAATCCATTTTAGCCTTCTTTTCAAAAATAATTCAACATGCTATCCATATTCTTTTAATTTATTTTCTCTCAATCATTGATTTTTATTTCCTAGAAACTTCTATACAAAAATCAATAATATATAGTAATAAAAAATTCATACACACACATTAATAATTAATTTTTTGTATGTTGCACTTTTGCATACGTTAAAGCTAATTAAAAATAAAAAAGGTCAAAGAAACATTTTCTTTCTTCTTAGAACAATATATAAAAATTCATAAAAGAAATAAGAATATTAGTGATTCAACATAACTTTCTATAACCTATATTCTATGTAGTTTAATCTTTTTTGTCTTAGATATCTAGATTGAACTCAAGATATGGAATGTGTCACCCTATTGATAATTTAATTAATGTGTTTCTTGATTCATGAGTAAACTAACTAAAAACAAATTATTCAATATTGTATATCGATCCATTTGAGCATAACCATGCCTTTTATAGTCTTACTCAATTAAGGGGTCTTTCAATATTATTCCTTCTACATAAAAGGGACAAAATCCTATCTAGATTAGCCATATTCCTTCAAATAATTTATGTTATACCTAATCATCACCTTTTAGGCCAACTTTATTACAAGTGACATTAGATGGCATCAATATATATAACTTATTTTGTAAGAAACTATATTGATTTTAGGTTAGAGGACTATGTACATTATTATCACTATGAAAATTGCTAATAATACTCATACATCGATCCATGTAGCATTCTCATAGAGGGTCAATATCATATATTTGTTCTCTAATTTGTACTTATGAGTTAATTTAATATCTTATAACTATGACTGTGCTCATAAGCTAATATACATACTAGTCTTGACGTATTATTTTTCTTCCTAGATTCTTTGATTGCATGAACATTTGCTTGTTCACTTATCATATGAGGCAATGGTTAGTAATGTTATACAATATAAGCAAAAGTATCCTTTTGAAAGGCAAAATGTTTTCCTTAGTAATTATTTCACTTTTCATGCATAAATGATATATATCATCATCATCATCACTAACTCATGCATACTTGGAGATTACTTAATATACTTAAAAAGAAAATAGGAAATAAGACATAAGTACAAGGGAGTATATGTGAAGTATATTTTATTGAAAAGATAGCACAATTCTATTAGTATTATTTTGTATTAGATGTCCTATCTCGAAGTACCCAGGTAAGTCAAAACATAGCTTAGCATGGAAAACTTAGTGAGCTAACCTTATTAATTTTCAACTAATCAAGTTAACCATTTGAGAAGTGTAGTGATCAATTTTTGATAAACAGCAACTTACTATAACTACCTTATATGTTTTGTTGAATTGTGATGAAGTTCAACTATACTTGAAGTAAGTATACAACTTGAAAGTATTAATAATCACATCATATTAATAAGTAAACTTGCCCTTCCTATGGTAATTCATGCAACATATTCATTAATTAATTACAACAAAACCACATTAGACATCATAGATCAAGATATAAAGAAGATGATTGATGCTTACTTTGTTAATGGGTTTCAAGATTATGTACGTATCAAACTTTCTTGCATTTTATCATAAATTTCCTAACTAGTGATCTAATTAACATAGTTTCACATTTTATAACTACATAACTTTAGTGTTATAGAACATGCTATTCACTTACATGATCTTACATGGAGCTTATTACAAAAAGTGAAAACGTGGCTAATCTACTTTGCAAATGGGTACAAGTTCAACACTAAGTCATGAAGGGAAAAGGAAAAGGCCATCAACTATAGAGTTTTTATGAGAAGTATAAGGCATGTGAATTCTAGTAAGGATGACTTATATGGCATCCTTAATAAAGTTTAAACTACCTTTGTCAAAAAGATAAGAAGTTGGTTCTTTTTTGCTATGAGTAATGAAAATAAGTGATATGAGAATGTTATAAGGTGAATATGATTGCTATCAAAGTCAATCAAAATTAAAATTTACTAGTTTGAAGAGAACTTATAATATAAAGCAACAAGTTAGGTTAAACTTCTAGTGATCCACTTAATAAATTCTATTGCATTGATTTATTAACTATGTTTACATGATTATTTAAGCTTTTATGCAAGTAAAAAAGAAAAAGTAAATCCAAGCAGTTATAAAATTTAATACTACATAGTAGAGCAATTTTGCAATTAGTATGTAGGTAGATTGCAAGAATTTAAGTAGAACTAGATTAGGAGTTTTGAGTATGAAATTAAATAGAATCTAAGATTAAAAATAGCATTATTAGAAAAAATAGTAGGAAAACACAACTGATCCAAGAAATTAATCATAAATGGAATCAAATTTAATAATTGTAATTGTTTCTTAGTTTAGAATCATTTAAAGCCTTTACAATGATTCACAAATTCTATACTAGATCACCATCTAGGATTTAAACAATTCAAATTGGCTAAATTAAGCAAGCACCATAATCTATAAAGTTAGATCTAAATAAATTTAAAAGTAAAATTTAGTTGAATTAAAGGGTTAAACTAGAAACCTCTGATTTTATCATAAAATTCTTTATTCTTACATGAAGAATGGTGATTGACTAACTAAAATTCAATATAAAACTAAATTAAAATCATAGATCACATAATTGAACACATATTATACCTTTATGCAATTCTAGAAAATCAAATAAGAGAATTAGAGAAAAAAGAAAATCATTAAACAATATTCAACATTATAGATCAAGATCTTATAGTTCAAACCAAGATAAGCCTCTAATTCCTTAAGTCAATTTGAAAATTATCCTACATGGTGGTTTACAAAAGAAAACTTACAGAAAGAAAAAAGCTGTTTAAAATGTGTGTTCTTGTTTATGGAGGCATACAACAGTTAAATATGATATGCTATACTTAAAACCTAATGAGTTAAGTTAATATACCTCCTAGGTTACAAAGAATAAGACTTTGCTAATATTAAAAGCCTAGAACCTAATTTACAAAATAATACATTAAAAGAATTACTACAGTAAAATCTTGCAAGTCTGCCTTCTAACTATTGTGAGACCCCTAAAACTATGTAATTTCATTAAAATGAATCTTAAATCATGTTAGGCTGGGTCTTTGGCAACTTTGGACACTAGTTTGAGCCAATTTAGACCTCTAAGGCTCTATTTAGAGCTTAAAAATTATGGATAGGTCTAGTTAAATAACATCGCTTCTTCATCTTCATGACCAAGTTTGATCCTCCAAACATATGAACTAGGCTCTAACCAAAGACACAAATTTTATAGCTTTCTCTTAGATTTCCAATGATATAAAGATCACCTAATTTTGACATCCAAAGCTCAAGTTATATCTATAAACTTGAAATAGTATAAAAATCTAGCATTAACTAACAATTTAAAAATATTGGAAAACTAATACCCAATCACATAATAAGGCCAATTCTATAAAATTAAGTATATATAACACATTAAGAGGCATAAAATAGGAGGAAATAATGTAGACTAAATCTCATACATCAAATTCTCCTACACTTAGCTTTTGTACAATCTTGGACAAATATAACTTTATTCAAAACTAAAAATAAAAGATTCACTTTCTAAAGAATTCACAAATCCACAAGCAAGAAACAATCAAAGCCATCAAGGGACATAATACATCATGAGTAAAAATCTTGATAAACTTGAAATCAATCAACATAGAAACTTCATTTAAAAAAAATAGATAAATATGGTAGATTCTCACAAAATTCACTCTCCAATGCTCAAGTATTTAGGATAAGTATTTCACTCAAGCTCAATTTATGAAATTGATATACCATAAAGTTGCTTATCATTTAATCCCCATTACTTAAATCACATGCATAATATAAATAAGAAAGACTTTATTTAGGGCTATAATAGGGATAATGAAAAGGAAAAGGAAAATTGAAGATATTAAGGATAAAAACTAAAGAAATTAATAAAGTACTTTAACCATAAACATATAGGCAACTTGTGAACAATTATAACTTAACACAATAACTAAACTTTAAATTCAAATACTCTTTAACTTATTTCTTTTTCCTTTATTTCCCAATTCTTTCTGCTTCATTCTTATTTTTTTCACTTTTTCATATTCTTTCTTGTCTTTTTCATTTTCTTTTTGTTAACCAACTCATGAACTTAAAGTTGATAAATTTTCATGACATACACACACACATACACACACACACACCCCTCACACTTGTTCAAGAACCTATCTTCCAAAGATTTAAATGCTTTACTAATCTCTAAGATTAAGTAAAGACATTCGCTTTATATTGTAGAATATGTTTATAAGCTAAACAACAAATAAAAGGCAATTAGGCTCAAAAGAAGCTCAACAAAGATAAAAATTTAAGGTTAATTATTTAGCACTAGCTTAAATAAAGAAAGATACCTTTATCATTTTTGTGCATACATGTGCAAATATAATTTCAAAAAAGAATCAAAGCAAGTTCTAAAGAAACAAATCATGGAAGAATAGCACACACAAGAAAAGAAGAGAATAGTGTAAATACTTAACATAAGGCTTAAAATCTTGTAAGGAAAGTCATATTACTAAACTTTATCCACTAGTTTAAAATCTATCACCATACTAATTAATTTCAAAAAGAAAAATAATTCATTTAATCATGTTATGAATCCCATTTAACTTTAATTGAATTCTACTCATGAAAATGCAAAATATCTATTAAAGGAAGGTAACTAAAATGACTTAAAAATACTAAAAAATAAGTAAAATGCACACTTTTTTAATTTTTTTTCATTTTTTAATTTTTTAAAAACTAAAAAATATAAAAGAAATCTTAAAATTCTCTCCTCTATACTTAAAATTTGTATTGTCCTTAATGTAAAGTATATCAATATTAAGGAAGATAATGGATAAGTAAAATAAAAGAGAAGGGAAAGAGAAAGCAAATATGAAAAAACTTGTGTTACCTCCCAAGAAGTGCTTTTTTCTAACATCTTAGGTTAGACTCAAAATCTTTTATCATGATTAAACTGGAGTCTTCAACTTTATTGCTTTCATAACTTGCTTTTGAAAGCTTTCATAAAATGACTTAAGCTGATACCTATTAACTTTTAACACTTTCTTTATTTCTAAATTCTTGATCTTAACTACACAATAAGGGAAAAAATTAGTAACAATAAAAAGTCCATTCTAATAGGAATGGTGTTTACTTAACATTAACTAAAGTTTTTAATTAAACAATAAAACTTTTTTACCAATCTCAAAATTTTTCCTAGAAATGATTTTGTCATGGAATGCCTTTATTTTTTGCTTGTAAATCCTAGAATTCTCATAAATTTCAAGTATAAATTCCTCTAATTCTTGTAATTACATTTTCCTTTTTTTTCCAGCCACATTCAAGTCCTTGTTACGTTGCTCTAATTTCATGGAAAGATAACATCATTTCCTAAAGATAATCCAATATGGATATCTTAATAGTAGTTTTGTATGCTATCCTATAGTCCTAAAATGCATCATCCAATTTAGGGCTATAATATTTTCTATTAGGTTTCATAGTTTTATCTAAAATTAATTTAACTTCTTTATTAGAAACCTTTGCTTGCCTATTTGATTAGGATGGTATGGTGTAGAAACTCTATGACAAACCCTGTATTTCTTCAATAAAGCTTTAAATAATCGATTATAAAAATGACTTCCTTGATCACTTATCATAGCATGTGGTATGCCTAATCTACTAAAAATGTGAAACTTGACAAAATTTATAACAACTTTTGAATTATTAGTCCTCATGGCTTTTGCTCTATCTATTTAGAAACATAATCAATAACTAGTAAAATGTAAATAAAGATAAAAGATAAAGGAAAAAGACTCATAAAATCAATGCCCCGCATATCTAAAACCTCATAAAAAGCATAGGAATATAAGGCATCTGATGTATATGAGTTAAATTCCTTGTACTTTGATATTGTTCATAATTTTTACAAAATAAATAAGCATCATAAAATAAGTTAAGTGAATAAAAATCAAAATCAAGCATTTTCCTTATTATTCTTTTAAGTCCAAGGTAACCTTCATAAATATAAGTATGATAAAATGCAAGTATGGAATGAAATTTTGAGTCATGTACATATCTCCTAATGGTTTGATTAGAATAAAATCTCCATAAATAAGGATCATCCTACACATAATATTTGGTCTAATTCTTCAACTTGTCAATTTAAGCTCTTTTAGCATACACATGTAACTCATTAGCAACTAAATAATTCACTAAATCAATAAACTAAGGATCTTTCCTCACTAATTGGAAAAATTGCTCATTTGAGAAGATGTCTTTTATAGGCAAAGTGTTTATAGTTCATATAATCCTACTCAAATGTTTTGTAACTAAGTTCTCAGCATCATTCCTATCTCTAATCTCAGGGTTAAACTCTTGTAAAAGTAACATCCATCTAATTAAATATGACTTTGCCTCAAGTTTCTTCAATAGGAACATTAAAGCTACATGATTAGAAAGTATTAGCATTTTAAAACTAAATAAGTATGATCTAAATTTATCTAAAGAAAAAACAATGGCTGAAAGTCATTTTTTTTGTAATAGTGTAATTAGCTTATGCAACATCTATTGTTCTTGAAGCATAATAAATAATATGAGGTTATTTGCCAACTTTTTATGCAAGAACAACATTAATTGCATAATTAGATGCATCACATATTAACTTAAATGCTAAATTCCAAGTTGGTGGTTGAATGATGAAAATAATGGCAAGAACTTGCTTTAACTTGTCAAAAGTTTCCTTGCAATGCTGGTTAAAATTCAAACTCTATTTTTTTTTAAGTAACTTGGACAATAGAAATGCAATCTTGCTGAAATCTTTAATAAAACACCTATAAAAACCTGCATGTCCAAGAAAAAAAGTGCACATTAATCACAACAATCTTAGCAGGATCTACTTTAATGCCTTTATTATTTACTATATGTCTTAACATTATCCCATGCTCTGACATGAAATAACATTTCTTAAAATTCAGCACAAGATTAGTTTGAATTTACCTATCTAACACTTTAGCAAGACAATCCAAGCATGCATTAAAAGAGGAACCATAAATAGTAAAATTATTCATGAATACCTTTATGCAATACTATAAAATATCAGCAAAAATACTTATCCAATACCTCCAAAATATGCTAGGTGCATTGCATAACCTAAATGGCATCCTTCTATAAGAAAAAAATGCAAAAAAGTAATGAATATGGTTTTTTCTTTGTCCTTTAAAGCAATATGAATATGGAAATAACCAATATAACCATTTATGAAGTAATAATGGATTTTTCTTATCAATCTCTTTAACATTTGGTCAATGAATGGGAATGGGAAATGATCCTTTCTAGTTCCATAATTGAGTTTTCTATAGTCAATATAGACTCTTAAACTATTCTAAACTCTAGTGGGAATTAATTCATTATTTTAGTTCCTTGAAACTACCAATCTAGTCTTTTTGGAAATAACTTGCACTAGACTTACTCACTTACTATAAAAAATGGGATATATAATGCCAATCTCCAATAACTTAGTAATCTTCTTTTTCCCCACATCAAGAATCAAAAGGTTAGGTCACTTATAAGGTTATTCCATTTGTTTAGCTCTTTCTTCTAATAAAATTTAATGCATATATGTAAAAGGATTAATACCCAAAATATATGCAAATGTCCACTTGATTGCCTACCTATATGATCTCAAAATCTGTAATAACTTATCTTTTTGGTCATGCTACAGATTTTTTGCTATGATCACTAGTAGCTTCTCATTCTTTTCTAGGAATCCATACTTTAAGTATTTTGGTAGAGGTTTAAGTTTTAAGTGAGTGGTTGTATCATAAAAGGTATTAATTTAGTGGTAGAAACCGCTTCTGCAAGTTGAATTTTTTTATTAACATCATTTTCTACACATTTTGAAATAACAATGTTTTTATCACTTATAAAGGTAAAAATCTCAACACATATGCCATACTTATTACCACTCTCATAGCAAGTTTACTCATGGCTATCAATACAATCTATAAACTCAAAAATCTTAGGAAATTCAACAAGCATGTCATCATAAGTATCTTCAATAAGTACATCAATTACATCTAATTAAAAAATAAAATGCTTTTTTATAGGATATTTCAAAGCTTCAAAGATGTTGAACCTCACAATTATATCTCCAACCTCTATAGAAAGAGTGCCAGCATGTACATTTATCTGTTTTAGTCTCTTAAGGAATGGTGTCTTTCAAATTAAAGCTACATGGTTGCTTGAAGACTCATCCTCCATATACAAAAAATAGGAGTTTATTGAAAATATCAATTCTTCAATTTAAACTGAGATATTTTCAATAACATAAGCAAAGTGTGTAGTGCTTCTATTAGTTAGTTTAATAACTACTCCTGTTTGCTTTAAAGGGTTAAGCTAAAATGAAGAATACATTAACATTGACATGACATTGATTAAAGCTCCTAAGTCTATCAAGGCATACTCAAATCTACGATTGCTTATAATGTAAGTATGCTAAATGTCCTTGGATCTTTACAATTTCGAGGTAAGTTAGGTTGAAGGATGACTGATAAATTTTATCCTATGCTTACTTTTCATTATTGTTCAACCTTCTCTTTTGAGTTTATAACTCTTTAAAGAACTTTACATACTTAAGAATTTGCTTGATGGCATTTAGCGATGGAATATTTAATTCCATTTTCCTAAAAGCCTTTAGAATTTCTTTATCTTTATTAAGGTATTCTACCTTTCTAGATTGTGTTATTCTATTTAAGAAGGGAAAAGGTATAGTATAATTTGCTAGTTTTTGCACAAGTTTTGGCTTTCAGTTTATTTTTTATAACTTTTTTACAAAATTTTCAGAATTTACTAGCTATTTCTACTTACCTTGCTTACTTGCTGGTTAAAGTTTAGTTGGCACTTGAATTTCCTTGCCATTTCTTAGTAGCATGGTAGAAACATTACCTTTTCAATTTTAAAGTGTATAAGAAGGCAATCTATCAAATCCTTGGGATTTGAGCTCACCCAAGAAAGAAGCTAACTAGTAAATTTGTGTTTGTAAATTGCAAATTGTAATTTTTGTTCTCCATTGACATTGCAAGTTATTAGCAATCATTTTCTTAATTCAATCCTTGGCGGAGAAGTTAAAGTTAAAGTTGTTTACTAATTTTGGAAGCTTTGCTATTGAATTAGCTTAGGAGGTCATGTACTTAGTTGATATTATGCTTATCTAACTTGTTGCTACACTATAGCATTGTTAAATCTAAAATTTTAGTTATCTTTCCAGCCAAGATTGTAAAAATTAGAGTAAGGATCATGCTTAGGCTATTGTTGGTTGCATGGAGGATTACTAAGGAAGACTTCTACTATATAGGCTTGAGGTTAATAATCATTTTCTTGCAATATAGGGTATGAATTAGTAAGATGAGTTAAATATAAGCATATAACACAAAGTTTGACAGGAGTATAAGGCTTGGATTTAATATTGTCCTATGGCCATTTACCTTACTAAAAGTTAATTCATCTAGTCTATGCTCTATTCTTTGCTGATTTACATGAGAAAAGTTCATTTCATTCATACCTCTAGTAGTAGTGATCCTTCTAATGTCAAGTTGTTGAAAGTTTACAACCATATTAGCTTTCAAGTCTTTGGCTACCATCGGAGTTTTATCAACTAATGCTCCATGACTAGTTGCATTAATTATACTTTTGTCAATTGGTAGAAGCCTTTCTTAAAAGTCTTGAATTAATAATTATTTATAAATTTGGTGGTATGGATAACTAGAGCACAATGTTTGGAATCTCTCCCAATACTTATACAATGTCTCACTAGTCATCTACTTTATGCTATATATATATATATATCCTTTCTAATTGTAGCAACTCTTCAGGCAAGGAAAATTTTTTCTAAGGGTAACCATTTCATATCATTCTAGTTAGTGATAAATCCTGATCAAAGATAATATTTCTAATCTTTAGTTGTATCAGTAAGTGAAAATGAAAATGCTTATAGTTTGATATGATCTTCTAATATGCCATAAGGTTTTATAGTTAAGTAAACTACATGGAACTCATTCAAATGCTTATGATGATTAAGATTAAAATTACATATTATGATCACATAATTAAACACATGTTATACTAAATCTATATCCAATTCATGCAATTCCATAAATTTGGATAAGAGAATTAGAGAAAAAGAAAAATTAATTAACAATAATCAACATTACATATTAGGATCTCATAATCCAAACCAAGATGAGCCTTTTATTCCTTGAATTAATTCAAAAATTAGCCTTTCATGGTGATTTACAAAAGAAACTTGGAGGAGAAAAGAAAGTTATCTAGAATATTTATTGTTCCCTTTAGAGGCACATAATCCTTAAATCTAATTTTCTCCCATAAATAAAAGAGCTAAAAAGGTAGGTGAATGCAATCTTTTCCTACTTTTTTAAAGCAATGTGAACATGAAAATAACCTTTGTAACTATTTGAAAAGTAATAGTAGGATTTGCCTACCAATCTCTTTAACATCTACTCAATTAATAGGAGTGAGAAATGGTCTTTTCTAGTTACCTAATTGAGTTTTATATAATCAATATAGACTCTCTAACCATTTTGAACTCTAATGGGAATCAATTCATTATCTCAATTCCTCATTATTGTCAACTTAATCTTTTTAGGAATAACTTGCATTAGAGTCACTCATTTATTGTCAGAAATGGGATATATAATATTAGCCTTCAATAGCTTGATAATCTCTTTTTTTCACTACATTAAGAATCAAAAAGTTAAGTCACCTCTGAGGTTATCTTATTGGTTTAGCTCCTTCTTCTAACAAAATTTGATGCATATATGTAAAAGGACTAACACCAAGAATATTCATAAATGTCCACTTAATTACCTACTTATAAGGATCCTCTCCTGAATGACCATGAAATTTAGAAAGCAATCAATTAGGCTAGATTTAAATTCTAAATTAGCATCAAGATCAAAATACTATATGCTTAATGGTTGGTAAGTAATATCATGGGCAACTAATTCCTTAAATGTCTTGCATGAGCCATGTTTTCAAAATTATCAACAAGGTTAAAATAAGGGATAGGGATACTATAACTAGTTATATTTCTAGTCCGACAAAACAAAGAAATCATTTTATCTATTTTAAGATCAAAATTAAACAATTTTGTAGTAGTTTTCCTTGTCATGCACTAGACTACATTATATAGTACAATAAAGGCACAAAAACACCAAAAAAATCTAATTAACCTATTTACACATTTTTAAAAATTATGAAACCATCACACAATGAAAACTACAACTATACGAAACCTAAAAAATGCAATAATTTTTTTTAAAAAAAATGAAAACTAGTCTAAATAATGGAATTTGGCTTAAAAAATTAAAGTGGGTCATGAATTGTGTTTCCAATTATGAGTTTCGATGAAGAAATTATGTTTAAACATCATGAAAAATTTTAACTCAATTAGAGATAATAACTCTGGGAGCAATACAAAAGGTGGGAGGAAGTATATACGTAGATTAGAAAGATTAGCCAAAAACTTCCACTAAGGTGTAAAATCAAGTAACATATGATATAAAGGGATGAATTCAAGTGGATAAATATGCAATAGATAAAGAATGCAATAAAATGTAAAAAATGACAAATATCGTACAATGTTGAAGTAGTAACAAATGTAGAATAGAGTAGAGTGCTTGAACAATTATCCAAATCACAACTAGCAAATGATGTTAAAGGATGAATTAAGGCAAATCCTTAGAAATGGTGCCAAATATTTGACAATTGTTAAAGCTAATCAAAATTAAAATTTACCAGTTGAAACAAAACTTGCAATACAAGGCAATAAACTAAGTCAAACCCTTAGTGATCCATTTAATAAATTCTATCACATTGGTTTACTAGCTATGTTCATAGGATTATTTAAGCTTTTTATGCAAGAAAAATAGAAAAAGTGAATGTAAGCAGTTATGAAATTTAATTTTGCACAGTAAAGTAATTATGCAAACAACATGTAGGGAGAATGCAGGAAATTAAACAAAACTAAATTAAGGGAATTTGAATATGAAATTAAATAGAATCTAAGATTAAAAATAGGATTATCACAAAAAATAGTGCAAAAACATAACTAATCTTAAGAAATCAAGGACTCTTTAGCATATTAATCATAGATCAATTTAAATTTAATAATTACAATTAATTTCTTAGCTTAAAATTATCTAGAACCCTTGTAATGTTTCAAAAATTCCATACTAGATCACCATCTAAGATTTGATCAATTTAGATTAGCAAAATTAAGCAATCGTCACAATCTATAAAACTCGATCTAAATCATTTAAAAGTAGAATTTAGCTAAATTGATAGGTTAAACCAAAAACCTTTGATTTAATCATTTAATCCTCTATTGTCATATGAAAAATGATGATTGCTTAACCAAAATTCAATGTAAAATTAGATTAAAATCATATATGACATAATTGAATACAAATTATACTAAATATATTTTCAGTATATGTAATTTCAAAATATTAGATAAGAGAATCAAAGAATGAGGAAAACTAATTAATAGTAATCAACATTATAGATCAGGATTCAAACTAAGATAAGGCTCCAATTCCTTGAATCAACTCAAAAATTAGCCTTTTGTGATGGTTTCCAAAAGAAACTTAGAGAAAAGGAGAAAGTTATCTAAAATGTATGTTCTAGCCTTTGGAGATAATACATTACAAGAGTTACTATAGTAAAATCTCACAAATATGCCTTCTAGCTATTGTAAAACCCCCTAAAACAATGTAGTTTCACTAAAATGAGTCTTGAATCATGTTAGGCTAGGTATTAGGCAACTTTAGGTGCTGGAGAACCCAAAAGCTAGAAGAAAAGAGAAAATTATGTTGTTGAATTCTGTCTAGTGTGTAAAAATCTAATCTCTAATCTATATTCTTGCCTTTATATCTAACTTAATTACCCTAAATCCCTATTGCACCTAAATTCTATATCTCTTAGGATTACAATAATAAGGCATTCCTATTTTTAGAAGCCTAGAACCTATTTTTACAAAGCAATTAACTTTAAGAGTTATAATAGTGAATTTCTGTAGGTCTAACTTCTAACTAGTACGAGATAACTAAAACAATGTAATTTGGGTAAAACATAAATATAAAAGTTGTAGAGCTAGGTCTTATGAAGATTTAAACACTGGTTTTACATTAATTAGACCTTTGTAGCTCTAGATATGGCTCAAATACCAAAATTGGCTTAGATGGGGTAAAAATAGGACTTCATCTTTTCATCTAAATAAAGGCTTCAATGAGTTTACACTGGGCTTTAAGCAAAACAATGAATTATGGATTTTTCTTTAACTTTTCAATGGTATAAAGATCATCACAATCTAACATATGGAGCCCAAGATATAGTCAAAAATAAAAAATAGTATAAAAGTCCAACATTAACCAAATAAATTCAAAACATTGTAAAACCATCCCAAAATTACAAAATAAGGCCAATTTTGTGAAATTAAGCATGTGTAACACACTAAGAGATATAAAATAGGAGGAAATAATATAAATAAAATCTTGCTTATCAAATTCCCTCACACTTTATTCTTACATGTCCTCGTGTAAGACACAACTTTATTTAAAATTAAGAAATAAAAGATTTTACTTTTCAAAAGCTTCAAAATAAAAAATCTATAAGCAAGAAACAAATAAAAGCCTGCAAGAAACAAACACATCATCAAGAAAAATCTTAACAAACTTGAAACTAATTAATATAGTAGCTTCATTTTTAAAAAATAGATCAACATAGTAGATTCTCACAAGATTCACTCTTTAGCTCTCAAGTGTTTGGGATAAGTATTTCACTTAAGTTCATCCCATGAGATTGCTCTACCATAAGCTTGTTAATATGCAAATCTCAAGCACAACACAAATCAAAAGAATTTTATTCAAGGTTGTATTGTGACTAAGGGAAAAGGAAGGAAAAATAAGGATATAAAATGTTAAAAATTGAAAAAAATCAATAGAGCACTTAAATAAAAAACATATAGACCAATCATAAATAATTATAACTCAATACAATAACTCAAACTCAAATTCAAATAGTCCTCAATTTCTTTGTTTTTTTATCAATTTCATTTTGTTTTATTCTTTTTTTTTCACTTTACTTTTCTTTTTTTTATTTTTTTTCAAATTTTCACTTTTCATTTTTTTTCAACCAACCTTTGAACTTGAAGTTTGATGACTTAATAACTTTTCAAAACATATAAAACTCACACACTTATTCAAAAGTCTATCTCATAAAAAATTTAAATGCTCTATTAATCTCTAAAGTTAAGTAAAGATAATTATTTTTTTTATAAAAATGCTCATAGGGTTAATAAACAAAGAAAAGGATAATTAATGCATAAAGGGGGTTTAACAAAGATAAAACTTAGAGTTAGCTATATGACTCTAGTTTAAACAAAGAAAAAATACCTTTATCATTTTTGTGCATACATGTGCAAATATAATTTTAAAAAGAATCAAAGCAAGTTCTGGAGAAACTAATCATAGAAGAACATCACACAAGAAGGAAAGAGAATAATATAAAATTTTAATATAAAGCTCAAAATGTCACGACCCATCCTAATCGTAACTGTTGTGGATCCTATTACCGGTTTCCACAAGCCTTAATGATTTTCTTTCTTTCTATTCAATGGGAGTTTCCAAATTTCAGGGGATTTGAAATTTTGTTTTAAAAATTTTTCATGAAAAAACAAACAAAGTCTCTTTTCTTTTTGAACACTTCTTAAGGGTCTCATGCCATATAATTCAAAACCTGTATTAATTTCTAGATATGATAACATTAAACATGCGCATAATACCATACAATTACAATATATATGTAGATAAATGATTCATCACATTAACTATTGAATCGTTATCATTTCTATTCCAAATTTTGATCCTAATTTAAATAGAAATTCCAACTATCAAATTTTTTAATTTAGGTAGTCTTTGAGTCTCCATATGTGTGATGTAGCTCAAATAAATTATCTCAACTTGAAAATATTAAAGTAAAATGAAGTGACTTACATGAACTTAGTGAGCATATATCTACTACTATGTTGCAAGAGATCCATCTTATAATTAACTTTCACAAATTAAGCATTAACATATTAACAAATCTATATTTCCTAGATTTTTTTTAAACATATGAAATTGTGTAACTCCCTCACTTATTAATACCTTAATCCTCATTTAATAGATAATTATTGCATATTAATTTGCCTTCTACTCTAGGCTAACTCACAATACCATGAATATTTTGCATCTCAAAATAATATAGGCAAGGGTTATGTAATTATACAATAAGTTCAACTTTACATCCATCATTTACAATATCACAAATTATACAATCTTTTTTTTTTTTTATACATCTTCAAATCTCTATTCTCCCTTGTCAAGAGGGCCTTTAGAAGCATCACTTGGAACGGTTAATACAGAAAAACATGAGAAACAGAGTTTCCCAGTAGCTAGCCATCACTGTAAAAATATATTGAGCCATTCCAGATCCTTAAGCAAGTAAAACATACATTTCAAAAATAATTAATCATTTGTCATCTCTTTATCATCTCATTCCGTACCATTGTAGGAAATGTGCATCACACATAGCAATCCACAACAACCATCAAACCCATTCAGGGACTTATCACAATATCTAGATGGCCATCACAAATAATCGTACCTAGGCCTCATATACAGCATCACGCTGTCTTCCCGGGGTTCCCGAGCCAAAAGGCCTAACACAGTATCACACTGTCTTCCCGAGGTCCCTGGCCATAGGTACCACACACAACAAATGCACTATTATCCCCGAGGATCCCGAGCCATAGGCCAAACACAGTATTCTACTGTCTTCCCGGGTTATGCCACAACACAGCTATTTCATACACATTCCATACAATGGCAAAGTATACCGCAAATCATGTAAATAGAAAACAGAGCTTAAGGATAAAGCTAGCTACCTTTACAAGCTTCCAATGTGATGTTCCCTTTGCCCTCACTTATAACTTCTTTACAATTCCCCTTGCCTTTCCAAGTTGTCACTTCTTAGTCTATACAAATACACATCATAGTTCTTATTAGAACATCATCACTTTCCTTAAACCTTATGTATTCTTTACTTCCTCCACTTAAATAAATGCATACTTAGATGCTCTATATCTTGTTTTCAAGCCTTGAAATGACATATATAAACATTAGAAAAGGATCCAAAGGTAAAGCTATGCAAATCCTGAAGAATCAAAGCCAAAATGTTAACTCAGCAAAGAACACGGGGGTGAACATGGGCCGTGTTCTACCCCGTGTTCAGAACATGGGGTACAACATGGGCCGTGTTTTGCCCCATGTACATTATTGATCAGCCTTCGTAGAAGAACACAGGGTTCAATATGGGCCGTGTTCTACACCGTGTATAGAACATGGGGTACAACATGGGCCGTGTTCTACCCCATGTACATTTCTGATCTTCCAAAAAACACAATTTACATGGCTAAACCTCCTTCTCCCCTTGGCTTCTCAATAGGGAAGTTTCATACACACTTTTATAACTCAAAATTCATCTTCCATAGGCTTCATAACTCATAAGAATCATCCTAATTTCATCATTTTAACCAAATTCCAAATAAATCATGCTAATACTACACATGCACCATTATGCCTCTAAAACCCAAGTGTGTACATCATGGTTTCTTGCTATTTTTACACCAAACCAAAGCCATAAATCAACATAACAACATCTAAAACACCATTAGACATGTTCAAATCATCCAAAACTCCATGATCAACTACCTTTGACCACTCCAACATCAAAATCTCAAGAAACTAAAAAGAGTACATTAAAGAGCTCTTAGAGGAGAACATTTTTACCTCTTGCAACAACTTGAAAATCCTTACTTGGAGCTCCCCAACTTAATCAAACTTGACCTTTTCTTCACTCTAAGCACACCAAAAGATAGAGCTTGATGAGAAGAGCAACTTTCCCTTCTACCTCCAAGCCTAAATCTCACTATTTTTGGGTGAACTCAAAAGAAACTTTCTCTCTCTTTCTCTCTCTCTCCTGCACGTTTTGGAGCTTTCATGGAGGTGTCTTGCAGCTTTTAGAGAAATGGAGAAGAAAGAAGACTTTTCAAGAAGCTTCTAGGGATATTTTGGTCATTTTTGACAATTCCAAGGGTAAATTAGTCCTTTTTCACCAAAAGTAAGGCTATTCTTGCCATTTTTTTAAATAAGGACACTTGTCCATAAGTCTATTGGCCACACTTGTCATGTGTCTATTGGCCACACTAAATAAAATCACATATTGCACCCCAAAATCTTAGTTATTCACATTAAATCCCAAATCCTTAATTGTTTTCACTTTAACCACACCCGATTCTACACTTTTGTAAATTAGTCCATAGGGTTTCTGTCTATTTAAAATTCCTTACACTATCAGACTTAGACAACTTCCCTTTTTAGGATTTTCTAACCTCCTCTGATCATTCATACTTCTTATGAAAATAAATTCTTTTCCCTACTATCCTTTTCCTTCAAAATTTCATTTACCCTTACACTTAATTCCTTTCAACTTGAGATTCACCCACCAGGCTAATTCAAACATGCTCTTCGTTTCTACGACCTTAGAATTAGAGATTCAAATAATAGAAATTGAAAATCCGGGATATTACAAAATTGTGCCCTTAATGGGAATTCTCCTGCACATAACTCTGTATCTCATATCACAAACTACCAATCCTGGGTAGACATCACAATCATAAATAGCCATTCAAGCTAAACATAGATAATTCATCTCTTTCACATTAAGCTATTGCAATCATGTCAAACAATGATATTCAACCATAGACAATTTCTAACATCACATCTTACCACATATCCAATTATGGTAAGCATACATGTAGTCACCTTTAATTTACAAGCTAAGTCTGTATTTTCTTAATTATTTACCAAGAATTTCCCATCTGACTTTCATATCAATGCTATATCTTTCATGATTATTTACCAGGAATCCTTCATCCAGCTTTTACACTATTCATCACCATTCATAATTTTCAATACCACTACTAGCATGATCCTTAAATAATTAACAGGAGAGCTCAATTCTCATATCACAATTATTTATAACATTGCAATATAAAGGCATAGTTTCAACATTGGCCAATATCAAGCACATAGCAATATGGGCATTACTATACAATATCATTGAATTCAATCATAATCCATCAATAGTTATTGACATTATTACACTTTCGTTGCACACTCTGATCATTTACTATTCATACTTATTTTATGAAATTGAATTTATGCATAAGTATAGGTATATATATATATATATATATATATGCATGAATATAAAATTCAACTATTAATAAGATAACACAATTCACAATATTTAAATCATCCTTTATTAAGATAAAAATTAGTGGTAAGATATATATTCACCTAGTAGGACCCATCTATTTCGTTTACCTTGAAGCATCCAAATTCAACTTTGCTTTCTTATTCCTATTTGTAATTTACAAGAATGATTTGTGAATAAATAATCATTCTATCTAATCATTTCATATTTTTAGCATACTAGCTATTTAGATCATTAGCTTCTTACTTTACTAATATTATCTCATAAAACTAATATATGTTGTTATATGATAATTTGAAATCAAATCTACATATGTGAAAATATTAAGGTTCCAACTTTAGAAACTCACTTAATGTTACTAGTTCATCTTAAATTGTTACATCCTTTTTTTTGAAAATAAAAAATCACATATACGATAACTTTCCATTCCAGAGTATATAACAAATAAAATAATAGATTTTGATAGCATGAGTATATTTTAAGTATATCAATCCAATATTCTTTAGTACAAAATCATTATTTTATCAGTATTATACTAAGTATTCAAATGATATGATAAAACAAGATTTTGGAAATAAGTGCGAATTTTTCAAAATATGAAATTATGATATCATATCATTTTAATAATCTATATCGTAAGAATTATATTTTTCTCTAGTCTTATCTAATATTTCAAATTATACCAAAAATAAAATCTTCTAAATCACTTATAATCATAAAAAATCATAAGAATTATTATTTCAGAATTGCTACCCATAAAATAACTTATCATTCCAGAATATCAAATATCTGTTTCTCAAACTTATTTCGTATCTCCAAATCTTGTAGGAATAGATTTTTCCTAAGTTATCATTACCCATCTTAAATATCTATAAAAATGGGTTCCCATGATTTTTACATAAATCTGCCATAAAAGTGGGGAAGATATTCTATTTATGCTTAAATCATCCTATTTTAACATTTTATAGCATACAAAATTATGTTTTTCTCATGTTCATCACATATTTCAAATATGTATAAAATTTGACTTCTTGGATTAATCCTCAAATTAACAAAAATATTAAACTTTTAAGCTATAAAGATATTTACCTATAGCTAAAAGGTCTCACTAAAGCTTACTGGTGGTGGAAGCTCATCGAAACTCCAATAAAGGCTAAAAGGAGCAGCAGCTCATAGCTACTATCATAATGGGTGTTCTTCCTTCTCTTTCAATCATTGACCATGATGCAGCAAGAAGATTTAAAATGTGATAGAAGTGATCGCAGTCCACAAGGTGGCTGTATAGTAGAAAACTAAGAAAAGGTAGTGGTATTATGGGGTTTTGAGTTCTCCCACAAATAACAGTTACCATTACTGCATCTTGTTGTTACTGGCCTAGCCATGGAGGATGTGCACAAAGGCAATAGTGGTAGTAGTGGCTGCATAGCAAAAGGGGAAGCCAACTTGCATCGAATAAAGAAGTGGGGAAGGAAGGAAGAGAAAGCAGTACCGATATTACTAATAGGAATATGTTAATAGAGGAATCAATTTTTTTAAATAAGGATAGCACTGACTAAAATAAAAAAGAAGGAAAACATGAGAGATTGTGGGTTGCTGTACTAGAACAATTGGAGAAATAAAAGAACAACAATTGAAGTCAAAGAGAGAAATGTAGAAGTTGCTAAAAAAATAGGAAAGAAAGGAAATGTTGTATTGAAAAATAGAATAGAGTGGAGCCTAATACAAAAAGAAAAAAAAATGAAGAGAGTAATCAAATTTGGGTTTCTACTTTATGTTGCTAAAGTACATAATCTATTTTATACCCAAAAATCTCAGCCATTCATCTTGAATACATAACTTTTCTTTATTAAATATTAGCCATTCCTTTCTTTTAGAAATCATTTTAAACTAATGGTCATATATATAAAAATAAATAAGAAAACTCCAACTATTTTTATAATTATCATTTCAATATTCAAAAACCTTTAATATGAAAAATAATTTAAAAGCAACTATTAACCAAATAAATAAATATTTATCCACAATCATAATTTAAAATTAGGATATTACATAAAATCTCACAAGGTAAGTCATGCTACCAAGTTCAATCTATTAATTCAAAATCTATCATTACATCAATCAATTTCAAGAAGTAAAACCATTTATTCAATCATATTATAAATCCTATCTAACTTCAATTGAATCTTATTCATAAAAATTACAAATTCTCCATTAATGGAAAGTAACTAAAATGACCTAAAAAGACTAAAAAACAAGTGAAAAACATAATTTTTAAAATTTTTTCTTTTTTTGAAAGCATTGAAAAGCATTAAATGAAGACACAAAGCATAAAGTGAATTTTAAAAGTCTCCTCCCTACACTTAAATTTTACATTATTCTTAATGTAAAGCATATCAACATCATATTAGGATATAAAAGATAAAGGACAAGTAAATAAAAGAGAAAAGTAAGAGAAAGCAAATCTAAAATAGCCTATGTTGCCTTTTAAGAAGCACCTTTCTTTAACATCTTTTGCTAAACTCAAGCTCCTTCATCAAGAATAAATCAAGGTCCCTAACTCTATTGCTCCCACCACTTACTCTTGAAAACATTCATAGAATGGTTTAATCTTATGTCTATTGACTTTTAACACTTTGTTATTTTTTAAACTCTTGATCTCAATTGCACTATAAAGAAAAATGTTAGTAATAACAAAAGGTCCATTCCAATGAGAATAGAGTTTACTTGACATCAATTTAAGTCTTAAATTAAATAATAAAACTTTTTATCTAATCTTAAAGGTTTTTTTTAAATGAGCTTATCATAGAATGCCTTTATTTTATATTTGTAAATCCTAGAATTCTTATAGGCTTCAATTTTAAGTTCTTCTAATTCTTGCAATTGCAATTTTCTTTCCTCTCCATTACCTTTAAATCTACGTTACACCTTTTCATAGCCTAAAATGCTCTATGCTTTAAGTGTACTGAAAGATGACATGCTTTCCCAAAAATAATTTAGTATGGAGACATCTTAATAGGAGTTTTGTATGTGGTCCTTTAGGCCTAAAGTGCATCATCCAATCTAAGACTTCAATATTTTTTATTAGGCTTCACAATTTTCTCTAAAATTAGCTTGACTTATTTATTAGAAACTTCTGCTTACCCATTTGGTTTGTGGATGAGAAACTTTATGATAAACCATATATTTCTTCAATAAAGCCTCATGTGCTTGATTGCAAAAATTGACTCCTTTGATCACTTATCAAAGTACGTGGAATCCCAAACTTGCTAAAAATATGAAACCTAATAAAATCTACAAATTTTGAATCATTGGTCTTAATAGCTTTAGCTTCCACCTACTTAGAAATATAATCAATAACAAGAAAAATATAAACAAGGCCAAAAAATGAGGGAAAAAGACCTATAAAATCAATGTATCACACATTAAAAACCTCACAAAAAAGCATAGGAAGCTAAGGCATCTCATGTTTACAAGTTAAATTTCCTATTCTTTGATGTTGTTCACAATTCTTGCAAAACATGTAAGTATCATAGAACAAAGTAAGCCAATAAAAAAAAATCAAGTGCTTTTCTTACTATTCTTTTAGATCCAAAGTGACCTCCACAAGCATAATCTTGACAAAATGCAAGTATGGAATGAAACTTGGAATTATGTACACATCTCCTAATTATTTGATCAACATAAAATCTCTATAAATAAGGATCATCCCACACATAATATTTGGTCCCATTTTTCAACTTATCAATTTAAGCTTTCTTAGCATATGTAGGCAAACTAAATTAGTAAACCTACATGACTAAGAAAAGAACACACTTCCTACACACAATTGGGTAAGGTAAAGTAATAATCACATTAACCTAAGCAAAATCTACTTCAATGCCTTTGCCACTCACTATATGTTCTAAAACTATCCTATATTCTACCATGAAGTGACATTTTTCAAAATTTAGTACAAGGTTAGTTTCAATACATTTATCTAACACCCTTAAAAGATTATCTAAGTATGCATCAGAAGAAGAACCATAAACAAAAAAAAATCATCCATGAATACTTTTTTTCAATTTTCTAAAAAATAAAAAAATACTCACTATATACCTTTGGAATGTACTAGATACATTGTATAGGTCAAAAGGCATTCTTCTATAAGTAAAAGTGCCAAAAAGACATGTGAATATTGTCTTTTCCTAGTCTTTTGGAGTAATGTAAATCTAAAAGTAACCAATGTAGCAATCCAAGAAGCAATAATGGAATTTTTTTAGCCAACCTCTTCAAACATTTGATTAATGAATAATAGTGGAAAATGATCTTTTCTAGTTTCTTAATTTAGTTTTCTATAATCAATGCACACTCTCTAACTATTTTGAACTCTAGTAGGGAGCAATTCATTATTCTAATTTTTCACCATTGTGAAACTAGTTTTCTTCGGAACAACTTGCACTTAACTCACCCACTTACTGTAAAAAATAGGATATATGACACTAACTTCCAAAAGCTTAGTAATCTCCCTCTTCACTATATCTAGAATCAAGGGATTGAGTCTTCTTTAAGGTTATCTTATTAGTTTGACTTTTTTTTTCCAATAAAATCCAATGCTTATAAGTGAAGGGGTTAATACCAAGGGTGTCTTCAAGTGTCCACCTAATTGCTTGCTTATGAAACTTTAAAATTTGTAACAATTTCTATTCTTGCTCAAGTTGCATATTATGATTGGCAGCTTCTCATTCTCTTCTAAAAAGGCATACTTTACATATTTTGGAAGAGGTTTAAGCTCTAATGTTGGTGGCTAGATCATAGAAGGTAGTAATTTAGTGATGGAAACCACTCCTGCAAGTCAAATTTCATCTTGAAAATCAATTTTTGCATCTTTTGGAACAATACTACTTTCTTCACTTATAAATATAGAAATTTCAACATATATGACTTACTAATTATTATCATCTTAGCAAGTGCATTCATAGCCATTAAAATAATTCATAAACTCAAAAATGTAAGGAAAATCAGGTAGCATACCATTAAGACTATTTTTAGCAAGTTCATTAAGCACATCTACTTAAAATACAAAATGCTCTTCAACAAGGTATTTCATGACTTCAAAGATCTTGAAAGTCATAACTATATCTCCAACTTCCATTAAAAAAATGCTAGTATCTACATCTATCTTTGTTTTTACTATTTTGAAGAATGGTCTCTCTAAAATCAAAGGTACATGGTTATTTGAAGACTTATCCTCCATATGTAGAATATAAAAATCCACTAGGAATATCAATTTCTTAACTTGAACTAGCACATCTTCAATAACACCAATAGGATGTATAGTACTTCTATTAGCTAGTTAAATGGCAACTCCTACTTACTTCAAAGGGCTAAGCAGTAAGGAGGAGAATACTAGAAGCTCCCAAGTTTATTACGGCATACTCAAATCTATTGTTGCCTATAATGCAATGTATATTAAATGTCCTTAGATCTTGGACTTCTGAGGTAAGTTTAGTTAAAGGATGGTTAAGACATTATTGCCTAAGCTCACTTTTTCATTGCCATGTTGCTTTCTTTTACATATATAAAGTTCCTTAAGGAATTTAGTATACTTAGGAATTTGCTTATTGGCATCCAACAATGGAATGTTGACTTTCACCTTCCTAAAAGTCCCTAAGATCTCCCCATCTTAATCAATTTCTTCTATTTTTCTAGTTTGTGTAATTCTATTTAGGAAAAGAAAGGGTCTTGAATATTCTGACAGTTTTTGCACTAATTTTGGTTTATTTATTTTCAGATTGGTTTAAAAGGAGCTTTTTGTAGAATTTTTAACATCTACTAATTGTTTTGCCTTATGTTGCTAACTTACTTGTTGGGGATTGTTGGGAGCATGAACTTATTTACCACTTCTTAGCATAATGGCAAAAATATTACCTTTTGGTTAGTAATTATTTAGGAAAGTGATCTATTAGATCCTTAGGATTTAAGCTTGTTTATGGTGGAGGTTAGTTGACTAAATTATGTTTATAAGTCTTGCATTGTAGCATTTGTCCTTTATTGAAATTACAAGTTGTTAGTAACTATTTGTTTAACTAATTCCTCAAAGGATGGTTAAGAAGATGAGTAAGAGGTTGTCTGTTGATCCTAGAATTTTATTATTACTAGATTAGCTTAGCTAGTTATTACTAGAATGTTAGTCTATTATGAAATGATGCTAGTCTAACTAACTGCTAGAGTAGTGCATTGCCATATCTAAAATTAGGATGATCTCTCTAACCAAGATTGTAAAAGTTGGAGTATGGATTATGCTTAAGTTATTGCTATTGTTATTGGTATTGGTTCTGTTATTGGTATTATAGCTTCCCAGGGAATGTTGCTACTATATAGGCTTAAGGAGCTTGATACTTATCATCTTGTACTGTAAGATAGTAATTAATTGGATAATTTAGATAAAAGCAAATTCCTCAAAGTTTAGGAGAAGGAGTAGCTTGGAATTATTACTATTATCCTATTGCCATTTACCTAACCAAAGATTTTATTTCATTTATTCTATTTTCTAGTCTTTACTAGTTAGAATAAGAGAAATTTATCTCATTCACATCCCTAGTAGTAGTCATAATTCTAGTTCCAAACTACAGCGAGTAGGTTATTATATTTGCAATCAAATCTCTTATTCCTATTATAGTTTTATCCACCAATGCATCACCACTAACTGCATCAATTATTCTCCTATCCATAAGAAGGAGGCCTTTTATAGAAATATTGGATTAAAAGCTGCTTACTAATATGGTAGTGGGAACAATTAGCACACAACTTTTTGAATCTCTCCCAATATTCATATAATGTTCCTTTATTTAGCTACCTAATGCCATAGATTTCTTTTCTTATTGCAGTTGCTTTAGATGTAAGGAAGAATTTTTTTAAAAAAAGTTGCTTCATGTTATTCTTGCATGTTACAAATATAGGCTATAAATAATATAACTAGCCTTTAGCTACATCAACAAAGGAGAAGGGGAATGCCCTCAGCTTGATGTGGTTTTCTAAATTTCTTTAAGGCTTCATAGTAGAGCATACCACATGAAATTCCTTTAAATGAACTAATTCCTTTAAAGTTCTATTATTTTCCAAGGTATCAAAGCTATCTAATGGATCAAAATAGGGAGTGGAAATGCTAGAACTACTTGTATTTTTACCCTCTACACAATTTCAGAATCAAATTCTAATAATTCAGTAATAGCTCTCTTAGTTATGCACTACCACCACACTAGGCTATATTAGATACAAGAATAGAAACTCCAAAACACCAAAACGTTAATACACTATGAAAAATCACCTTAAACACATCTAATTAACCTATGTTGGGAATTCAGATTATCATATGTAGCAGAAATTCAAAAACTTGATCCGAATTCTATCTAGGATTCATGCAAAAGACATAAATCAATGGTTAGGGTTTTACCTATTAGGCACTCGTGTTTCTACTGATCAAAACTTGAGAGAGCGGATGAATCAAACGCTGACCAGAAGATATAACGTCTTTACGGTATCCACACGGAGTGAATAACGACCTTTCACCCTCCATGAATCTGCTAAGATGCGTTTCTCTCTCTAGAATTGAGGATTGAATTTTTTTTGAGTGATTTAGGGTTTTGGGAGCTTATGTACGCGTGTAAAAGTACTTCCCTCAAGTTTCCTTTTATAGAACTTAGGCAAGCCATAATCCTAGTCCTACTAGGATAATGCCTCCAAAATCCTAATCACACTTAACAACTCATCTTATCCTTATCCTAGAAAGAGTGAGAAGAGATAGGGCTTATCTATTAATTATCTAATATTAGATAATAATATTATCTCATAATATAAATATCTTAATATTTAGATAATTTCATATAGTTGTCAAATATCAAAATAATATTATCTTATAATATATTTATATAATATCTGATAATATAATTATTTGATATTACTTTAATATCAAATAATATCACATAATAATTATATTTATTACATGAAAAATATATTATTATTTAATAATATATATGTGCATGAAAATAAGTCCAATTAATTGGATATTAATCTAATTAAAGTCCTATTAATTATTATCTTATTTCTACTCTTTTTGTGTGATCTTGTAGATTCTCACTACGTTGACAATGACTCATTATTGAGTCATAGACAGTGAGCGGTATCCAGCAATATATCACTGCCACTCAAGTAGTAGGAATGTCTGTGATTCGACATTCACCTAATATATAATCAATGTTTTATATCATAATCCCTTTTGTAATAATATTCAAATTGAACTGGGAGCATGGAATGTGACATCCTCATCAAAATTCAATTTTATATTTCTTGATACTGAGTAGACTTCAAAACAAATGATCAATATCACATATTAATCCATTTGAGCATAGCTATGCATTTCTAAGTCTTTCTCAATTAAAGGGCCCAAGGATATATCTTTTTTTTTATAAGAGTAACAAAATCCCATCTACATCACCACTTTCCTCTGCATGATTCGTGATACACCCAATCAATATCCTACTCGTCATCTCAATTAAAGGTCACATAAGATGATATTAAAGTGAGTAACTCGTCATGTAGGAAACCATAGTGACTTTAGGTTAAAGGACTATATGCAATTGTGACCATATGAGAACTACTAATGACACAAGTCTTATCCATACAGTATTCTCATAGTGGGCCAGTCCAGTACATTTATTCACTAACAATGTACTCATGTATTGACTTGATATCACATATCCATGATTCATAATCATCAGTCACTATACATGCCAGTTTCAATGTACTATTACTATCCCTTATCGTAATAATACTTGATTAGGGACATTTTAGGAATAGTAAAATTATTCCAGGAATAATTATTATATTAAGTTATAAATTGTGCAAAAATTAAAAGTAAAATATAATAATTGTATTGCTTGAAATAAAACATAATACATTGTGTATTATTTCAATCATCTATATGATTGGTTCTTAGGACACACACCAATAACCTATCCATACATTTTTAAAAATTATAGAACCACTATAAAATGAAAGCTATAACCATGTAAAACCTAAAAATATAAAAAAAATCTTTAAAAAATTAAAAAATGGTTAAAATAGTGGAATTTGGCCAAAAAGTTAGGCACTTGACAAACAAAGCTAATGACTTTTGATAAAAAAAAATTAGAACTAGCACCACAAAAAATTTTAGCTCAATCGAAACTAGTGAGACCTAGGTACAAGTCCAGGGGTAGGGTGCTAAATTGTGTAAAATTGATTTCTTTAAGCCAAAAACCTTAATTTGAATGTGAGATGAAGTAAAATATGATAAAAACATGATGAATTATAGTGGAGGAATATATAGGGATGAAGAATGCAGGAAAATCCAAGGAAATGTAGAAAAAGGGTAGCTATCGTAAAATATAAGTAACACACTAATAAATGCAATTACTAACTGGATTGCATGAATAATTATGTAATACATAGCTAGTAATGTGTAGAAAATGATTAATTCAAGTGGATCCTTAGCAATAGCTCCAAGATCTTGAACATGGATGTTGTATTAAAATTAAATTATACTGGTTCACTAAAAATAATATAATATAAGATGTCAAACTAGATTGTATCCCTAATGATTCCTTAATTTATATTTTCCAAATTAACTCACTAACAATGACTACATAATTGTTTAATTTATTATGCACTAAAAAATGCAACAAACTAATGCAAACAAAAGTAAAATAGGTTATGCAAATAGAATGAAACAAAATGCAAAATGTAATGTTTAGTAGTATGCAATAATAGAATGCAGAATTAACATGGAATCAAAGTTGGGGGTTTATGAATTGAAATTGAATTAAATTTATTAAACAAAGCAAAACACAAAAAAAATAGCAAGGAAGAAATCAATGTAATGAAACAACCAATTCATAGAATTGAGAGCTTTAGTTTAAATTAATCATAGATCAATTGATATTTAACTTTTCTAATTAATCATTCAACCTTCAATTACCTAGAATCCTTACAATAATTCAAGAATCTTCTGCTAGATAATCATCTAATATTTAATTAATTAAGATTAGTCAAATTAAGCAACTGTTATAATCCTTAAGTTAGATTAAATTTAATTTAAAGATAGAATTCAATTGCATTGAGAAATTGAATTAAGAACCTCAAAATTAGTCCCTAAACCCTCTATCCCTATGTGTAAAACCATGATTAATCTACCATAATTCAACATCAAAATAATAAAAGATAAAAAATCACAAAGATAAACATCAATTATACTAAATCAATATCTAACACATGTAATTTTAAGAAATTAGCACAAGTATTTAAGGAAAAAGAAAAATTAATTAAAGAAAGTAAATATTACAAATTATAATCTCATACTCCAATAGAGAAGAGCCTTCATATCCTTGAATTAACCTTAAATTCAGCCTTCTATGGCTAAAGAACATAAAAGCTAGAAAAAAAAAGAAAATTATGTTGAATTCTATCTAATGTGTAAAAATCTGATCTCTACTCTATATTCTTGCCTTTATAATTAACTCAATTACACTAAATCCCTATTGCATCTAAATTTTATATCTCTTAGGATTACAATAATGGGATCTTCTTAATTTTTAGAAGCATAAAACCTATTTTTACAAAGCAATTAACTCTAAGAGTTATAGTAATGAATTTTTACAAGTATGACTTCCAACTAATATAAGATCACTAAAATAATGTAATTTGGGTAAACCATAAACATAAAAGTTGTATAGTTGGGTCTTATAAAGATTTGGGCACTAGTTTTACATTAATTGGACCTCTATAACTCTAGATATAACTTAAATGCCAAAGCTGGCTTAGCTAGGGCAAAAATAGGACTTCATATTCTCAATTAAATAAGAGCTTCAAGGAGTTTAAATTGGGCTTTGATTGAAACACTAAAGTTATGGATGTTTCTTTAATCTTTCTAGCAATATAAAGATTACCCCAATCTGATATCCAGAACCCAAGATATAGATAAAAATATGAAATAGTATAAAAATTCATCATTAATTGAATAAATTTAGAACATCATAAAACTATCCTAAAATTTCAAAACAAGGTGAATTCTATGAAATTAAACATGTATAGCAAATAAAAGATATAAAATAAGAGGAAACAATGCAGATAAAATCTTGCTTATCAGTAATGCACTAAGAGGAATAAAATAGGAGGAAATAATATAGATAAAATCTTACACATCAAAATACTTATGTTAGTTTGTCTTCATCGAATGGCCATAGTGTCAGAAGGCCATGAGGCATGAATAATGGTGGAAGCTCACATGTGACTATCTCCATTAGATAGCCACAGTGTTAGAAGTATAGGAGGCTATCTTCACTAAAAATTAACAGGATAGTGTTAGAAGCTCGTGTAAAACTATCTTCACTAAGAAAAGTGTTGGAAATCCATGAAGCTATTTTTATTATTCCTAAGTTACATTATGGAAAATATGGATTTAGTGATTATTTGAGAAATGGGTGAAATTTGATCACCTTTGATTGATTATTGTGTATAGTACATTATAAGATATAAATGTATATGATATATGGCACTGGGGAGTGCAAAGATTTATATTGTTGTTATTATTTATTTTATTGTGAATTAAATTGTAAAATATGAAGCTTAAGTGCTTAAGAAATTAGGAAGGTAAACTCGATTAATAAGCTTATGTTTTTCCTTTAAATTATATTTATTTATACATTTTTGTTCACAAAGCCTAAGATAATATAAATTTTGGATAATATAGAATATGATTAAATATAAATGATGGATTTGAATTTATTAAATAAATTATAAAAAATTAAGTCTATTATTAGGAAAATTAAGAGATGATCACATTTTTTATAGAATTTTTGCATAACCAATGATATTTTGACCATAACTTCATATGGAAATGTCCGATTGATGGATTGTCAAAAGATTCAAAAAATAAATATTCGAGAATTCAATCCACATAATTTTTGTTATTAAATTCCTAGCCAATAAATGTTAGAATTCTTTTGAATTTAGGGAAAATTTAGGCATTATGACATTGACCACACTTCAGTAAATTCATTATAGCTTTTTCTAGGAGCATTAAATTGATCCAAGGTCAAAGATACTAGTTAGAGGACATAAAAGGCTATCTTGTGTAAAAATTTCATGCAATAGGTCATAGTACACAAGGAGGTACGTAAAATTTACTAAGGGTCTATGTGATAGGGATTGAAGAAGGTAAGTGTTTTAGGTGCAAAAATAATTACCAATGAGGAAGTAATTTAATTAAATAAGAAAATGTATGAGACTATGTTTAGATCATGGTCCAAGAAATTTTAAAGCATATTATTATAAAATATATTAGTTTAGATCAGTAATGGGCTATATGAGGACCTATGAGTGCATAGAGCAATATAACATCTAGATACCAAAAAGTGGTAAGAGTTATGCATAAAAATGAATTATGAAGGCTAAAAGAAAGGCCCATTTTACCCCGTGGAAAGGGAAGGACAATATTTCCTTCTTGTGCCCTAAGTTAAACTTGAACTTCCTTTCAAAATAGTTAAACTTGGGGAACAAGCCTAAGACAAACATTATCATAACATTAAAAGCCTAAATGGCCAATGCATGGCAAAGTTACTTTTAAATTATTTTCACCCTTTCTCACATCATCATTTAAAACCCAACAAGGTAAAGCTAGAGGGTTCTTAGAAAATCTATGTAAAAGAGTTCTAATCCTAAGTGAGTGGATAATCATCCTTCCTTGAGAAGTGAGATTAGATCTAAAAAAAATAACTCCTCTTTTTCTCCCTATAAGTGCATAACACTTTTCTTCTCCTAAATACCTATCATGATATGCCCAAAGGATGTTAAAAAGCAAATGACAACTATTTTATTTAATTTCAAATAGAAAATAAAAGCCATAACTAAATTTTCAAGGAAAAATTTAGAGATTGAAAATATGAATAATACAAGTCTTCTTATAAAAAAAAGGTTTAGGAGTCTAATTATGCATGGGAAAGGTGTTAGGTACCTTACAACATCTGTTCAAAGAATAATTAGTATGAAATTAATTATTTAACATATTATGGCCAAAATAATTTAATAATCCCTAAAAGATAATGATAGTTATAAAACAAGATAAATAATAAATTACTCATATTATTTTTCATGTCTTAGTAGCATTTACTTCCTACTCTATCAGAAGTAAAGAGAAAAGTGGGCTCACTAAGTGGCTAGAACCATTACTTTTGGACATGAGAAATTGGACTAGAAAAAATTAAAAAAGTACAACAAAATGGATTTGCCTAACAAGAGCCGTGCCTATTTACTTTCAAGAGAAGGATAAAGTTCATGTAGTTTGCAAAAGTATTTTTTTATATTTACTTTAAAAAAATAAATAAAAATGATCTTGCTTTAAAAAAATACTCTTATTTTAAAATTATATGAAATAAATGAATTTAAAATAAAATTAAAAAACTTTATATATATTTTATTTACCATTTTTTATTTTTATTATATGAAAATAAAAGAAAATAAATAATTTAATAGTAAAAATTTATCCAAAGTTCTCTCATGATCTAAAAAATATTAGTATAAATTTATAATCATAATCAATAGATATGATAAATATTATAAATTAAATTAAAATTGTATGTAACCCTAATATGTCTTATGATTCTTCTCAAAAGAGCCAAGAATTCTAATTTCTTAGAAGTGCTACCCTTTAGCCTAGAAAGAGTAGGCATGACCATCCCACAAACAAGCAAATATAAATAGAATTTCTTTTATTATAATTTTTTGAATTATTTTATTTTGTAAAAATTAACATTTTTCAAAGATAAAATGATAAACACGCAAGTCTAATATCTTTTATAATAAATATTGGAAATAATATCTTAACTTCTTTATTTATTATTGTTATTATCTAAAAATAATAAAAATGATTATGTAACAAGAAGATAACTTATAATTAAAATTAAAATTTTTATATTTTTAAACTTTTTATTTTTCAAACATAATGAGTAATGACTAACAAAGCACAAACAAGATTATTATTAATATATTAAAATTTTATTTTTTAAAATGTTAAATCAATGAAAATATATTTTTGTAGAAATTTTCTTTTTATGGAAATTTTTAAGATAATTTCTCATATGATGCAGACAAAATACAATGTTTACAGTTGCTTTTCTTTATTAGTGTCTTAGTAGAGAAAAGTTCAAAATAAGTTTATAACATTGTTGAATAAGAATGAATAAAGAACAAGAAAAAAAACTTGTTCAGGCTTTTTGCAAGTATGCAAACCTAATAAAAAATTAAGAATAGTAGATTTTTAAATATAATATAGATAGAAAGAGAAAAGGAATAAAATCTCATGCTTAAAATGCAAATAAAGTGACAAAAGACTGAACTGCATCTTTAAAATATGTATGAAAAAATACGATGGAGTAAATTGCATGTTAAACATATAAATGAAAAGAGATAAGAGATTGAATAAAATGTCTAAAGCATGAATGAAAAGACATTAGGGGCTTAACTGCATGTCAAAAGCATTAGTGAAGAGGAAACAAGGGGTTAAATTGCATGCCTACAGGACAAAATTTACAAGGTTCAATTTAATGGTAGAAAAATAAATAAAAATGACCTACCTTGACATAAGCTTGATCTGACTTGATTAAGTTCGATTTAATGGTAGAAAAAATGCCTAAGTGAAAATAAATGACTTAACTTGACATAAACTCAACCTAACTTGATTGGATTTGATTTAGCAACAAAAACGTAAAGAAAATAAATAACCTAACTTGACACAAGTTTGACCTAATTTAATTGAGTTCGATTTAATGGTAGGAAAAAATAAATAATTGGAAATAAATGATCAAGTTTAATACATGCTTGACCTAATTTGATTAGATTTGATTTAATAGTAGAAAAGTAAACAAAGGAAAATAAATGACTTGGTATGACATAAGCTTAACTTAACTTGATTAAGTTTGATTTAACAACAAAAAACATAAATAGTAAAAGTAAATAATCTAACTTCACACAGGCTCAACCTAACTTGATTACATTTGATTTAAGCTCGATCTAAATTGATTAGGTTCAATTTTATAGTAGGAAAAGTAATAAGTGAAAATAAATGATCTAACTTGACATTAGGTTAATCTAACTTAATTAGATTCAATTTAATAGCAAAAAATAAAATAAAATAAATAACTTAGCATGACACAAGCTTAACCCAAATTAATTAGGTTTGATTTAATGGCAAGAAAAATAAATAAGTGAAAATAAATGATCTAGTTTGACATAAGCTTAACCTAACTTGATTAGGTTTCATTTAATGGCTAAAAAAGTAAATGAGTGAAAATAAATAACCTAACTTGATACCAGCTCTACCCAATTTGACTGAATTCAATATAATGATAGAAAAGTTAATAAAAGAAAATAATGACCTAGCTTGACACAAGCTCAATGTAAATTGATTAGGTTCAATTTAATGGTAGGAAAAATAAATAAATAATCTGGCTTGACATAGGCTTAACCCAACTTTATTGGATTCAATTTAATGACTAAATGAAAAAAAAGGATGGTTTAAAATTTTCATTTTGAAAACTTTTAAAGCATAGAATAATTTCTAATCCAAAGAAATGGATATTCAATTAAACTTGACAAGATTAATAAAAGGATTTATCTTGACTTTTCAAAATTTAATCAATATGTATAGCTAATCTCTTATAACTTGAAACAAATATCAAATGTGTCTCCTTTTAGGTAATGTTCGATCGGATAGTGACTTACACAATATTAAAAAATTTAACTCTAAAGTTAGTGTCTAGGATCCTTTAACTTTACTAAAGATTAGAGTTTTAAAATAAAAATATTTTTAAAAAAATTTCTCCAATTTAGGATTTCATAAAAATTTCTAAAAAAAAAGATTATAAAGTTACCTCAATTTGTTAATTTAAAAATATTTTAAAACAAAAATCAAAATTTGCCCAGTTTATGAATTTTCAACTATACTCAAAATATTAAAAAGTAACAACAATTTAGAACTTTTAGGATTTAAAAAAATAATAAAGTTTATAGGACTTTTTGGACATTCATGTTGAGAATTTGTTGTATATCACATAAAGAAGATTTTTCCAGTTTGGTTTGCGCTAGTTTCCTTTTTTTTTCAAAACTTTCCTTTGTTCACTTTTAAATGAGAGTCTTAAAGTGAGCTTTAAAAGTCTATAATATGGCCTTGTTGTTGGACTTGCTTAAAAAGAAAAGGAAAAAAGGCACAAAATTTATAATCCCCTTAAATTCTACGTACTAATCTTTTAAATCTAACTTTAAGAAATTGCATGAAAGTATTTAAGTACCAATAATGGATATAAGGGTTCTAATATGGTTCAATATGGTGTCAATGTAGCTTGTGAAAGGAAGGAAATAAAGGCTTAAAATTTGATGTTTAGTTTTAATGAAAATTTTAGTTAAGTATAATTGGCCATTTGATCCTTAATAACTCACTTGTACTTTCTCGAGCACTATTCTTTAATATAAGATGATCATTCCTTTGAACACATGCTTTTATCACCCTTTTCAAAGCCTTTTTCTTTTAGTTTCTTGAACATTTAGTTTTTTTTCCTTGAATACTTGATCTTTTCTTCATTTTTTCTTTAGCATGCCTTTTCAACATTCTTCTTTCTTTATAAATATCATTATTATATTTCTTATTCACTTTTCTTTCACTAAGGAATTTAACAAATTCTCATCCTTCCTTATGTTTTGAAGAGTTGGTGGTAAAAGAAATATTAAGCTTAAAAAGGCTAGAAGGTTATTAAAATGTTTAGATTGAAAAAAATATTTATCCATATATTAGTATTTGAATATTTGGCACAAAATCTCTTGAACCATTGCTTTCACTTGGTGATTATAATTTCAAGGTTTAATGACATAAATGCTCTTTCAAGCTTGAAAGAGATAACTGAACTTAATTAAAAGCATATATTTTCACATTGGCTTTTATGGGTTCTTTAAAATTGTCATCATCTTTAGAAATATTTCTATTTTACTTCATTATTCATCAAAATAGAAAGCCCAATTTTTTTTACATTTATTATTTTTTATATGAACTTTCATTAATAGGAAATAATGTTATGACAAATGGTAAGAAACATCACGTGAAAGAAAAACTTATTTATTGAAAGCATTAAATGTCATTGGACATAGGCATTGCCCTTATTAAAGTGAAAGAAAAACACTAATATGAAAAAAATAGATCTAAAACAACTTCAAAAACATAATTGAAATTGACATGACTTAACCACTACTTAAAAGAAAAAGCATCATAAAATGAGTGCAATCCTTTCTTAATCCACTAGCTTTATCAAGTTATATCTTAATCAGATTTAAGTAGCCTTAACTTGTCCCTCCATCATGACTAAGCAATATGTTTGTGTGGACATTGGACTATATCTTAATTAGATGTAAATAATCTTAACTTGTCCCTCCATCATGACTAGGCAATGGGTTTGTGTGGACATTAAACCCATTTCCATCTTGAACAATAATCATCTTAGCATCAAGTACTGATATGAACAAGCCTTTAAAAGCATAACAATCTTTAATTAAATGTCCAATATCACCTATATGATATTTAAATGTGAGGTTTAGATTATATTGATAAAGATAAAAAGGGTCTAAAGGTTTCATTAGATAAGATGAGGTAAGATAGGCTTAGTGAAGTTATTTAAATGGCTTTACATTGGATAACCCAAGGGCTAGGAATGGCTTAGCATTTTTAGAAAGTCAATTTTAATATTAGTTTGAATAAGAATTTGGCTTTTGGGGCAATGTTTGAGCAATTAGATAATTTTATTGAAAAGTACTTTGAAAATTACGATATGGTCTTGAAGTTGGATTAGGAAAATAATATGATGATGAAGTATTGTTAACTTGGTATTAAAATGGAAGATGAATAGGATAGTTTGTAATTGGATATTACATAAGTAGATTTTAAGGGTAAGGTGAACTAGATGGATAAGATCTCATGTTGTTCACATCCTTTTCTTTTTTATTCGATGTAAAGTTTTTTTCTTTCTATTTGAAGATTGTAGAATACCTTCACAATTTAAAGATTCCATTATTTTGCTAACTTTAATTATGTTAACAAAGTCATTGATGAACAATTTGCCATTGATTGAATATATAGATCCTTTAGTGTTTTAAAAAAGTAGGTGTATATTTCATGTCTTATTATTGGAGGTTTTACTTAAGTAGCCTTTACTCTTAATCTTTGATTATATTTCCCAAAAGTCATGTTATCTTTTTTATGCATTTCATATAATTCTTCTCTTATAAGTGCAATTTCTAGATTAAAACCTTATTGAGTGAGAAATGCATCATATAAATCTTACCAATACTGAATCTTGGAGTGATCAAGATAAAGATATCATTATAATGTTGGACTAGTTAAACTTTCATGGAAGAATTGAATAAAAATTTTCTCATCATTCTACTGACACCCATTCGGACACAATATATAGTCAAGTGATGGATGGGATCTTTTATTCCATTGTACTTTATGAGATTGGGAATGTGCTCTGGAAGTATCATTCTAGTATAGAAACATAAGCCTTTTGCATAAACAAGCCCATATGATTTTGACCTTAACATATTATCATGCCCCCCACTATGGTAATTTTGGTAGTTAATGTATGGAAGTGGATAAGGGTGTTGAAGGTATGCATAAGATTTAATATTAGGTATAATTAGTGTTTTAGGAAATGTCATAATGTTACTAGATTATTATTATGGTGTTAGGATAGGGAATTGGGCATTCATTATACAAGTAATATAGTTGTAGGAACGATGGTGATAGCTAGATGAAAATGGGAATGAGTTAGGAGATATGAAGAAAAAATGCCTTCAATGTTTAAGGGTTACTAAGGATTTTGTTTTTAGTTGTGAACTATTTATGTTTTTCACTTAGAAGATTTAGAAACCATCTTCTCTACCTCACTCATCATTTCAAACATATGAATTTTCATGGCTTTAGCTACTTGATTTTTTTTTATCATTTTAGCCATATTACTCTTTTGATTTTGATCTTGTGTTGGATTAGAATCATTCATGATTATGACCTTTGATTTAGACATTGCTATATAGGATCTCTTTGGAGGACAAATTCAATTGAATAATGCTTTCTCTAGATGAGCAATCTTTTAAATTTTTATGAAAAAAATAGAAAAGTTTTGTTTAAAAATGGAATCCTTTAAAAAAAAGACTAGCCAACTTTATGATGAAAAAAAAACTCATGAAAGAGAAAATATCTCATTGAAAGCTTATAGCGGTTCAATGATACAACACTAATAATGTTAGGAAAGGAAAATTTTCTTTCTTCATATAAATGCTTTAAAAATATTGTATCATGAATCACCATGGGTGAAAATTCATGTTATGAATATGTTGAAATAAAATCCACTATTAGTGCACTAGTTTTCAAAGTGGTTCTATATCACATGGTGGAAAAAAGCCCTTATATTAGAGAAATAAAGATTTCACCTCAATCATGAATGCATGGGGAATAAACACCTTCTTATGTAATCACATTGATGGACTAAGGTATAGTTTGAGTCAGAGCTTCCATGAAAATTAATCATAGATATCCTCCCTTAATGCCTTGTTACATGACTCCACTAACTTATGGTTATGTATAGACCTAGATATAAAACCCAAAAGTGTATAAGGTGAAGTGTAATAGTTCCTAACAAATCTAACATAAAAATAACATAAATAGAAACATATAATTATATAGTAAATAAAAAAAACATATGGACATACAATAGAATATATATAACTAGAGCAGTTAATAAAATATAATAGGCCATAATATATTACATAATTATTTTCATTAGACTTGACTTTCTAATTGTCCCTAATGGAGTCATCAAATTATCACAACTTGCCTAGAGAATGCTGCAATGTGGATGATGACTGTTTTATTTAATTAAAAATAGAAAATATAAGTTGCTACTATTGTTTTAAAGGAAAAATTAGAAACCCAAAATATGAAGAAGATAGCCTTTTTTACTAAAATAAATGGTTTGAGAGTATAATTATGTGTAGGAAGGGTGTTAAGGATCCCATAATATTTGTTCAAAGAATAGTTACCATGAAATTAATTATTTAACATATTATGATCAAAATAATTTAATAATCCCTTAAAGATGATGAAAATTACATAAAATGTGAAGAATAAATTACATAGATTATTTTAAGTATTTCAATGGCATTTACTTGATATTCTATCAGAAGTAGAGAGAAAAATGGGCTCATAGAATGGTTGGAGCCATTATTAGAGAACATGAGAATATGGACTAGAGAAATTATAAAAGTACAAAAAAAAAAGGAACTTGAAAATTTAAATTGAAAAAAATAAAATATTTATAAAAGATGGATTTGACATACAAGAGTAGACCTACATATCTTTAAGAGAAGGATCAAAATCCATGTAATTTGTAAATATATTTTTATATTTAATTAAAAAGAATTAAATAAAAATAATTTTACTTTAAAAGATACTTTTATATTAAAATTATGTGAAGTAAATGAATTTAAAATATAATGAAAAATCTTCATATTTATATATTGTATTTAGTATTTTATATTTTTAATTTTTATTATATAAAAAATGAAAATAAATAATCTAATAATGAAATTCTATCCAAAGTTCTCTCATGACCTAAGAAATATTAATATGAATTTAAAAGTATAATAAATAGATTTAATAAATATTATAGATTAAATTAAAAATGTATATAACCCTAATATGTCCTATGGCTTTTTACAGAAAAGTGAGGAATCCTAGTCTTTTAAGGGTGTTATTCTTAAGCCTAAAGAGAGTAGGCATGACTACTATGTAAGGCTGGACACCCTATCATTTCGTCATCTATCAAGTAGTCTTTGAATGTATTAACAACAACATTTATTTCTAATGTATATAATTTAAACAATTAAAATTATCTTTACAAATTTCAAAATAATAACAAATCATCCTTAACCACTTACTTAAATAAGTACATGATCACCTATTTTATTCTACTTGTAGAATCCAAAAATCTATTTATGCTCAATAAGTCCTTGCTTTATTTGTTGTTAACTTGATCCTTTGGCATTAGAAAGTAAATTCCTAATGGATTCAAAATAATTTTAGTGAAGCTTTATTTTTAATAAGTGAATCCCAAATCAACATCAACTATGCAACTCTCTTTTTTTTTCTATTTCTTCATTATGATTTTCTTTTTGTGATTTTTTCTCCCTTTATCTCTAATCTAATCCTTATTTATAACAAGGAGAGACCAAAGCCCTCTCTCTAATCTCTTTGATAAGTATTAATTCAAAATTAAGTAATCATTAAAAATATTTTTTATTAAGTATATGCATTATAATTATTATCTTTTGAGATTCTTTTTTTCTTTTTTAATCCTTATTGAGGAAAGATGAATATCATCCCCTTGATATTGTTTTAGAAATCAAATTATGTTCCTCCTAAGGAAGGGTAAATATCATCTCTTGAGATCAAAATCCTCTCCCCTAATAAATTTAATATTTCTAATAAAGGAGTCAAAATAAGAAAATATAAATGAAATTTCTCTTTATCATAATTTTTGTCAAAAAATTTCAAAAATAAAATGATAAACACATAGCTAAATCTCTTTTTTAATAATTATTGAAAACAACATCTCAACTTCTATTGTTATTATTTAAAAAAGGTGAAAATGATTATGTAACAAGAAGATAACTAAAAATCAAATTTTAAATTTTTATATTTTCTAATTTATATTTTTTAGATAAGATAAGTAATGAGTAATAAAGCATAAATAAGATTATTATTAATAAATCAAAATCTTATTTTCAAAATGTTAAAGCAATGAAAATAGATTTTTTTAGAACTTTTCTTTTTGTTGAAAATGTTAAGATGTTTTTTGAATATGACTTGGGCAAAATACGATGTTTATAATACCAAAATTTCTCTCATTCTTCTTTACTTTTTCAATAGGGCTAAACCCCCATTCCTTTTCAGACTCATTAGATCTTTATCCTCTCTTCACTCTCCCCATTTAGTCACCACACAAAACTAAAGGCAAGAGAATATAGTTAATTTTTTCAAGTTAGGAAAAGAGAAGCAAATCATTAAGTAAGATGTCCATTTCTTTAATCTTTTCCTTTTGAAGTTTTGTTAGGGATTTTACTAACTTAGCACGTTTTATTCATGGAGTGCCATAACTCAAATTTTGGACCATCATGATTAGCATAAAGACATAAATTAGACATCTTTACAAGCCTTTCTAACTTAATTTAATTTCTTAAAACCATTGTTTATGTGAGAACATGCATGATGCAAAGACAAAGTTGAAAAAATACATTAAAGTTTTATTTTCAAAGCATTATCAAGTTAGGAAATAGTTTTTCTCCATTGATAAGGTTTAATCCTTTATTTTATAGATGGAATGTCATTTCAAGAATTATATACACATATTGGTACACATTTCATAACTTGCCACTTCTATTGCTAGAAATAGCTATTCCCTATAAATGGATATAATTTTTCTCAATACTTGAAAAAGTTAACTCAAAAGTTTGAATAGATAAATATTTTAAAAAGGTCATAGATTTAAAAATACGATACCTCCTTTGAAAAATAGAAAAGAGAATTTGAAATAAAAAAAATAGTAATTTTTTCTAGGGTGACATCCAAAACCTAATGAGTTTATAAAAAACCAAAGACATGATTTCAAAAAAATATATATCCTTTGAAAATAAATATTTTCCATATAGCAAGATTCTAATAGATAGTTTCTTAAAACAATTTTATCATTGACATTTCAAAACATAGAAAATGATTTCATAAAAGGCTAGTAGAGAAAATTTTTGTGATGGAGTTAGAAAATAGTAGGTCAAACCATGAAATAAATACAATAAAATAGGACTAGGTGGAAAAATTAGTGAATTAATTGATCCTATCCTTTTAAAATACTTTGGAGTTAAAATTAAATTCAAAGATTGGATTTCTTTCTAGAAAAAAATTTCAAATAAATCATATGTTTCTTTTGAAAGTTGATTACCTTTATTATTGAAAAAATCATAGTTCTTTTCATTTTCCCTCTGAAAATTTTCAAAAGCCTTATTGGTTTCATGTTCTAAAAATTTGCCTATCTTTTACACAAAAATACCAAACAAACAGGTTAAGTAATGATATACATCATATATTATATTAAAATAATTAAACATATTTAGTTAGTTACTTTATATAGACAGTTCCTAGGTTATAATAATACTAAAATGCATTGATGAAAGAGATCAGAGTAATAATATATAGAAAAATTGGGAATAACAATAAGACACTACCTAATTAACTCTATATTGATGGCTTTTCATCAGCCTCCTAGTCATTAGGTGTTGTATTGTCGAAGGTTAGACTATGAGATGAAGAAAGTTGTTAGAGCCAAAGTTAGAGTCATTGATGAACCTACAAAAAACCAGTATAGCATTGGATAGACCAACTAGTGTGGTAGATGGTAATGGTAAAAAGAATATGATAGATAGTTAAATTAGAGTCGAAAGAGTGCATAGCTCACCATTATGCTTTGGTACTATTGCATCTCCCTTCTCAGTAATAAGGTCATCAAGAATAAAAACACTTAAAGCTACCAAAAACCTACCGCCAAATGTAAGTTTTTTTTAGGTATAGCCTAGTGGGATCATAAGGTGGGTGTGCAAGCCTTATAATTTGCATCCTAGACCAATGATTAATGTTGGTCTAGTCAGTCACTATTTTGAAATGAAACTCCACTCTAAATGTTTTAACCTAGCTGTGATATATCTTACTCCAACAATTAGTAATTTTAATCGATATCTTAGTAAAAGTACCTAAAAAACATATCTATAAGGTAAAGTGAGTAATCTAATTACTCAATGAAATAAGTATTAGACTAATTTTCTAATTAATTTTAATTAAGAAAATTGATTATGTACAATACATGCATTGAACATTTCATTCCCAAAAATGTATTTCCTAGTTCATCTTGCATACTAAATTACTATTAGCAAGGTAATTGAATCACATAATTAATTCATACATAATATCCATGCACAAGATAACTATCAAATGGCATAGAGGCATAAAGATTCCTCTTTGTCACTCCTAGTCCACCTTATCCTAAGCATATTCTAAACTTGTGCCTCTAAGGTCAACCTTATCCTACATATCCTTTCATTATAACTCAGAAGTTATAGCACCAACCTAACCATAAACCACTCTACAAGGTTTTACATAATCATGTTGCACATTGCATATAGCATTCAAGCTAATAGTGTCAAATATGAAATAAAGCTTGTGGTATATAATCATAAATTTTCATATGGTATGAAGCTAATTTCACATTGGTTTTTCACTGGCCCATCATATGTAGTAGGGTAAGTTAAAAAATTCCGGTTATAGCCATAATCACATTGTAACATAAAAACAATCAAGCAAAAAAAATTTATAATTACTTATCATATTAAAGTGACCATAAGCAATATTGGTGCTTCCATTTTGTATGTTAGATTGTTGTTTTACTTTCTAAAGCATAATGACATCAAGTTATTCTCACAAGCCTTATTTAGAAGCTTTCTTTTCTAAAAGATACATTAGTGCATATATAAGGCATACAATATTTCAAATAGAATATCATGCATTAACCTTTCAAATATGCTCCTAGTTTTACTATAGGAATCTTAAGCAATATCCATTTTTTTTATAGAATGTTTGTAACATATTAAGTATGCATTCAAGGCATTCTTATTATTTATTAATCACACAAGTATAGGGTGTGAAAATACCATACCACTCACAATTTACCTAGTAGAATCTTATAGTGCATAACTTGATTTTTTCAAGTTCCATAACTTCTATTTCTAAACAATTTTAAACCTTTACTTTGTGTAATGTTTTTAATAAGTAAGAACCTTACTAAATATTTAGCTTACTTCTTTTGGGGTGGAAGTAGTGTTAAACCAAAATACCTATAAGTGTTAGTTCTTGAAGAAGAAGTGATCCAACCATACCTTTCTCCTAACCTTTCAAACATACTATAGCTGTAAGTGGTGAAGAGTCAATTCTCTCCCATAATGGTATGAAACAATAATATCATTATAGTATATACATTAATAACTTTCAATATAAGAAGCCTGAGTAGGTAGATTAGTCTGAGTGGAGAAGAATGAAAGGGGGATTAAGCTAAAATCATTTTGGACTGCTTCCTGATAGTAATGAAATTGCTTAATTCTACCAAACTTCAACATTTAAACTAAGAAAACAATTACAAATTTGTACTAGGTTTTAATAATCATTCTATTACTTATAAATTCTACTAATAGTTGCAAACCTTATTCAAATTTAATGAAAATCTCCAAAAATAGTATTTAGGTATTTGATAACATCATTAAGCTTTTTCCATGCCCAAAACAAGTCATACAATATATCATTTTACCCTAATCGCTAAAATACATTAAAAAATGCACTTTTAGCTTAGAAAATTCAATTTAAATATCAAACTTTAATAAAATTTTGGAAAAAATTTCATAATAGATAATAAATCATAAAATATCAATTTTAAACTATCTTCATATTTAAAATAGGCTATACAAGCTTCTCCTAAATCAAAATACCAATATACCCTTAAAAAAGGCTATATTAGCTTTCAAAAATTCATTTTATGCTCAAAAATTTTAGAACCAAACTAGATACTTATAATAACATTTCAAATTCTTTTTATGCTCAAAACATATTACATCACTTACCATATTGGTTTATTATCCATTAGTAGCAAGAATAATAAGATTTTTGTAAACACCATCCTTTGATATAACTTTTTTGCAAAAAATTTCTAGAAAATTTCTAGCCAAGTAGTTAAGACAAAACATCATTAAACAATGATTTTTAACCATAAGACATGTAACATAAATAATTAAAACATTTTACTAGAAGAATTAGCTTGAAAGAACCTATTTCTCATTTAAAAATACTAGTTTTGAAAATAGTTTTTCAACATAAATCCTTAAAATTCTAAATATATTTCTAAACATGTTTTCATCACAAAAACTTAACAAGAATGTTAATAAGCATCTCCAAATCAATATAGAATTTGATGCAACAAGTTTTTCTCATAAGAGCAGAATTTTGCTTATCAAAATAGCAACTTATCTAAAAGTGTCCTAAATAACTTTTCAAAAAGATCTTTCTTGAAAACTTGAGTGAAATCCGTTTAAAACATTCATGTATGTCTATGATTGGTATTTTGACAAACTTCTTCCCCTAAAACATAGGAGAACCTATGCATCCTTAGTGAATATGTTTAAAAACTTGTTTTAAAGCATATGGAAAAATATAGAAAAACTATTTTTAAAATTATTGTTTCAAGTAGTAAAATTGTGTTATGAATTGTTTTAATTGGCAATTGTTTAGGTAACCTTTGTAGCTTGTTTTTAACATAAAAGTCATAAAAAATGATATATTAAACCTTGAATTTTATTCCTAGAATTGCCTATAAAATTTTGGAGAGTTTTGTAATTTAAAGTAGAATTTCCAAGTTAAACATGCCTCTTTGCAAACTATTTGTGGATAATTTAAGTGACTTTTTTATGAGTAAAACTAATTGAAAAAAGTTATTTTATATATAAAAAATTAGTAAAATCTTACTAAAGTTTGATATTTAAAAAAAATTTTAAAGTTAGGTGTGCCCAGCTTGAGCAATTTTGATAACTAGATCAAAAAAGGTAACTTGTATAACTTGTTTTATGGCTAAATATGGTTGCTAAATGATGTTTAACATGTTTTAAATGTGGCTAAATTTTTTTTGTGAATTTTTACATGAAAGTTACATCAAAAGATGATTTTTTTCTAGAAAGGTGTTGCTTTCTTTAGTTACTTAAAGTAGTAAATTGTTTAACATATTTTGAGTTTGCAATGATTGTAAAATGATCTTTTACATTACTATTTCAATTGTGAAAAATTTTAGAAATTTTCATAAAGGTTTACATATTAAAGTGTTATTTTAAATTCAAGTATATCTTTTTTTAAGGTATTTTGATAGCTAGATGTATAAGTGACTTGTGTAACATGTTTTGGATGTGAAAAAAGTTTGAAATTTAAATTTAAATACTTGTTTTAAAATTTGAAAATTTCTAGAAAAATAGTATTTTAATTGGTATTTTCAATTCTTTATGCTTACTATAATCCAATAAAGGTTAGTACATATTTTCCTAACTTGTTAGAACTAATATAAGATAGTTTTAGGAAATTTTACACTGCTAGATGGTACTTAAGTAATCCTAATTTAATAAGAAAAAATAGTTTTCCTACTTATTAGAATAATGTTATACAAAGAATAGAATTGAATCTACTTGAGTTTGGTAGTTGTGGAACTTGGAAAATCCAAGTTGTAAACCTTTAATTTTTATTGTAAAAAATGAATGTCATATTGATTTTAGAATTGATATTCTGATTAATTGGCTAACACATGACTACATATAGTAGTTGGCTTAAAAGCATTCTGTGAAAAAAAATGGACATTGTTCTATAGGTTTCAAGGATAAACCATAAGCCTATTCCATGATAAGTGCATGGGCTATGATATGAATTATTTTATGGCTTGAATATGTACTAATGCGTTTATATAAGAATATTGTGATTAAATCTCAGTGATAGCGAGTTCTTGAAAGTGAAACAATAATCTAGCATACATAGTGGAAGCATTATTATTTCTTATAGTCACTATAAATATGATGAGGTAATTGTAAACTATTTCTTGTTAGATTATTTTTAAGCTATACTTTAATTATGGTTATGGTTGGCATTTTGAGTTTGCCATATTTATGTGAAATGGATTACTAAGAGCCTTAGGTGGAATTAGCTTTTATGCCATATGTGAAATTATAGTTATATGTCGAATATGGGCTTTTATGTCATATATGACATTATTGGCTTAAATGCCATATGTGACATATTTATATGATATGAGACCATATTAAAAGTTTTAGGATTTAGCTTAGACACCTTGACTTTTGAGTCACATATAAAGGTAAGTAGAATAAAGTTGATCCTAAAGGGATAAGATTAGGATATTCCTAGGATAAGATTAGCCCAAAGTAATAAGGAGGAATTTTTTCTTCTTCCATACCATTTAATATTTACATAAAACTTTATATTATGATTATGGTTGAAATGCATTTGTGATTAAATCATGTGACTAAATTATACTCTATTTAAGTGTTTAATAGTATAGTTTATAGAATTTCTTGATGAGAAATATTTTCTAGTAAGAAAAGGTTTTTAACATATGTTTTGTATATGAATGTTATCAAGATTAAAACTACTTAGAAATTTTGTATGATAGTTATCTCAATGAATAATTTATTACTCACTTTACTTGTGGATATATATATAAATACTTTTTATCATGGCCTAGCTTAAGATTGCTAATATGCGATGGTATCTCTATGACACCAAGGTAGTTTCTAAAGAACCCACAATCCTCAACATGGATATTCACTTTATATTGTTAATAGCTCATTAGATGGATAACTATTATTTTAATTTATTTTTAAAATAATAAATTTTAATTTATTGTATAATTATGAATGGACTTTACTACAACACTGATATAATTATATCATTTTTTTACTTTTGAAAAATGGGTTCTAGTATGAGCTAGCTATTTATTGAGTGTGATATTTGTTTTTGACTTCTAGTCTGATGATTTATCAAAAAGGATCATTTTATGAAACAAAGAATTTCATGGGATTTTCAAAGGATATAGGGAAAGGAAAATGGTTTTCATCAATAAGGTAAATTATAGTAAAGAATTTAAATTATGGAAATAAATATTTTCTAAATTTGAAAGTACCTATTTCAGTAATATATAGTTGTTATTTTTGAAAAGACTCATTAAATGATTTTTAAAGAATTGTTTTGATGAAAACATTTTTGACTTGATTCCAAGAAAGGAAATCTAATTTTTAAATGTCCTGGAAAGCATGTTATCTTTAAAGTATTTTAAAATAAAAAGGATTTTATATTTTTTTTGAGTTTTTCTAACCTAGTCTTATTCTATTATGTTTGTTTCATATTTTTAACTTCTAAAATGATTTTATTACTTTGTTTTCAGAAAATCTTCATCAAAAGTATCTTCTTGGTTTATTGAGAAATTTTCAAGAAAATGTTATTTAGACAAATTTGTAAATCTATTTTAAGTTTGCTTTTATAAAACTATCTTTTGTTTATTTGTTTGAAAGAGTTTTACAAAAAAATTATTTGTTTGAGATTTTGTTAAAAGTAGTAGTGACTATTGACCTTACAATTTCGCAAGTGCATGGGTTAAATCGAGTTATAATATAAAAGATTATCGTTCTCCACAGGGATTGTAGGTTGAGTACTAACTAAATCTCAAGTAAAATTATTTAGGCGGATCAATTGATTTTGAGAATCAAGAGTGAAATGTAAAACAGAACTTAGCTATCAAAAATAAGGTTTGATTCAATGTAATAAAAGCTATATATATATATATATATATATATATATATATATATATATATTATTTCAAAATTTCCTTTAAAGAGAAAGAAAAGAAAAAGAATTTTTCAACATTGTTGACATTTAGGACAAGATTTTGTTAGTTTTACTTACTATAAGATATTTAAAAGATTATATCTCATCAATTGTGCAAAATTATTTTATAATTCAATAAAAAAACTTATAGTGAAAATTTCAACTTTGTATTTCCACATTGTGTATGTTTTTAAAAATAATTAGATTTAAAAAATTGGTTAACTTTAGAAAGGCCTATATAGATGCTTAATTAATATTTGTATGCCAGTCATGATGGTTCAAAAATTAGGTCGTGACAAGAATTAACTACTTTGTTGACTTCTTCTTTTTCTTAATATATATGTAATATCAAGGTGCTGTGTATCTTTAACATAAATGAGAGAAAAACAAAAGCAAAGACTTATGGTTTACTAGTTATGAGTTGTATGGTTTTATTTTATATTATTATTTATACATATTTTTGTTTCTTTAATTTATAAAACATTTTTTTGGACTTTTAAAAGAAAAGAAAAATTTTTCCTTATAAAAACTTTTTTATCTAGTTATATGGATTTCCAAAGATGATTTTATTATATTTTCCTCTTTCTAATGGAATTTTCTTCTAATTAACTACTATTTATACTTTTAATTAATTTAATAAATTCTAATTTGATGAATTTTTTTACAAATGTTACATGAACATATTGTTATCAACTTTATCTATCCACTATGCAACATCTTCTAGTGAACAAATAGATAATCGCCAATGGATTGAAATTATAGAAGACATATGAGTATAACCAAATGTAACTTGAATGCTACTTTATCTTTAATATTTATTTCATTATTATATTATTTATTTTTTTTCTATGATTTGTTTTATAAGAAGGTTCACCCCTCCAACTCATGTTGTTCATGAAATATGTGTGATGATTAAGAGCAAATTTGAAAGGAATTGGACAAAATGGACCATGATTATTCAAGATGTAAAATAAATATGGTAGCAGATGTTTAAGGTACATTTAAAAGTGAATGGAATAGTGACACTAGTGTATTTGTGCTTTATATGTTGCTTGTTTCCTTATGTTATGTTGTATTCATTCTTTCTTCTCTCTTTCTATATTTATACCTTATTTGTTATTCAAAATAGGGATGTCTTATTGCTTAGTAAACCAATTATTAGTTTAGAAGTTAGTTATTGGGTTACCTTTTATGGTTATGCTTGGAAGCTTAAAAATGGCTAGGATAACATAATAGATTCACTAGATGCAAGCCTAATAGTTGCTTTAGATGGATCCATGAGTTAGGAAATTAAGGTTAAAATCTTACAAAATAAAGTTTCAATATAGTATAATGCTACTTATGTAGTGAATCACTGCTCTATTATAGCTTATTACTAATCAATTTTATAGGTTTCATATTCACTCTATATTGCTATTTCTACTTTAAATATTTATCATATTTTTAGTTTTGTTAGATTTATTAGATTTGGACTAAAGGCATCCAAAGCTTATATTACTTAATATATTGCAAATCTATTATAGGCGTAATATCCTTATATGGAAATGGGAATATTTAGGTTGATTGATATATACTTAAAGTTATGTTATAATATGCCAATTGTAATGAACTTAATTGAGATACTTCTAACTTTCTTTCTTTTTATCATAGGAAGAAACCAAATTATGTCTTAACTAGTCATTAACCTGTTTTGTTATGTACTAAAATTCTTTTATATATAATTTCCTCCAAAATTTCATAGTAATTATACTTGTCAACAGCATTTTTTATTATAATGTTTAAGTTCTAGAAGTGTAAGTTTATTTTAGAATTATCTTAGTTCTATTTATGGAATGCCTTTGCCACTTAATAGTAAAGTCTTGTAATTTTTATAATTTTTAAGTTCATCTATGGTTATATCTTTCAATGTTATTCAAACTCACCATAAATTATAGACCATTTCTAGTAATTGGAAAGTTCTTTCAAAATTTAGTAGTGTTAATGTGAATTGAAATTTAAGGTAACATCTTAGCTTTCTTTTATTCTCAAGATTGGTTTTTGTGTGCTTTATAGCAAAACTTTAAGTAGGACTTGTAAAATGAAGTTAAAATCAAGAAAAAAAATTTATGCATAAAAAGGCTAACTAGTGAAGAGATATGATAAGAGATGAAAGAAAAACCTCATAAAAATTTAGCCTGGGTTCTAGAGGCATCTTAGAAGGTGATAATGGATTATTAGGATAACAAAGACTTCCAAAAAGAGTTTATCCAACATAAGTCAAACTCTACTAATGGACAAGGCTTAACACTTCATATTGAAGGTTCAATTCTAATCAGTGAGCATAAAAGGAGAATGGTAAGATGATTAACACTTTCAAAGTATATCAATTTGTTTTTTTATCTAATAATGTGTTTGTATGCAGGAAAGAGAATTTAGGAGACCTCCTACTTAAATTGAGCTATTTCATTGCATTCACCAAAGGAATTATGCTTTTTGTGTTAATGATAAGAGTAGCAAACTCATGTAAGGGATAAAGAAAACATTGACTTCTTTGTTAGTGATTTAAATAGTTGACATATTAAGATAATGTCTTTAAATTTTCAAATTATCTTGCATTACAACTAAAATTTCAAGAAACGAGGACAGACTCATAAGGTGCTAATTCACAAGCCAACCTAAGATTGGGTACATATAGTTAGTGGAGGCAATAAAGCTAGAATTTATGATCTTGGAACACAAGCATATAAAGTTGTGCATGATGAGTCTTTTGGTAAGACATCTTCATATTCCTAGCTACCATGGCAATAAGAAGTTGAAAGTAGAGTTACAATGGTTATTGTTGAGTGGCATGCCTACTTAAGCTAGTATAATGTGATTTTCACTTTTTTTTTTATGATTAGCTTGAGATAAGGCCACCATTCTTGATCCTAACTTCTCCATTTCCTTCCTATGGTCTCATTGATCCTATATAGCAACATAAGACAAATGATCTTGATTTAGGAAAGGAAGATTAGTACTTATATTATTTTAATTAGAACATCTTGTATAATTGAATTTATATCCAAATTTTGCTTTTAATTAATGTAGTTTAGGATTTATTATCTATTATTTGGATTTGAATGTTATTAGCATTATAAATGAAATTTAGATTTGGAATCTTATAAGATTGCTCAATTTTATCAAGTATTAAATGACTTTTATTGTCTCACAAATTTGCTACAAGTTTTTAATGTTTTTATTGGTTTTAATGATTTCCCATAAATTTTCTATTTCCTTATTTTTGCACAAATTTTTTCATGGGAAATCTTAATGTCCTATATGGATTTCTTGTAAGAAAAGCAAAATTTCCTACAAATTTTTTGCAATTTTTTTTTAATTTTTTATTTTTTCCAAAAAAATCTTGGGAAATGCCAAAGGAAATAATCATGAGAAATGCTTTCCCACATTCCAGTTTTTCATGATTTTTTCATCTGTGGAAAATTAAAAATCCATGAGAAATACCATCTCAAACTAATAGCATTCTTGTAGTGAAAAGTTAAAAATATTCATTGTTTGTGTGGCTTATTAATGTTCTAAATTATTTAATTGTCTAATGTTTTATTATTTGGGGAGGAGATAATTTTCCTAATGCATAAGTTTTTTTTAAAGAATAGAAGGTTAAAAATATTTATTATGATATTCACTTATTTATTTTTAGACTAGATTATAACTCAGTGTGATGCCTAGGTGCAATTTGTTTCTCAATTGAATATTAATTATTATATATAAGATTTGAAAAGAATTTTTTTTACCATTTACATAATTGCATTACATCAAAAGTTTTGAAAAAAATAAGTTCACTCCTTTCAAAATTATTTTTAAATTCTCATAATTAGTTTATAACATATTTTAAAAACCAATAGCATTTAGATAAATGGTGAGAAAATAAAATGAGGATAATTAATTATAAAGTATTCTTAAATGATATTTATCTATTTATATTATTAGCATAATCTATTAAGATGATTTTAGTTTAGACTATCAATAATTATGTTTTTCAAATTCCTTTTTTATAGTGATTATCTACACTCAAATTTCTTGAACTTTTTTTATAGTAAGACCCTACCTTATCTAAGGTTAAATGAAATTAAGGATCAAATGGTAGATAATTATAATAATTTATAATTAACCTATACAAATTAAGGAGTTATTCCCCTTATTTATCAATTCTAATCTTTAATTTTTTAAGGAATAGTATTAATGAAAAAAAATAAGAAAAAGTTTACCTTTTAATTAGTTATAAGTAGAGTAGAATTAATCTCACTCTCACTCCCACACCTATATTAGATTTTTTTCTCTAAATTAGAACCAAAATTTAGTGTTTGTTTTAACCAAACACTTGATAATTGATAAGAATACAAATATTGAAATTATAAAAAATTGATAAACACATTTTCACATATATTATATTATTGGTTAAGTACATTATTTTTTTTTTATGAATAAATAGGGTTAAGGTCTAAAAGAAAAGGAAGCATTAAGTTACCCTAATAACGCAAGTCATAGGGGCCTTCATTGTATCAGAAAGAACTAAATGAGCTACTTTACTAGGAGGATAGTCAAACACATGTAATCCTCAAGGGAGGTTGATTCCATGTCTTGCCATCCCCTCAGTGCATTAATTCCCTTATCTACAAGTATGTGAGACTTCCACTTCCTATTCTTTGAAATAAAAAGATCCTTAATGACCTTGATTAGGCAAGTGCTTGAGATATCCTTGCTTATTTAAACCATCTAGCAATGGCCTTTGAAATCGCTATCCACTTGTATATTTTTGTATCCTCTGTTCCATGCTTTATGAAGGCCACATATTATACCTCAACATTTTGCCTCGAAAGAATTACAGTCACCTAAAGGTTTTGCATATCCAAATAACCATCTACTAGATGAGTCTTTTATAACACCCCTACACTGATGTTTTGTTGTCTTTATTATTATAGGCTCCATCTGAATATTAGTTTCACCCATCTATCTGGAGGAGGTATCCTACTCACCTGAATTTTTGTGGAATGAATGCTTTCCATATTCTTTTTAATTAAACCGATGCCCATTTCATCAATTGATCTTAAAATAAAATAGTATAGCATCTTAAGGTTTTAAGAAGTCCACCTTGTGAATCTCCTTATTTCTCCATTTCCAAATGTGCCAAGTAGAAATAGCCCAAGTTTTTGCTTAAGTTAAACCAGCTCTAAATTCTATATTTTGGTTTAGGTTAGTCTAAGCCCATGTACTTTAATCTAGAGACATAAAAATATTAATATGTTGGCTAGGAACTAGTTTTTTCCATATTACTATAGTTAGTTTACAATCACAAAGGACATAAGTAATGGTCTTGTCATTTTAGGGACATCACCTTCAGTATTTGGAACCATTTCACCACTTAGCTATTGTTGTGTTCGTTACTAATCGATTAGGCAGAACCTATCATAAGAAAACTTTTATTCATTAGGGAACTTTAAGCCTCCAAAATTGCTTCCATATTTCAACTTCAGGCGCCCTAGGTACTTTTAGTAAGGGCTTGATATGCACTGGATACTAAGAAGAAACCATGGTTTTCAAACTAGATTAAAGGGTCTCTCCCTGCTAATGCTTATGGAGGATAAATAGGCATTACTTTGTTCAGGATTTCAATAGGAAGAAGATGTTAAAGTGCTATTCCAGTCTTAAGCATTATTGGTTGAAACCATCTCACTTACTTTAGCTTGAAGATTATCAATATCAATTAGAGAAGTAGTGAAATGATAAAGAGGGTATCCTAAATTAAGCTAATCATCTAGTTAAAATTTAATTGAATTACCATCTCGAATCTTCCATGACATGAAGCTACTTTGTATTACCCTTAAAGTTTAGTTATGTCCTTCTAGAGAATAGAGTCCCATTTGAAGCTTTGAACTAAAAAAGGCCAAGACTATGTGTCACCATATTTACCTTTTAATACTTGAACCCATAGATCCTCAAAGTTGATACAAACTTTATAATAAATTTTCATGAGACATGCAGAATTAAAGGCTTTTAAGTTTTTCAACCTTAATTCTCCTGTGCTTTTTAGTTGACAGCAAGTGCTCCATTTTACCATATGAACTTTATGTGTGTTTTCATTGTGACCCTAGATAAACTTGCATTGGATTCTTTCAATCATATTACAAACTCCTTTTGGGAGTCTTTCCACCTACATGTGGTAGACTAGCATTGTTGAAATAACTAAATTTGCTAAAGTTAATTTCCTTACCATAGATAAACTCTTTGTTTGCTTTTTAGCAAATTTTAGCTAATAAACTTCCATATTAGCTTTTGCTATTTTTGGAGGACACCAGTTTAATTCTAAGGTATTTACCTAGATTTATTATGGGAGAAAACCCACAATTGCTAGAGATGTAATCTTTTAAGCTATCATTAACATTTTTTTAGAACAAAAATTTTATTTCATAGCATTTACTCTTGCTGAAAGCACTATAAAATTTCTCAAGGCATTTGTTTATGCACTAAATTTGATTTAAAGAAGCCTTAGAAAAGAGAATGAGGTCATTGACAAATATGAGGTGAGATATCTTGGGACCATTCTTCCTTGCTTTGATGGGTCTCTAGTGTCCAACATTAACTTCTTCTATAATAATATATGATAATTTATCCATACATATTACAAATAAGTATGGGGAAATTAGGTCACCTTGTCTAATACCCCTTATTGGATGGAAATCTTTAGACTTAGCTCAATTCTAGAGTATATTCATGGATGATGAGAAGATGCATTGCATGATTACTTTTTGAAGATCATTAGGAATGTCTATTTCTAATAGAACATCTGAGATGAAGTCCTATTTTAACCTATCATAGGTCTTTTCCAAGTCTATTTTAATCACCATAAAGCTAATTCTTCCTTTTTTCATCTTTATAGAATAAATCATTTCACTTACAATTATAATGTTATCTTGAATATTTCTTCTAGGAATAAAGCTTGATTGATACAAAGAAATTAAGGAAGGTAACAGAGGTCTTAGTCTATTCACTATAACTTTAGTAACACATTTATAGGTAACATTGCAAAGAGATATGGGATAAAATTAGTTTACAAACTTTGAGTGGTCTTGTTTGGGAATGAGAATAATAAGAGTCTAATTAACATTTACTATATTAAATGTTCTTTCAAAGACACCTTGAACCAAATTAAAGAGATCCTCCCTCACCAAGTTCCAGTTAGCTTGGAAGAAAATTGCTGAAAAGCAGTCATAACTTGGAGTTTTAGTTGCTCCTATGCTAAATATAGCCTTTTTAACTTCACCAAGAGTAACTAGTTTTTGAAGACATCTTTTATTCGTTTCTTGAATCTTCTTAAATGACAAATTTGTTTGGACTGGTTGATATAAGTCATCCTCCCTTTGAAACAAATTTTTGAAGAATCTTACAACCATATTGATCAGATCCTCTTTGTTATCTCGCTAATTTCCTTAATAGTCTCTAAGCATTGTTACCCTATTTTTCCATCTTCGTATAATTGCTTTCGAATGATAAAATTTGGTATTTTTACCTCTATCTTGAACCCATTTGGTTCAAGCCTTGTAATGCCATAAGATTTCTTCTTATAGTAAGATTTCTTAGAATTCTTGTTGTAAGGAATTGTCAAGGCTATCAAGATATAGGTTCCACTTTCTTTCTATAGCTCTTTGAATGCCTTTAATTCGAGCCAATGTATGATTTTTCCTCCTTTTGATATTATCAAATACTGTGTGGTTCCATTATTTTAATGGAATGATTAACTTAGAGAGGTTTATGTCCATTGAAACTCTATTATTCTAGTTATTCAGAATGAACTCCTTGAATGAAGAATGGTATAACCAAGTAGCTTCAAATTTAAAAGTTTCTCATTATTTTTAGTTCTTCCTCCTTTAAAATCCAGCAGTAAAGGGTGATGGTCAGAATATATTTAAGGTAAAATTCTAACAATAGCCTTGCTATGTTTAATCCTCTACTCCATATTGCTTATGCTTCTGTCTAGTCTTTCAAAGAATCTATTGCATCCATTTTGTAAAGGTCCTTGCCAAGTGAATTTTGATCCTTCCCAACCAAGATCAATTAAGCCATAATCATCTATCCAATTTGCAAACTCTTGTTAGTGTGTTGGATTAGTAAGAGCTCCTTCTTTTTTTTCTTCAATGCTAGCAATGTTGTTGAAGTCTCTTAATAAAAGCCATAGGTTTGTAATGGTTCTAGCTAGCTTACAAAGATTCTTTTTACATTCTAATTTTAGGTCCCTCCTTGGATTATATAAACTATAGTGAAAAGCTAAGGATTAGAATGAGAACTTTCTGCCTTTAAGTGCATGAATTGAAAGTCATAAATAAGTAAGTAAGTTAAAGATCATCTTCTTTCCATCCTACCCAAATACCACTAAACCTATCCTTATCATTATTAGCATAAAATTGATCAAATTTTAGATTTTGAAAAATCTATGTAGCTCCAAACATATTCACTTTTATTTCCCCTAAAGCTATAATAAATGACTTATGAGCAAAAACCATCTCTTTACAATAAGACATAAATACTTTGCTTTCAACTCCCCTATAGTTCCAGGTCATAATTTTCTAAATCATTTGAGTAGGATAATTAAACCATTATCATGTAGTTAGCATTTTCCTTTTCATTATCTCATATTATTAGTTCAGGTTAGTCTAAATCTATATCATTTTCAAAGCTATTAGCATTTGGAGTTTATGAAACCATGGATATACTATCATTAAAATTAGGAGGCTCAGTCTGTTGTGGGATTTTCAATGAATTTGAAGCTTACAAGTTCTATTGAATATTTACTAGCCATCTATTCTTGGGGTTGTTGGGATCAAGAACCAAATAGACGTAGCGGAATTAACCAATCCCAATTAAGAATCCATGTGAAACATTAGATTAAAATAAGGATTAGATTACTTTTTTTTAAAATGCTTCTAAGGTCCGATCGATGATCACCCTCTTTCAACTTACTTTTGGTTAAAAATTCTGAGGTATCCACATGAACCCGTGAATCACTAGCAAACGTCTCATGTCCACTAATTGGAATTCATCTCCTTTTATCTCATAGTGCTAGCTATGCCCTTTAAGGGTTCAAAAGGGGCTGCTAGGTTTTTCTGTATTAGGGATGTGTGAATAATATCAATGTTATTACCTAACAAGCCTATTTAAATAGGTGAACAAAAAATCCTAACTAATTGAGCTTTATTCCATGTATAATTATAGGCTTATTATTGGGTCTTATAACTATAACATGGAATTCCTAACTATTAGGCCCAAATATTTTGCTCAATTAATTCCAAATCCACTAGGTTCTATATGTATGACCCTATAAGCTCTCATTACATTGATAATGATCATAAATCATATTAATGATCATAAACAATGAGTGGTATCTAGTAACATATCATTGTTATCCAATTAATGAGAAAGTTGGTGATTCAACTGAACCTTTACATGTGATTATTAACTATGTCTTTTTGTCTAGACATCTAAATTAAGCATGAGACATGGATCGTGTTATTCTTGTATAGCTTAATCCAAAGGTTTCTTGATTCTTAAGTAAGTTAACTGAAGCAAATATAATTGACATCCTATGCTAATTTATTTGAGCATAGCCATGTATTTTCTCAACTTTATTTAATCAAGGGGCCACAGATGTCACTTCTGTTATATAGGAGGGACAAATTTCATCTTAATCACATAAATCTCCCCGCATGATATGTGATATATCCAATAACTACCCTTGCATCCATTCAACCATAAATGACATATAGTAGTATCAAAATATGAAACTCACATGTAGAGAACCTTGGCGATCTTAAGTCAAAGGACTATATTAATAATGATTACTAAGAATCACTCATGACACTTATATAACGATTTATGTAGTATTCTTAGGGTGGGTTAGTCCAATATATAAGTTTTCTAACTTGTATTGATGTATAGACTTAATATCTCATATAAGTCACTATATATACTAGTCTTAACATATCAAAGCAACCCAATCCATAATGATATATAACTAAGGATATTTAAGAATATAATTATTCTAAGGTTATTATCATAATTAAATATATTACGCAAATAAGATATGTATAAATATGATAATTAGGAATTGTCATTAGAATAACACGATTCAAATTTATAATCATCAATATGATTGATTTTAGGGCATATACACTAATAGAGGGTGGTCAATTTGCATTAGAGAGGTCATCTTGTTAGTTATGTCAATTAAGGTATCAGTGATGTTTTTAGGGAGGGGCTGCAATTGTTAGGATTGGGAGCCAAACAAGTACAGTGGAATAAACTGATCTCAACCAATGGATCCATGTAAAATGGTAAATTAGAATAAGGATTCATTCAATACCTTTAATGATGACTCAAGAACTCAGTCGTTGATCACCTTTTTAGCTTCTTTTTGGCCGAAGACTCTGAAGTATCTCCACGAATCCATGAATCATCGAATGAACTGTCTACACAAATATCGGTTGGACTTGTTCTCCTTTGTCTCATAGTGCTAGCTACACCTCTTCAAGGATTTTTAGTCAAGGAGAGGTGCTAGAGTTTTTATGCTTAGGATGCATGAATAATCATAATATTATTGCCCAATAAGCCTATTTAAATATGTGCATAGAAAACCTTAACTAATTGGGCTTTGTTCCATGTATAATTATAGGCTTATTATTGGGACCTTATAATTATAACATGGAATTCTCAAATATTAGGTCCAAACAATTTAGTCTATTAATTCCAAATCCACTAGGCTCTAAGTGTGTGACCCTACAAGCTCTCATTACGTTGACAATGATTATTAATCATATTAATGATCATAAGCAATGAGCTGGTATCTAGCAACACATCATTGTTACCTAAGTAATGAGAAAGTCAGGTGATTTGACTAAACCTTTACACGTGATCATCATCTATGTCCTCTTGTCCTAAACATCTAGATTGAGCACGAGACATAGGCCGTGTCATTCTCATATAGCCCAATCTTAAGGTTCCTTGATTCCTAAGTAAGCTGATTGAAATAAATGTAATTGACATCCCACGTCAATTCATCTGAGTATGGTCATGCATTTTCTCAGCTTTACTTAATCAAGGGGCCTATAGATGTTACTCCTAGTTATATAGGAGGGATAAATTTCATCTTGATCACACTAAATCCCTCCTGCATGATATGTGATATATCCAATAACTACCCTTACATTCACTTAACCATGAGTGATATAAAATAATATCAAAATATGAAACTCACATGTAAGGAACCTTGAGTGATCTCAAGTCAAAGGACCATTGTAATAATAATCCCTTAAGAATAACTTATGACACTCATATAACAATCCATGTAGTATTTTTAGGATGGGTCGGTCCAGTATATAAGTTATCTAACTTGTACTCACGTGCAGACTTAATATCTCATATAAGTCATCACACATGCTAGTCTTAACATATTAAAGCAACCTAATTCACAATGATATATGACTAGGGACATTTAAGAATATAATTATTCTAAGGTTATTATCATGATTAAATATATTATACAAACAATATATATATAAATATGATAATTGGAATTGCTATTAAAATAACACGATTCAAATTTATAATCATCAATATGATTGGTTTCAGGACATATACACTAACAACAATGGATGTCTCACTTAGCTCAAACTTCTTGGATTCTTTTGTGGCTTGCTTCACTTTTTGAGTAGTCATGTGCATTGTAATAGCCTTGTTGCTTACTATTTCTTCATGTAGTAGTTATATTAGTGTCCTATTTGGAATCCTTTTGATTGGTGTCTCTCTTATCTTGGTGTGATGATATTCTACCTTCATTGTAAATAGTATCTTTTGATTTATTGTTGGATGTTAACTCTAGCTTATCATTAGAAATGTGGTCATGATGTTCCTTTTCTGCAAAATCATTCATAGCAAATATAGGATTAGCTAGTAATTCGAATCTGGACCCTTGCATCACATTGTTTTTCCTTTCTCCATTAAGGCCCCTTTTTTCTCTAGGCTAAAATATCCTTGGATTTAGTTTTCTTGGTTCATCTAGCTCTATGTACAACCATCTATTCCCCATATTCCATTATAAGTCTATTAGACATGGTGTGCTTATCATGATTTCAACTATCTATTGCATAGTATTTACTATGTGTTGGCCTCCATCTTCATGCACCTTATTAGTTTCAATAGAAACAGCTTTCCATGGGCATCCCTTAGCATAGTGCCCATTGGTACCATAGTTGAAGCAAATAAGGTGCATGTCCTTATATTCCACTTTGATTTCTGCATTACTAATCTTGAATTAAGGTATTAGTGGTTTGTTTAGATCAATATTGACATAAACTTAGGCATATTTTCCTCTTGTTCGTTACTCTGTTGTCAAATCTGCCTTTATAGTTTTGCTAATTCTATTACCTAAAGCTTTTAGACATTTTTTATCATTATATTCCATTGCAAGCTCTAGGAATCTAATCTCTATAGCTACCGAATTAATCTCTATAGTGGTCGGGTTAAAATTATAAGTCCACTCACGAATAATTAGATAGTGATCTAGTATTATCCATGGCCCTCCTGTCAGTGCATAGTTTCTATCCTCTACACTAGTGAATTTTACAAGATAATACTCATATCCTAAATCCACTAGGTTGAATACACTTAAGCCTCTCCACAATTGGATAAGCTTTCTTTCCAGAAAATGACTTTCCTTCCTAATAGTTTAATTATTAGAGAATTTTTCCAGGGCTTTTTAATCCTTATCTCCTCCTACTTTGATAATTTCAACACTAGTGTAATAGTATTATCATCAAGCATTTCAAAATTTTCTTCATTAGAGAAGTCCTAATTGTTTAACATAAAATCTTCTCCGCCCAGGTTATCATTGATTTTGTCATCCTCATTCCAATTATCCGTTCCTATTAACATTTGTTTGTATGATCATGGAGGTTGTTCCTGGTTGTCCAAGCAAGGCTTCAAAATAAGATCATTGTATTTTCTTAACCTTGTTGTGTTTCTATCAAAATTCAAAGAACTTTTTTAACTTTTTTAATGCTCCTCCTTAATTGATCTGCTTCTTCTTTAGATGCAATGCTCTAATAGGGGTCACTGATGCCAATCATGTTTCTTTTGAAAAATAAGAAGGCTCCTTATTTATATTATATTTGAAGGATATAATAATTACTTTTATAAATAAGGGGCAAAAGTAATAATTTTTTTATTTTTTTAAAAATATAATTTATATTTTATACTTAAATTTGTATCATATTTTAAACATTAATTACCATAATCTTGCTAATATGATATGATGATGAAAATTTCTCAAACTAAAGGCTTGATTGGAGATAACAGTTTAAAATATAAGTAAACCTCCTTTTTTATCCTTATGAAATTCATTTTTTCTCATTTTTATTTATGTAAAATATTTTATATTAGTTTTCTCCTTATAGAATATTAATTTGTCCAATTTTCTCCTTTGGCCAATATTAATTGGTTAAGCACATTATAGAAAAGAAGATTACGACATAAGAGAATAGTTAGCTAATAAGCTAATAACTAAAGAATAACAAGAGTAAATGCAAATAAAAAAACTTAACATATAAATAAAGGATAACATTATTGGATAACAAAATTGCTACTTTTGTAACTACTTGAACTTAAATGGGAAAGAGATTTATGATTGAAGAAATTAGTAACTCTCTTAAATTCTACACTTGAGAGAACCCTACATAATATACAACCTTCCTATATGACAATTTAGAGATGATTACAATAATAAAGTAATGGAATCATATATTGTAGGCTTATTCTAATGATAAAGTAAATACATTTAAGAAATGAGAGAAAAAATAATGTAATAGAAATAAGAAGAAGATAAACACTTGACCTTTATCCTAATGATTTAATAAGAGATGATTATATCTAAGTTCATTTAAAATGATGGTGTAGAAAGTTATGAGAGAGTTGAATTTGTAATATGTGCAAAAAGTTGTAATGGATGAAAAAAAAAATTTCAATATGTAGTGAAAATGTTCTTGGCATAGAAAAATTTGACAACAAAAATGCTAATGAATGCTTGATGCACTAAAAAAATCATAAAACTATGACAAATTATAGAATCTTAATAAAAATGATTATCTAAGTTCATAAAGCAAATAAATTGTTACAACATAGTTATCTAAAATTCATGTGTTAAAAAGTATAAAGAGTATTTAGTAATACCTAGAGGGGATTTGTGATAAACAGCAGAATATAGTATAAACAATATATAACTTAGCAAAATAGGGTCTGGTTAGTTCTTAAGAAATTACCATTGAGCCAAATATGGCCAAAAAATTTCAAATTGAGAATTCTAGTAGAGTTTAAAAACTTCAATAATAAGTAACTAACAAAAATTGAAGCTTAGTGAAATAATTGAATGAAGAACGAATAGAGATGAAGGAATGAGAGAAAGAACAAACATAGATGAAATATTTAATTGCAAAATTTGTCAAAAAGGAAAATGGGAGATCATCCATGCAAAAAGAGATTTCTTCAAAATGGAAATGAAACCCAAGGAGTTTCTACCAAATAGAAACTGCAAGACATCATCTTCCATTTGTCAAAAGGAAAATGCAAAATCATCAGTAGAACAAAAGATTTCTTCAAAATGGAAATGAAATTAGTGAAATTTTCTCAAAAATATAAAAATTGTAGGGAATAATCCTCTATTTGTCCAAAAAGGAAATAGGAAATCATCAATGCAAGAAGAGATTTTTCCAAAATTGATATGGAATTGGTGAAATTTCCTATAAAATATAGAAATAGTGAGGCACCATCTTCTCTATATTAGAGATTGGCTTGGAATTAATAATTTTTAGAGAATAAAATGCAATAGAAACAAAAAAAAAAATACCTTGGAGAGGAAATGAGAAATTGATATATAATGAGTAATACGAAAGTGGCACTTGTAATCAAAGGAGGCATGGAACAACATAGCTAATATATTATATACAAGATTTCAATCACTATAAATCCTAAAGCTTAAATTTTAAGAGAAGTTGGGCTAATAATTTATGAGGTGAATTCTATGGTATTTTAAGAGTCTCAAAACTTGGACTAATGTGGCGATTTCAAACATGATTAAATTAAAATTATTTAATTTTATCAATTAAATATAGACAATTGTGATTAAATAATTTTAATTTAATAATTTTAGAGTTTGTGACGTCACTTCTAATTTTGAAACCCTTTGAGTACCGTAACAAGCACTAATTTATGATTTTATTATTTATTAATTACTTCCTCTATTCTTTTTTAAGTATTTTTTTAATAAAAAATTATTTTTATTTGTTATTTTAGGAAATTAAGATTGTATTTATTATTTTTCTTTCAAATATTACGTCTATTGTCTAAATAAATACATAATAACTTTATTTACTAATTAACTTTTAGTGGAGCATTAAATAGTAAATTATAACTCATTTTTCTTAAAATTAAGTTTATTTATTATTTTGTTTAATACTTGTACATTATCCTTAAACAATATTTAAAAAGGAATAGAGGGAGTAACATTTTGATTCTATTTCTTGGCTTTAGTTACTAAAGTTGATCCACATTCTAAATTATGACCTGGAAGATCCTGAAGATATGATGCGGCGGAACATGATATGATCACTATCAGCTTGCATATATATAAGAGATTTTGCCAAAAATGTTTGAGTTTTAATTTATTTGAAATTGAATTAGTATTATTTATAAATTCAAATTTAAACATTAAATTTTAATTTTTTTTAAGTTTCAACGGAGGGAAGGAGGATTCATGAACACAAGAAGGCGCATTGGTTGTTTTATTTCAAATATTTGAAGTGAAACATATATAAAATCTGACTGAAGTAGAAGTAGAACATAATACAAGAAACAAATAATTTATTTCATGAGAATTTGTATTTAAAATAAAATGCAATTAATGTGGATAAATATAGGGTTCAATAATTAATTGTTGGTTGTGACATAGCACTCTGGGGGGAAGCCTTGTGGAAAACGCTTTGCATCGTTGCAGTAATTGTAAATCATATAATTATTTTGCACCCATTTCATCTGGCCTTGACTTGCAAAATCAAGCTGTTGCCACAGCCAGCTGTTGTCGTTGTTGCTGCAGTAAGAAATACCAGAGATCCAAACACAGCCATTTGCATCAAAACCCCTGTAGGAAGCAATGAAGGGTGCTTTGGTCCAGTCAGTTTTCACAAGACCACCCCTTGTTGCCCAATCATCTGCATCCCATAAGCTAGAGTATACTCTCATGGGTTGGTGATTTGGAAATGGTATCCCGTTTGATTCTAGGTTCTTGAATTCTCTAATCGGAATGCCATCCACCAAGAAGCTGGAAAACACACGCGCACACATAAAAATTACACATACAGGTTCATCACCTATCAAAAACATATGTTTTTGGATTCCAGTTGTTTTGATGGTAGATATTTTTTGGTAAGAATAATTTTATTCTATTTTTATTTATATTTATATTTATAATATATCAAAATAATAAAAAATATTTTATTCATTTATTTAATGTTGAAGTGGAGAGTATAGTAAAAATCTTTTTTCTACTCTAATGAGGAAATTATTTTTTTTTTCATTATTATATCATCATATTTTATAATTACAAAATATGTAGGAGGCCAAAAGTTTTTCATTTATACAAGCAAATGAGTTTTTTCTAAAAGTATATTTTTTTAACGAGCCTAAATCACAAATGAGGAATAGAAATGGATTAAAAATTCTTATTTACTGTGGCCATAATATTAACTTTAGTTTTTAATATCCTGAAAAATTTTAAGAAATTTTATGTTTGATGGATCTCAAAAAATTAATTAAGAAATAAATATAAATATGGAATCTTCTAATTTATTTCATAGACATGAGGATACCTGTTAACATAGTTATAGTATATAATTTCTCCCCAAGTGCAACTTATAGTTTGCAATTTATGGTTTAATCCAGGTAGCTGGGGTTGGGTGAGGCATGGACTTGCATTAGGTGACATCTCATTACATCGTACCTTTATTAAATATGTGATGTTTCCTAGTATTTAATAATGTTTTTAATAGAAACTAAGCAATTTCCCCAGTACGAATTTAAGTTTAGATCGTCTATCTAGACCGATGAGGATGTATTGTGCAAGAGAGCGATAAACGAATGTTTATTTTAAGATATTTTACAATTAAATAACCACAATTAAAACATGATCTCCTGAAAAGTCATTTTTATATCAATCATTTAAATAAAATTAATGGCAAATTAAGTTTTAGTGTTCTCACTTTCATAATAAATGCGATCTCCACATAGATGTTCATTTAAAACACAATATTAATTTTTGAATTTAATATAGTTTCTTATAGATTCTTACTTATCTTTGAAATTTTAGGATGCAGAAAAACATACAAAATTAATTTTTCTTCATATTATTACTAAATAATTATGAGTATATGTTAATAATATATTATATTTTAAAGCTTTTTATCTCTTAAGTATAGAATTTAAATTTGATCTATATACAATATTTTATATTATCAGTAAATAAAAATGTATTATTAAAAAATAATAAAAATATAATTTTTTTTATTAATGATGTGATTTCATATATATGAGCAATAATATAAATTTAATTTATATCGATAATAAATCATATTTAAATATTTAAGTATATATATTTGCTCACATCAAGCTTTGAATCTTTATCCATCGTTAGTCATGGCAGACATTATTGCTTTGATGTAACAGAGAAGAAATGCAACTTACAGAATGAGTTGGGAATTCCAGAGGACTGTATAGTTGTGAAAATCTGCAGTGGGGTCAAACCAAAGGTAGAATTGTTGTTCTCTGTTACCTTGTCCTTGGCAGAAGATATTTGTGTGCAATATGTAAGGATCACCACTTAAGTTTCCCAAGAACTCAAAGTCTATCTCATCATGGTATTGCCCTTGGGAGGATAACTGCCCCAATATCATCATAAAAAACACATGAAAACAGTATTGTATACATAATACACAAATTATATATATATATATATATATATATATATATATATATATATATATATATATATATATATATATATATATATATATATATATATATATATATATAAACTAAAGGCTCAAAGATTATACATAATTGTAGCAAAGAAAATATACATACAAAGAATGCAGTGACAGTGCCAGCTGAATTCCCAGGAACAAGTTTAAGTTGCATATCAATTTTGGCAAATAAGTACTCGTTAATGGACTGAAATCCGGAGCCGGAGGTTTGATCGAGAGAAAGGGTTAAGAGCTCGGCATTTTCGGCTACTTGAGCACGATCGCCTCCCCATGTCACATAGAAGTTTTCGTAGAAAGGATTTGCAGAAGCTGCTATCAAGATGCTGAAAAGAAGAAACATAGCTATGAGTAGGGAAACTGGTGCAGCCATCATTTCTTGTTTGATTTGGCTATCATATGCGTGTTGGCCTTATATATAGTTTCATTATACTACTAGGATATGTGGGAGATAATATAATAATATATATAAATGAACTAGATGCAAAAGCTACAGAACGTGTGAACGAATATGAGACCCTGGTAGGTTTACAGCCATTTTGTAGGGGGGAAAAATATACATGGACTGGGAAAAGCTGGCAGTTTGGACAAATTAAACAGATCGGAAATTAGTGGGATTCCACGACCAGAAAATATATGTAACGTTGACTAGTAACTAAACCTATTAATTAATATTTCTTCTATGACATACTTATTCATTTGGAGAGATCGACATTCCTTTTGTCTTATTAAGAAATAATCATATATGCATTCATATTTTAAATAAACAAGTGAACGATAGATACAAACTACATTATATGTAATTGTTTATGGACTATTATAATGACGGAGCCACATATAGAGGTGCGAGCTTTTATCGACGTTTTTAAAATTTTACACAATATTATGTGCGTCATTTAACATGTCCTCGCAGATCAATTTTTTTTTCTTATTATTGACATATTAAAAAACATATCAATTATTTCTTTAATAATAATAGTATTAAAGTCAAAACTAGTCTTAAGTCATAAGGCTACGTTATTTTCGATTAGGTTTAATTTTGGTTTTTTGGCCCCTTCATCTTATTATAGTCATTGAAAAATACTAAAATAACATAACATTTAAAATTAATGGGTGGGAGGATTAGTTGTCTGGTTTTCATTCTTTTCACATAAGAATTATGGTAAGAACATTTTCAGTAACTAAGAAATTGAAGAAACAATTACCTCATGGAATACGAGATGCATAGATAAATGATTGCCCAGTTATAAATTTAAGAATGAGAAATATGTATTTAACACAATTAAAATGAACTGATTATATAATGGTTTCAAAACATAAAATCAGGTCATTTACAATATATATATATATATATATATATATATATATATATATATATATATATATATATATATATAGATAATCACGTCGAACCATTAAAGAATGTTATATAATATTTTAAAATTATTTTACTTACAATTTGGCATGTATTATTATAATTTAAAATTATAAAGTAATTATAATAAAAAATATCTAATTTTCATTTTTATTAAAATTTTAGTATTTTCCTTAATTGGTCTCCAAGTTCTAACTTCCCCACTAGACTTGCTCCAATTCAAGTTTTATACACCTACATTTATAAATTTGTGTTGTATTTATCTCTCTCAGCTACCTACCAATCACTATCTATCGGTTATCTCTCTCGGTGAAGTTCCCATCTGGAGAATAGAGGGGATTCCTTAGTAATCCCGGTTGTCATCTTGCAAACGAAATGGAGTTTCTTAATGATGCTGCCCGTTGAAAACTTGAGTCCGCTGTATTAGAAATTTAAGTTGTTACGTTATTGTTCCATCAATAATATTATATGAAATGAAAATGAAATTTAAAATTCAATTTCGAATAAAAAAAATATTAATAAATATAGAATAAGTAGATAAATTTGTAAAAATTCAATTCAATAGATATAAAATATCTAAAATTCAATATTAAATTTTATTTTTATTACCTATATCATTTTTTCTATTAATTAATTATATATTTTATTATGGTTTATAACTGAATTTACTTTAATGACCTTTTTTTTGGTAAATACTAATTTTTATCAGTTAAAGCCTGAGATTAGGAAAAGCCTTATTGTGTTCAGCAAGAGATATTTGAAATAATTTATGAAAAATATTAACAACTTTTTCTTTTGGAGTGAGGCTATTATCACTTTCATATATTTATTCTATTAGAATATTTGAGCTAGTCGCACATGATTAAACTTGATTGAATTATTGAAGAAAGATAAAGATGTGTCTTTTGATGTTGATTCCTTAATATAGTTTAAGTGACATAGTGATTTATATTAAAGTGACATGTTGATTCATGCTGATTGGATACATTAGTTCATAGTAAAAAAACATGTTGATTCATTATTAAGAAAAACACATCAATTCACGACCAACAAAGATGTCATTCCATAAATCAAAGGACATATTGGTACAAGATCAAGAGACGTATTGATCTAAGTATTGTCTATAAATATGATTGAAATAATGGAAAAAAGATTAGATGATGGAATAGAGGTAAAATTCTTTTACTGCCAAATTTCAAAGAAAACACTAATTCTTGATTCAAGTTTGTTATACTTTGGTCTCTATTGTACAAGAAGGATGAACCTGACTTTACATTTTATACTTAATGGTTTTAACTTGATTATTGATTCTAGTCACGCATCTAAGGCTATGTCTATTATTGAAGGGCTATTCTACAAGATTGTTGGGATTAAAATCTTTCACATGTTGTTACTTGCTTTGCTTAGAGAAATAAGTGTGGGAATTTCCATCTAATTTGTTTGGAAATCCAACATACTCACACTCATTTCATTTCTTTTTGTTTGATTTCTTATATTAAACTTAAAATTATTTCTCTTTTCCAAAATCAAATTAATATACTACATTTTTTTTAAAAGAATTGATGTATTATTTTTGAGCTAGTCTACTATGCCCCGAGGATACGAAGCGAATTTGCCTAGTTAGGTGTTATAATCATAATCATCACCTTCTAAAATGAATGAAGTGAATAGAATATGGGGAATCATGTTATTCGTGGGCCATTATTACCTGTGACCTTAAAAGTATGTTGAAAGAGACCATTTGATGATTGCCCATGGATATTTTGGTGGAACTGCAATTGCAAAATTTGTCCGAGTCCTTCTTTCCTTGGCCGCCCATGCTAATTTTTCTACCCTATCTTATTCTTAAAGCTCATTGATTTTTCTATCTCATTTTTATGCTTACAAAAGCATAATGTCAAGCTAATTAGTGTAATAGTTCATATAAATCTTACATATTAGAAAGAGTAGTTTGCCAATATAAATTAATTAGTTGAATAGTTTATTGCATATACCAACATTGCAACAATTATGCAATATTAAGATGACACATATACAGATGACATAATCTTGATTATCTGTATTGGTGTTTCAAAATTTTTCTAAATAAAAAAAATAAAAATTCTAATCTATATAGGTTTTATAAAATTTTTTCTAAAAGATATTAAAAACCTTTATACAGACTACAAAAAGTCGTCTATATAAGTTTCACAAATTTTTTCTTGAAAAAATTAAAAAAAAAAAACTCTATGTAGACAACTTTTATGGTTTGTATAGATTTTATAAAAATTTTTTGAGAAAAAATAAAGAAACTCTATACAAAAGATAAAAAGTTATCTTTGTAGGTTTTTTAAATTTTTACTTAAATAAAAAATAAAAAAACTCTAAATAAACAACTTTTATTTTCTATATAGGTTTTGTAATTTTTTTTAAAAATAAAATACTCTATACAAATGATAAAAAATTATCTATATAAAGTTCAAAATTTTAAGGGTAGCAAAATCCTAGAGGTTAAAGTGCCATAGGAAATGCAGACGACTTTTTTTTCTATACAAATGACTTTTTGTCATCTTTATAAGCTTGAATTTCAAAATGACACATAACCATATTTTGTTATCTTAATAGGCTTAAAAGACAAAATAACACATGTGCCCATCACTGACAATAAATAAAGATGGTAGCATGTGCAATATAGATGACTTTTTATCATTTTATATGCCAAGCTTATAGATTGCGTTATATGTCATTTTCCCCATTATGTGTGCATGTTGGAGCTCTTTCCCTTCTCTTTCTAGTTTTCAAGTAAGTTTTCTCTTTAATTTTAAGCTATGTTTTTATACTTTTTTATTTATTCTTATATGTATTTTATTAAATATTAAAATTATGTTAATGCATTGTTGATTGAAATTCCCAATTGTTATTTTTGTGTTTCATTGACGTATGTTAAAAAGACTTATATACTAAATTCTTTTAATAGTATTGATATAATATATGAAAATAAATTTTTAATTTATTCATTAGTTTGATATAATTATTATTTTGTGCAATTTGATACACTTATTGCTTTAAAAATATGATAAATTTGATATACTTATTGCTTTAAAAATATGATAAGTATGAATTATTGGTTTGTATATTCTAATATGATATTTAGTTTGAAAAATAATTATTTTATATAATTTGATATGATTATTACTTCAATCATCTAATCATATTAATATGATAGTTGAATATGAATTTATTTTAATGATTTATTCTGTTAGTCAGTAAAATCAATATTTTATGGAAAGTTAGTATATTTATTACTTTAAACATCTAATGAATTTGATAGAAAATAGGATTAAAATTTGTTATAATTTTGACAAGTACATTAAGCAAGTTGTTATATTATATTAAAAATAAAAGTGTATAAAAATGAATAAGCATAAATTTTAATAATTACATGAATGAAAATTTAAAATCTTTGATAATGTAAAACATTTAGTAATTTAAAGAATAATTTAAAATGCTAAAAAAATAAATAATTTGAACATTTCCAAAATCACTTAATTAAATTCTCATAAAAGTATATCATTAAATAACAATGGAGAATAAAATATGTAATAATTTAACATTAGAAGTCATGTAATTCTCATTAAATTCTCATTAAGTAATAATTTAAAGTATAAAAAATATAAGTAATAATGGATAACATAATACATACTCATTTAATATGAGCAACAAGTCATATCATGGCGATTAATTTATTATGTTATATAAGAATGAAAGTGATAATTTAATGTAATAAAAATATAAGTAGTACTAGAAAGCATAACAATTTAATACTATAAGTCATGCAATGATAATTAATTTATTATATAATACAAGAATGAAAGTATTTGAAAAATAGTAACATAATAATTTCAAAATTATAATAATGAAAATAAAAAAAATTATTAATGATTTTAAAAAATATTTTATTGTGTATTAATTTTTTTACACTATTAATTCACAGATAAATTCATTAAATCAGAAATAAATTTGTAAAAGAATTATTAAAATTTTAAAAATTTTAATATAATGCCTATATAAACAATAACTCTATTATAAATGTCATCTGTATAGGCTCAATTATGTGGATGATAAAGTCATCTAAATAGGTTAAAACCTATGTAGACAACATTTATCATTTGCATAGGTGGCCATTTGGATAGGTCAAGACCTATATAGATGACATTTGTCATCTACATAAATTTTCAACTATCCAAATGACTTTGTCATCTACAAAGAGTTTTACCACCATATATAGATACACCTATACAAATGATATGAAAAGTCATCTGTATAGATAGAAACACATGAATCTATATAGATGATTCAATACAAATGATAGTATTATTTATAATATCTATATAGATGACAAATCAACCCTATATAAAAAATTTTTATCATTTGTATAAATCCTTTTTTTTGTAATGCAATAAAAATTGTTATAGAATGAATAATTATGATAGTAAATTAATAGATAATAAATTTCAAATTTTGATGACATTATAATAATGTTTTAGAATATAATATTGGTAAAAGTTTACCATTATGGTGTGCTTAATATTATTAGCAAGGTTGTATATATTTCAATAGGGTGTGTGCCTTCACTAATTTTTTTTAAAAATGCTATGTAAAATTATATATATATATATATATATATATATAAAGAGAGAGAGAGTGAGAGAGAGATAATAACCCCACTAACATTCAAATTTTACTCCTATTAAAATATTGAAATATAGTTATTCCCCCTCATTTTGAGGTCCTGACTCCACTACTACTTAATATAATATATTTATTATAATTATGCAAATCGAATTAGGCATTGTAATCTCTTTATTACTTTTTTCATCAATCTTTTTCAATTTAAGAGGAGATAAAAACATAATCTTTTATTTTGAAGCTCACAATTTTTTTTTACAAAGATGCAAATTTTTTTCCTCCATATCCATCTCTCCCTAAAATCTACATACTTCAATTTCAAGAGGTTAAAAAGGAGAAAGGATCCAAAATCATAATTTCTTCTTGCTTCCTTTTTTAACCATTTTTTCAACTCTAAAAGGTATGAAGATTAGCAACCTTCACTTTTTCATTTAAATAAAAAAGTTATGTTGCTAATTTAATGATAATAAAATAATAAAGAGCATTTAAATAATTTTAATGGAGATATATTACTTTAAAATATCCAAATCAATTTCACTTATTATTTTTCATCTCTATAATAAATGCACTAATTAGTAGAAATAGTTAGTTATGGTAATAAATTAACTATAATACCATTTATTATTATTATTATTATTATTTTTCATTCAAATGAGAAAGTAATATGAGTATATCAAGTGAGATGAATACTTTTATATAAAAGTAAGAAGAGAAAATTGCAATTATTAAATCAAGGATTGAAAAGTTAGGATTAAAATATAAAATCATGTGATTTTTTTAAGTGGTTATATAACTTTTTTAAGTGATCATGTAACTTTTATGTTTTAATTTTGGCAATTAATGCAAGATTTGATGGCCATATTCATTCCTTTCATCTCTCATATAAAAATACCTATCTTACTTGATATATGTCTCATATATATATGCTAATAGGTTGATTACATTTTTTCCTTTTGTTAAAAGTAGAAGTAATAATTCAGTTAATACGCATGTAATTCTAGGATTGAACCTATAAATAATGAAGAGTAAAATTTTTAAAATAATATTAAGTATTATTGCACTATTAATGTAACCATAATTGATTGCATATTTATATTCTACTCTGAATTGAAAAAAAATTGTTAATTAGTGTTTGTGAATTAATGTAAATATGGAAATGAAATTACAACTTACATGTAATAGGAACTAATAAGTTATATTCGGGAACTACAAAATTTTTTTGAATTAAATCTTCTTTAACTTTTCCAAAATTTTAATTACAATTACTTACATTTAAGGATAGTAAATTGAAGGGCAATCACCATATAATTAGAATAGTTCTAGCCTTATTGTATAATTACAATTATAATCATTATAATTATCATAGCATGTTTGAAACTTGAACTATAACTCTATTCACCAATGTTTAAAATTTGATCGGAGCGGTGAATTCAACTAGAAAAATCATCAATTAGTTATAAGACTAGTTCATTGAACCGCTCAAGATATATGGACTAATCATAAATTTCACAATTCAATTAGTATATTTTTTTGAATTACTATTATTTATAAAAAATAATATTTTTACTTGATATTACATATATTTAAAATCTAAAATGCTAATTATAAAAAATTATCCTGTCTTTATAAATGAAAATCACATAACAAAAAAAAAGATTCAAAATTAATAAATATTTATGTAGTAATTTAAATTATGAACTTATAAAATTATTTAATAATATTTAAAAATATTTTTATGTTTTATTAAATAAATTTAATTTTATAATGATTTAATTAGTTTTAATTATTATATATTAAAATTTTTATTTTATATTATAATTTGAATTCAACTTCAGTTCATTTAATCATTAACAGTGTGTTTGACATATATAAAAATTAGAATTTATTTCATTTTTAAATGAATTCTATCAAATTTTTATGTTTGGATTAAAAAATTTTAGATTTCATTTTATTTTAAATTCTTATTTTATTTACGTTATTGCCATTTTAAAATCCTATCAAATTAAGTAGGATTTAATAAGAATTCATTTTATTTTAAGTATAATTTTTTATTGGATAATTTTGCCCTTCATTTCTCAAATTATTGATGACTCTTACCCTTATCCATTTTATGTTCTAAAGAAAACCTCATGCCATTTCCTTTTGCTCATTACTTCTCCCTCTCACTCATTTTCATTTTCCCTATAGAAGAAAGATAAGATTGCTACATTTGGGTTTTTTTTTTCAAGGCCTTTTACATTTGGGTTTAGTTTTTCAAGTCATTTTATTGATACTTATTATTAATCATTCATTTTTCACGATCTACTTCTATGAGGATTTACTTTGTAATAAAGTTTTATTAAGCTATTTCTAGGATCTGCTTCTTAATTTTAGGTTCATTGAATTCTGATTTCTATTGTTATATCTGAGTTTGTCATGCATTTTGAATATTTCATCATTTAATCTAATGTGTGTTCTGCTATTCTACCCATTAAACCAATTTTGCATAAGATATTGGTATTTTAAATTACATTTTGTTAGGACAAAGGGTAGCCTAAAATGGGTTTGGATAGGCAGCAAATTGATTAGCCCCTTAAGGGTTATGATAATAGCTTTGAGTAGTGGGAAAAAAAATTTTAGTTGTGATGGGAAGATAGAACAATGATGTTTTAGGGTTATGGTAGAACTTGGGGGGATTAATAGGATTTTGGGTCATTTAATGCTACTTTGAGCATGAAGTCTAATTTTTAGATCATTTTAGGTAGCTTTCAATGGATTATGATCAATATTTTAGAAGTCCAATTTTTGAATTGGAGAGAAAAGCTCGATGAAGTCTAGTTGTACGACCCAAGATTGCAAGTTCTTATATAGACAATACTATTTATGTGGTTGGAACTCCATTAGGTTTGCTACTAATGGAAAGAAAATTAGATGTAGAGTATGATATAGGGAGGGATTGTTCCAATCATAAGAAATTTCTCAGTTGAAACTAAATGTAACATTCCATTCTTCTTCCTTTAAAGTTCTTAGATATATAACTAAATAGAAATTTCTTCAATGGTATCAATGAGTGCATAATTAGCAAGTACAGAGCATTTCTAAACCCAAATTTCTCTAGAGAAATTCTTCAAACAATTGAGCTATGTTTAGCCTATCTCCACTTTATAATTCTATCCCATCTTCATTATATATATTTTAATTTATTATATGAATTCTCCTAGATCTTAATTTATTTGAATTCATTTTGTGGTGGCTCCTTCTTGTCAGCCATGCTTTATCCTGCTTCCTAGCTTATCTTTTTCTGCTGATGTTGAAATTGAAGTATGGAAAGCAATAATGGTGAATTTCAATGACTTAGACAAGTATTCAGCTCTATGTAAGTATCAAACTTGTTATAGCTATAATAGGGAAGTAGAAAGATATAAAGTTAGAAACTTCCTTGGAAAAGGTTGAAACTTGGAGAGTGTTTCATCTATAGGAAGCAGAAAATGAAATATGGGTTGTAAAAGGAGGCCGAAAGAAACAAAATTAGAAACTTTTTTAAGAAAGTTTAAAACTCAGATAGAATCTCATTCACTGAAGTAGAAAATGAAACATAGGTTCTATTCCTATGCCAATCTTTGGATGAAAAAATAGAAAACAATTCCAGATGAAAGATACCAAAATTTCAATAGAAGCCACATAGGAAGCGCATGCAGAGGAAATTAACAATGTAATAATGCAGGGCAAAACATTTGCCATCGAATTGCTTGGTGAATTCTCCCAGGGAATGATGATTTAAATGGACATTGTTGGATAGCTAATAATGCTAAATAGTAATTTGTACCCATTTTTAAATTAAGAAAAAATAAAGTGGCTTGGACTTAACTATGGTGGTGGTATTCTATTTGTTTGACAATTACTAGCAACATCAAGCATGAGCATGGAGAAATTACAACTTTCTCTCCTCCATTTTTTTAGCTTGGAATGTTTGTCTGAGTAGTTGACAATGAATTTTATTTGAATTCTTGCTTTATTTAATTTATCCCTTTTTTTCTAGTTTTTCTATGATTGGTAATGTTATTGATTGTTTAAGATAGAAAATGTGTAATTAGTATGTGTAGGAATTGACTGCATACTGTCATGCAAAAACAAAGCATGAAAGCATTTTCATCTTTTGTCAGCACTCACTTAAACAAGAAATCTTCTAATATTATAATGGGTTTATATACCATATTTGTTACATCACTCTATATTACTCTTACATTTATATTTCAAGCTTGGTCTTCGCTATTGTGTGATTGGAACTTGTAATAATAATTTATAAATAAGACATTATATAGATGTTTTTATTTAAGTTTTACTTTAGAGCTAGAACTTCTTTTGCATTTTTAATGATGGAACTTCTTTTGCATTTTTAATTTTATCATCAATTGTGTTTTTAATGACGGAAGTTCTTACTTTTATCAGGGTATGCTATTGATTTTCCATGGAGGATTTGGTGGAAACCTGTATATTTTAAGGACATGCTTATAATGACCTTGTGATGGTAGTATGGACATGCTTTTTTCTTATGTTAATTTGTTATATCTTAGTTGTGGTGGTGTTATACTATGGTGTTTTTGTCTTTGCTTTGTTCAAAATTTGAATTCTAAGGTGATTTAGCTTATATGGAAGGGACCTATATTGGAGATTGAAATTGTGAACTAAAACTGGAAATGGGTTTTGTAGAATAATCTAAGTCCCTTGTGAACTAAAATTGGAAATGAGTTCTATAGAATAATTTAAGTAGGGTTCTGCCATTGTTAACCTGAATTGTGCTCTTCACTATGTCCCTTATGCTCTGTTACTTTGAAGATAGAATTGCATATTTTTGAGAGGTGCTCGCTCACACACTTCATTTGGTTTTAGTTATAGAGTATGAGAATTAAAGAACTTCATTCGGCCACTATAATAAAGTTCATGGATGCGATCTTTCATGGCTTGGTAAGGCTGAGCATTGCGTTTTAGAAACAGAAGAGGGGGAAAGGAGGAGAGAATAGAGAAGGGGCAAGTTATTTGAGAAAATAAAGTATTAAATTAAAGATATTATTGTAAATATGAAAGTTTGAAATGAATTTTATAAATTTTAATAAAATTCTAAATAAAAAAATTTATTTTAAAATAAAATGAGATCATATTTTATATAATTTATCCCAAACAGAAAATTCATTTAGAAATGAAATGAAATTATTTTTTTAAAAATGAAATGAAATGAATTCTTATTTTAAGTGTGCTAAGGGGTAAATTTTGAATTGCTTTCATTTTTAATTCAATTATTGATTGGATTTTAAAAACTTGCAGTTAATTATTTGCCAGACTCGGCATTTGCAAGACTCGGCATGACACGTTTTGTATCACGTGCTTCGAAATTTCAACGAATCCTCTTTCTTTCGTCGGTGGACAGCTAGCCATAGCAAAGACGGAATTTTGAGGGGTTAACGCCAGCCAAGAAAAAATTAGATGTCTTCAGGCACCGCCTTACAAATTGAGGAGATTACACCTCCAAGGAAGACTGGCCGGTTTTCTAAAACTCCGAGTCAGCAGCTGATTAAATATTTAAATTGTGGCCAACTTGCAATGAATGGTACTAGAATAAAACAGAGAAATCTATCTTCTTTTTCTTCCTTTTTTCCCTTCGGTGACTAGGATAAGAATTCAATCTATTTGTAGTGGCTTAAATTATTGTAAATTTTTATTGATACTCATGTAAGTTAACATCACGCGGATTAGAAAAACATGTCTATTTTTATGAAGTTTTAAATAATGAGGCTTGACTGATTCAATTTCTTAGTTATGTTTGACTTTGAAATTGTTCGAATATAAACAGGTTTGAAGTCTGTAAAATGGAAGGCTAAATTTTTACCCGAATGATCGACATTTTACTAGTAGTCGAAGGAGCGTCATTTAATAGAAGTATTATTAACAAATATCTTAAAAAATTTTATTCAAAAAACGTAAAAAGCAGTTACCTGTTTGCAACCATGTAAGCAGCAACGTGATTCATGAAAGAGTGACTTAATTAGGGCTTAGAAGTCTGTTGAATTTTTTTTTTTTTCATTGACAAGGATAAGGTTTCAATCTATAATTTTTAGTGGCTTAAATGATTGTAGATTTTTATTGATACTCATAGACATCTCACCAATTTGAAAAACATATATATTTCAAGAGCTCCGTATAAAATTAGGGACGGCAAAACGGGTTTAATTTTGTGTATCTCACGGGCCAATCTATCCATAAATTGAAGTCCATTAGATTAAAAAATTATTCTACATTGTTTTAATTACAGATCAGTTTCTGCAGATTAACATCTACACACATTGGTTTGCGCAGATCTAAAATAGTCCGTGGATTGGCCTTAATTTTTTGGTGAGGTCTTCCATGCCTTGGGTGAAAATCCAAGGCATGGAAACCTGTACTTGTTAACATATAAAATGAAAATACTAGAACTGTCACCCGCTAAGGTAAATTTTTTTAGCTGCTATTCATGGACGTTTACATTGTTTGAAGAAAATGGTATTTATAAAATGATCCAAGAATTTTTTGATTGAGCTACATTAGTAGCATCTCTATTATAAAGATTGTGTAAAATATATTAGGCTAAAGTTACTGGACAATTCCGATATTTATCAAATGATATATATGAGACAAAAATAAATTTAAAAAAATTAAAAATGAAATATAAATATAGTTTTGAGTAAACATAATACTTAGTTTTAATTTATAAAGGTGATAATTATTACATACTTCAAATTTCATAATTAACACTCTTGGTTCTTTATTTTTTCTTTTCTTATAATTATCTAACTTTCTATTCACCTATAATATTAAAATAAATGAAAAATATTATAGTTGATTATTAAATCCACCCTAATAGTACCAAATACATGCTTATTTCTTGTCATATTCTTTCTATTTATCATTTATTTTAATGTAATATATGAAGGGAAGGTGAATAATTATAATAAAAATAAAAATAAAAAATTGATATTACTAGATATGAAATTTAAGTAATATATTGCTCACTAATTAACTTTATAAATGAAGGATTAAATATTGTGTTTATTATAATAATATCACTTTAAAACTTCTAAAATTAAGCACTAGTGACCAAAAATAAATTTTAAAAATTAAAAATAAATAAATAAATACACCACTCATTTAATTTTATATTATAATTTAAATAAAATTAAATTATTTTTGTTTTTCTATTTTTCTATTACAATATTTTAAATTATTTTCCTCTACAACTCCAAATTATAGTTACATCCAAAATGCACAAAAGGTGTTAAATGAAATTTAAGTAAAATTCTTTTCGATGCAAACAATTTGGGGTTTGGTATTATCTTTTTTTTCAAATAGTTGAATTAATATTTAAAAATATAAAATATTTGTTTTAAATATTTTTTAAATTAATTTATTAAATAAAAAATGATAGATAAGACAAAAATATTATCCCAAACAAGTCTCGATGTGATATATATAATACTAATCTACTTTGTTAAGCCATTTTAGGTATTATTTAGCATAATATATTTAGAGAGAAAAAAAATACCAATCTTATTAAATATAACAATGTGTTCATAACTTGATATTTAAATGATAAAGGGAATATAAAAAATTAATAATTAGAGAGTAATACGAGTGAGGTTTAATATTAATAATTAATACTCTCCATATTAATATGGAGGGGTATTTTGTTTGTAAAAATTGGAACTCATAAAATGACCTCAATGCCTTTTTTATGGGTTGGGTTAATGATTGTCCAAAAACTAGGTGAAATTTATTAGGCCAAAAGTTTATATCTAAACTATAACTAATAAAAATGAAATAAAATATATAAAAAGAAGTAAAATGGTGCATGAGTTGTAAATAAAATATTGTCAATTTTTAATTAATATATATTTAATTTAAAATATAATACTTAAAAATTGACAAAAAAATATATAAATAATTAATAATTTTAAATAAACAAAAAAAATTATTTTAATTTTTAAATATTTTTATTAAATAACATAATATGTAATTAATTATTTCAATTAATGCTTTATTAAATTTTTAATATATTTAAAATATTTTATGTTATATTAAAATTAAATATATATGATATTATATCTATATTAAGTTATGAATATATATATATATATATATATATATATATATATATATATATATATATATATATATATAGAAATAAAAGAAAGAAAAACATGTAAGTAAGCAAATAAAAAGAAGAATTAATAATATAAAAGTTAAAAATATATTTTTTATTTAAATAATATAAGAGTAAAATTATTAAAAATACAAAAATTATTTGGTAGAAAGGAAATGAAAGTGACACATAATAAATTAATAGAAGAATAACACATGGAGTAGGGCATGGGCTTTCGGAAAAAAAATCAATATTGACTATTAATTGATTGCTACTATCCTCTATAAATCAAATTTTCTCATCACAAATTGCTATCGTATTTGTAAAGTCATTTCCTTTTAGCCAGAGGCAATGGTCATGACTCCTATTTTATTAAAATAGAGAAACAAAAATAGAAATACAGATATAGAAGACATTAAAATAAGTCCGTAAGAAAATGAGAAAATATAAATTGTAACATTAAACATCAATAATATCAAAATATCTAACCCAAATTAATAAGTATTCTTGAATTAAATTAAACTCAAACGATCAAACCAAATTATTGAAGACCTAATCTAACCATCTAAGCCTCTTCTGATATATAAATTCTTAGGGGCTAAAGAGATGAATTATATAAGCCCAACCTAACTTTTTAAGGCTCTTTCTGTAATATAAAAATATTGAGAGGTTGAAAACATAAATGAAATATAACTAAGTCACCAACTCCCCTCTTTCATCTGGGAATCTAATTTAATGGCCCGTATTATGCCACTTACTTAAGGTTTTGGTACCTATCCTTTTGGTTAAGGCATGGTAGTCATGGCCTAATTTTTTTTCCCTCTTTACCTCAAATTAAACCATCCAAACTCAACCAAACACCTTGCTTTAAAAAAGAGCACTAGTATTATGTTTGTAGAAAAAAGAAGGAAAGAAAAGAAAATTTTAAATTTTAATTAAAAAATGTAGATAAATATAAATTTAAAATTTTTTATGTGTAAAAACAATATTAACTTATTATTTTTCTTTTTTTTCTTCTGATCCAAATAAATAGAAGTTTCAAATTTTAAAATTTTATATCTTTATTCTTTCATTTCTTCTTAACCAAAGATAGGTAAGGCCTATCCTCCCACTCCACTTAAATCTGACCTAGGACAAGAGGTAGGCGTCAAATATTTTTTCCATTATTTTTGGAATAATGCAAACAATATAATTTTCTATTTGATTTTTTATTATTTTGATGCATAGATTTGATGGCAGAGAATTCGCTCTCCATTAGTAATGGTTCAAACTAAATAAATAAATAATTAAAAATATTATAAATAGTCAGAGCGGATCAGATTGGACAACGTAAATTGTGATTCATTTTTATCATGGGATTTTGCATATCGGTCCATGAAGATCAAATTTTGCATGAACTTGATCCAGTTTGCCTATTTGATAGCATTCTTGAAAACCTAATTGCAAACCCACTTAAAATTTCAAATATGAAAGAAAAATGAAAATTTTCAATTATAATACATGCATTTAGTTTTAATTAATAGGAAAACATCAATTGTCCATTTTGTGGAAGTCTATATGCATTGGAAATTGTATTTTTCAATTTCTAATCTATTAAAAATTCTATTTGACTTGTTTTAATTGATTAAGAATAAAAACACAAATTATATTAAGGTATGCAAGAATTTTTTAGAAAGATATGGATGATGGCTTCAAACTATTCAAATTTACACAGCAAGTCTTCAATTCACAAAAGAGATATGATGATGGCTTCAAACTCTTCGGAAGTAGAAATAAAGAATCTATTTGAATTTTTCTATTTTTCTCCAAAATTATTTTCAAAAATTTCTTTTGAATTTAACAAAAACAAAAAATAAAGTATTTTTGGAGAAGTAAATAAGAAAAAAATTCTTTTAATTATGAAATTTACATTAAGAATAAAAGAACAAGTATTTATTCCTTAATGTGTAAGGTATGCAAGAATTTTTCAGAAAGATATGGATGATGGCTTTAAACTCTTCGAAAGTAGAAATAAAGAATCCAACAGGATTTTTCTATTTTTTTCCAAAATTATTTTCAAAAATTACTTTTGAATTTAAGAAAAATAAAAAATAAAGGATTTTTGGGGAAGTAAATAAGAAAAAAATTCTTTTAATTATGAAATTAACATTAAGAATAAAAGAACAAGTATTTATTCCCTAATGTGTAAAATATTGATTATGTTATTTTTTCCTATTTTATGTCTTTTAGTGTGTTTCATACACTTAGTTTTATGGAATTCATCTTATTATGTGATTGGGTATTAGTTTTCCAATATTTTGAAATTGTTTGATTAATACTAGATTTGTATATTTTTTCAAATTTTTATTTATAACTTTAGTTCAAAATATTAAAATTGGATAATCTTTATATCTTTGAAAAGCTTAGAGAAAGCTCAAAAATTTTCATAGTTTATGTAATTCGCCTTATTATGTGATTGGGTATCAATTTTCTAATATTTTAAAATTGTTTGATTAATACTAGATTTCTATATTATTTCAAATTTTTATTTATAACTTTAGTTCAAAATATTGAAATTGGATGATCTTTATATCTTTGAAAAGCTTAGAGAAAGCTCTAAAACTTTCATAGTTTAGCCAAAAGCACAGTTCAAATGTTTAGAAAGTTAAAATGACCATGAAATTGATGCTCTATTTTTGTCCAAGCTAAACTACTCTTGATTTTTGGATTATATATGGAGCTCTAGAGATTTAACCAATATGAAACAAGTGCTCAAATTTGCCTAACACCTAACCTAACAAATTTCATATTTGGGGTTTAGTGAAACTACATTATTTGAATGGCTAAACATGGGTTGGAAACTGAATGACAAAAATTATTGCAGTAAAACACTATTAGTAGATTAAATTGTAAATTAGGCTATGTGCTTCTAAAATTAGGAAAGCCCTATTCTTTGTAACCCTAGGAAGAATATTAACTTTACCCATTAGGTTTTGTAGGATAGGAAATCAAATTTGACACAATTCTAGATAATTTTCTATTCTTCTCAAAGTTTCTTCTTTTTCATTTATGGAAGGCTAATTTTCAAATTGATTCAAGGAATTTCAGGCTCATCTCAACTTGAATTATGAGATCTTGAGTTGTAATATTGACTTTCGCTAATTGATTTTTCTCTTTCTCTAATTCTCTTATTTGATTTTCTAGAATTGCATGAATTGTGCATTGATTTGATATAATCTATATTCATTTATGTGATTTATGATGTTTATTTGGTATTATGTTAATTTTGGTTAGTTAATTATCATTCTTCTTATGAGAATAGAGAATTGAATGATTAAATAAGAGGTTTTTGGTTTAATCCTTTAATTCAAGTGAATTCTATATTCAAATTGATTTAAATATAACTTTATGAATTATAGTAGTTACTTAATTTTGATAATCTAAATTGATCAAATCTTATATTGATATCTAACATAGAATTCATGAATTATTGTAGGGGTTCTGAATGATTTTAAACTAAAAAATTAATTACAATTATCAAATATAATGTGATATGCGATTAATCTATTAAAGAGCTCTCAATTTCATTGGATTAAATGCGTTTCTATATTGTATTTTTTGTTATAATTTTGTATTTTATTTCCCTACATTAAAAAATTTCCTTTGTTTCATAACCAAATTGGGAGTAAACTAAAACTTAATTTTTGTGGGATCAACTTGATATACCTTTATGTAGTATCCCAAATTAGAATCTCAAATTTTATAAGTTTTAATACTTATGAAAAATTATTTATTATTTGGTTAATAGGTTATTTCAAATTTATTTTCTATATTGGAAGATTTAAGATATTGAAAATGGTATTTATGATAATATTTAAATTTTATATATGACTATTATTAAATTAAGATTTGTTTGAAACAATTTTATAAGGATTTATGAGATAATTTATTTATTTGCACTTCATAAATTATCTTTAGAAATTGAGGAATATTGTAATAATTATTATGAATTTTTTTAAACTTAAGGAAAGTTGAAAATAATTGAGTTGAAATTGTAATAACATAAATTTTATAAAAATAAGTTTGAAATAAATAGATGGTTGAGAGAAAATGAACTTGAAATGGGTGAGGAGCATGGGATCATTTCCCATAGCTAAAGTCTCAACATTTTTCTCCTTTTTTTATTTTTGGTACTCCCTTTTTTAATTTTTTTTATGTCAATTCGCTCATTTTCTTTATGACTTCCCGTCACTTTTCCTAACAATTTTCTAGCAACTCCCACCCTAAAGGTGTACAGGGGCCAGGTCAAGTGAGTTTCAGGTCAAGTTAATTGAACTAAATTACATAAAATTCAAAACGTAAACAAAGCTCAGGCCTTTGTGTTTTAAAAAAAATTTAACTTAATTCAAGCCAGTTTTTTAAATGAAAAGCCCAAAACTCAATCCAAAAAAATATTTTTTATTTTTTAGTAAAAAATAAAATTTTATAATAAAAAATATATATTTAAAAAAATAATATGATATTTAAATATGTAAAATATTTAATTATATTAAATTAATTTTTTATATTAAAAATAATTATATATAATTATATTATTAAAAATAACTTAATATTATTAGATCGGATCAAATCTATTATTGAACTTTTTTATCGATCCAACCTATTTATTAGTTGAGTCATAAAAAAAAATTTTAACAAGCTTATCAAGCAAAACAAAATTCAAATCTTATATTTTTATCTTGATCCGTCCGGCGCATGTACGCCCATGTTCCACACTCCCAACAACTTTAGCTCCTGCTTGTCTTTTTTATTTCTCCAGTTTTATTTTCTTTTGAGCACACGGGTTCCCTCTCTTCTACTCTCACTGTCACTTTTCTTCCTCTCATCTCATTCTTCTTCACATACACAGCTGCGTTCTTCCTTTCATCTCCAGCGTCGGTTTTGGTGCTGCTGCCACGGGAGTTTCTCTCCTTGCTGGTGACGCCACCGTTGTGGCGCTGTTGGCAAGCTACAGTACACCGGCGAGAAGAAGCTGCAGACGGCAGCAACAAGGGGAGCTGCGTGGAGCTGTTAGCTTCACGCGATTTCAGCCACTAGCTGCTGGTTGCTGGCTTACCCCACTCGCGCCCGTTTCCCTTTTGTTTCTGGCGTTGTGACACCACTGGAGTTTCCATCTTCCTGGCTGGGGTTTGCGGCCAATATCATGAACTGCTGCTCTGTTTCGGCGTCGTCTTTCCAGTTCCGGCGTTGTAGAGCTACTGACGACCTCTGTAGGGGGAGGTAAGCCATTCTAGATCATCACATTCCAACATTTTAGCTTGTTGCAATTTTCAATTTGAGAACTCCCCAAAGCTGAATGTAGTTACTAATTTCTTACCCGAACCCGTAAAATAAAAGGAATGATGATTTAGTTTACTATATTAGCATAGTTGAAATCTATAATAAGGTTTTCGAGAATAAGAATAGTTTATAGAGATAAATTTATAGTTTATTTTTTATGTAAATAATTAATTGAAATAAAAGAGAAACATCATATCTTTGAGTCTTCAGAAGAAAATAGCGTCTGAGATAAATATATATATCTTCCTTTGGTTTAAGAATATATTAGATTTGCACATTTTATTTATTTATTTATGAATATAAACAAAAATATGTTATCTGATTGGGTTTTCCTTTTATAATTATGATGAAATTGATATCCTACTTTTAATGTGACTGTAAATCAAGAGTTGTGAATTTAATCAGTCATAATTGATAGTTTGTGAGTGTTTTGAGAATTTGATCATACTTATGAAAATACATATTAGCATAAATATATTTTATGTTATAAAATGTCAAAGCAATACCAATTTATAGTATGATATAATCTTATTTTCATCAATGGTTATGTAATTTTATGCAGATTGGAAATATGATAGCACTTTTGAAGAATCAGAGTTTTATGCTGTAAACTGATTAAGTAATGTAATAAAGATCTCTTATGTTATTAAGTTTAATATACTTAGATGATTTAAAATCAAATTAAATGAAGTACATATTTATGTATATTAGACATACTCTTAAGGAACGTGATAATAATTTGGGAATATAAAATACATTATGTTATGAAATGTCAAAATGGCATATGTACAATACTATTAAATTCTAATAGGTATATTTAAATTATAAGGATTCAATAAATTGTATGGGTTGAAGAAAGCATTATCTAAGGGCAAATCTCTACTTTTATTAGTACATATTGTAAAAGTAAAGAAATAATAATCTGAGGTTCTAGAATACCATGTTGGTATATTTAGAGGATAATTATATCATTAAAACAATAGTATTTTGATATTTGATTTCACAAGCCCATATTAGAGAGTAAAAGAAGTTGATGAATTATAATATCAAAATATTATTATTTGGATAAGAAATTATGATATTTGAAAATATTAAAAATAATATTTGATGGTTATAATTTATTATTGAAAATTTTAATTAAGAAAGAAGAGAACCATCTCATGTTGCTATAGGGAATACATACTATTAGGTGAATATATATCTCACCACTGTTTTTATTTTAATAAAGGATAATTTAGATATAATGAATTATATTCATCCTGTTAATAGTATAGATTTCATACTCATACTCATGTTTATATTTATATACATAAACTCAGTTTCTTAAATAGTTATCTATTCAATGATTGCCAATTGATTAATGTGTGTAGCAGAAGCATAATAATGTTATTCATGATCACCGAATGCCTATGGTTGAATTGTTTATCACTAGTATGTTAGAAATGATAGAGTGAAATATGATTTGAGAATTGAACTCTCATGTGCATATTACTTATGACTCTTACCTAGGATGGCATTGGGAATAGTAATTTAAGCTAGATAAATGTTTGGAAGTTGTGAAACTATTTTTGAGTGATACTCTAAAGACTAGTTGAAAAATTCTTAATAACCAATTATGGAGGATATGAAATTGATCTGAGAATGGTGAAGTAGATGAGAGATTCCTGACGAGTAGTAGAGAAGGATTATAATACTGCCTTGGAAATAAAAAAGGTGACGATCTATATATTTACCATAACAAAATGTATCATTTGATGTAAAGTTGTGATTACATATCTCTATTTGACATGATTATGAAAATTGATGTGATTTGTTAACATTTAAGTCTTGATGGCTGTTTGTGAATTTAATGCCTACTTGGAATGGGTAATATTTGACATTAAGTTCTAATGGAAAGTTAAGGTTCCTATAATTGTAACATGAGAAACAAAGTTTAAGTAATGTGTAGGTGAATTTCCATTTTAGGATATAGTTTCACATATTTCAGGAATCCAAAAAATAGGTTACTATTACTTTTTAACTTGATACCTGATGAATTTATGATTAGTACATATATATAAATTAATCACCTATAAAATAGTCGTAATTATATACTCACCGACTTCTTGTAACTCACTCTATTATATTTTTAATGTTTTTAAGTTAAGGGAGTATATTTAAGCTTGTTGCATCTGAGGAGATCTAAGACTTCCTTGTTAAAAAGTTTTGATAGTTGGATTAAGATCCAATATAAAGATATAATTTTTAGTGATTTGTCATTGATGTGTTAAATCATTTAGTTGTATTTAAATTTGAAACTATATACTATTTCTGTGTATGTTAAGGACATTATCATATCTAGAAATTAAATAGGTTCTAAATTATAGAACGTGTGGCCTTCAGGAAGTATCCAAAAATAAGGGATATTTTATCTATTTTACCGTAAAAATTTATTATGAAAAATTTAAGTTCCCTTAAAATTTAAAAACTTCCATTAGATAGAAAGATTGAAAAATAATTAAGGCTTGTAGAAATCAGTAACAGAATCCACGTCAATTGCAATCAGGATGGGTCATGACACTTTACTATAATTTTGTGATTTTGGCTTAATTCTCATGTGTTATAATGTGTACCAAAATTTTAAAGCTATTACTAAGGATTAGGCCATTAGTTTACCTTTGATTTGATTATTTTTACTAACTTTTTCCTTTAAGTTTTGGCATTTTTCAGGTTATTGGCAACATTAAACAAGGAAATTCACTATGGAATTTTAACATAAAACTTTCAATTCCAAGTTTTTTTAGTGTTCTAAGCAACATCAAGGTAACCTTAGCAATTTTTTTTGCCCAAAAAAGTCATTTGGGAGCGTTTTTCTAATTTTTTTAGTGTTTTTAATTTTTATGTTCTTTAGTTTTTTTTATTCAATTCTTATTCCTCTTGATATATGAATGTTTCTTCTTATGATTTTGATTTGAATTTTGATCCTCAAGTAGGAGAGCATTCATAAATTAAGTTGTTAAAAATTTTTTAAAAATGGCTTTTTATAGTGGTTTTACTAAAGTACCTACATATAGAATTGAACAACAACTCTTTAAACTAACTTCTCTTATTGGTTAATTAGATGTAATGCAATTTTAGAAGGCCTGTTTCTTGTTATCATAGCTTTTAACATTTTAGTGAATTAGTTAAAGATTAGATTATTTTAAAAGATGGATTTCTCTCTAGGGTTTTAGTAAGAACTTCTTCACTTGTTAAATGATTCTTCCTTTATGGCATTTAATCTCATCACTTATCACTTTTATTGAAACATGGCATGATTCTTTATCCATGTTTTTGGATTTTGAAATGATCCTTAACTTTTTCATATTGTTCATGGGTTCTATACAATGAGTTCATATTTGGTTTGCATCATTTAGTAATCAAAGTTTATTTCTTAATCTTTAGGTTTATCCTTCTTCATTTTATTTTTTCAGCATTTCCAAATTAGTTTTAGTTGTCTTCTTGTTTTGATTTTTTTTTATTGATTAAGTTTCATTAGATCTAATTTTTATGTTCAAATCTATGTTATGTATCTTGAATCACATTAGTTGTCTTTAGATCTTGCTATTTCTACATAACTATGATCTTGTTCTTGTGTTCTTATCTTACTTTTTAAGTTTGATCCAATTTGCATCAACTTTGATTCCATTTTTTTTTGGATTTGTTATTTAGTTGTTGTTGATCTTGTTTTTCTTCAATTTTGTGCATTAAGTTGTGAAAATTTAGTGTCAATTTATGTTTTGATTTATGCCAAATTTGTACTCTGGTTTAGTGTTGAAGGTTGCATAGACACTATTTGAAAAAATTTCAAATCTGTGAAGTTTAGTGCATAGTTATTGACTACTATAATTGAATATTGCACAAAGAATTGTAAAGTATTTAGCTAATGTGTTTTATTATTTGAACCCAGAGAGCATCAATTTCAATGCTAGTTGACTATTGTAGTCGATTACCAAAGGCAAAAATTTTTTATATTCAATTATTGTAATTAAGTATCTGAAGGCAGAAGTTACTAAGAGTTATGGTAGTTAGCTGCAATACTTAAATACCCTCTAATGACTTTGAAGTATTTGATTATTGTAGTCATATAATCCTTGTTTTATTAAAAACAAAATGTAATATTTTTACAATAGGTTTCAAAACAAAGAAAACAATAATAGAAAAAAAAAGGAAAAGAAGAGTGAAAAAAAAAAGAATCAAGGAAAAACAAATGCGAAAATCAAAAGTGATGTGAATTCCTTTGATTAGATTGTCCTAAATCTCAAAATTAAATAAAAAAAGAAGGATAATCATGCCATGCTTTTGAAGAGAAGAAGAACGAAAGTGATTACTGAGAAAAGGTCATGTCAGAAAAGATGTTATTCTTTTAATAAGTCAAATTTGATACTATAAGACTTGAATCATTCTTGATAAATTTAAAGTTTTTTGCTAGAACCGTTGGAAAGAAAAGCTCTCATAGAGTTTTTCAAATTCACAAATACTAAAAGTTATAATAATAAAGAACAACCTTCTTCAAATAAATTTTCAAAGTCAAAAGTCAATCAAATTAATTGAGCTCTAATTTGACTAATTAGACCTAATTTAGAAAGCTAATTAAAATAATATTAACTATCCAAAATAAAGTACAACAAAATGGGCTAAACTAATATAAAATGTAATAACGTCTTAAATAGCAAGAAATGAAGCAAACAAATACTTGGCGTGCATTAAGCTTAAGGCACTCAAGTAAACTACTTAAGTATTGAGCAGGAATCTATAGGTACTCAAGTAATCTATATTCCAATATTTAAATAAAGAATCAAATCCAAAGCTTAGTACTCAAGTACTTATATAGAATCAGTTAAAGTTGAAATACATAAAATGTAAGCTTATCCAACCTTACTTCTTCATGCATCTAAACTCTCTCCATAAGCCTTTGGAATCCTTTCTTGATCTTCTTAGCCTTAGCTCTTATTATTGGATCCTCTGGTAAATATGAAAACTCCTTTTCACTTTTGGAATTCATATCACCCCTTTTTCTTTGAAAGAATTCATCCTTAAACCTTTAAATCCTATATCAAAAGGAAAAAAGTCAACAAAATTAATAGAGGCAATAACATTATACTCACTGGGCAAATCTAATTTATAAACATTTTCATTGATCTTTTCCATCACTTGAAAAAGAGCATTTCCTCTTAGATGCAAATTACTCTTCCTTTAAGCTAGAAATCTTTCCTTTCTCATATGAATCCATGTACAATCTCTTGGTTTGAAGACTACTTTCTTCCTACCTTCGTTAGCTTATTTGATATATTGTTCCATCTTTTTTTTTCAATATTCAATTAAACTAGCTAATGTAACTTGTGAACCACATCCATTCCCTTATTCCCTATTCCTATCTAAACTTGATCTATTATCAATAGGCAAAAGCATTAAATCCAAAAAAGTTAATGGATTAAATCCATAAATAATTTTAAAATGGGAAAGGTTAGTGGCAGACTGAATACTTCTATTATATATAAATTCATCATAAGGCAAGCATTCCTTCCAACTTTTTAAATTTTTTTGAATTAAAGAGAGTAATAAAATACCTAAAGTTCTATTCATTACCCTAGTTTATTTTTCAGTTTAAGGATGACAAGTTATTGACAAGAGTAACTTTGTCCCTAATTTAACCCATAAGACGTTCTAAAAGTAGCTCAAGAGCTTGGTATCTCTATCTAATATAATGTTCTTTGGCACTTTATGCAATCTTATAACTTATTTAGAGAAAAGATTTGCTATATTCATTGTGCTATTTGTCTTGTAACAATATATAAAATGAGCCATCTTTGAAAACCTATCAATAAAAACAAGCACAAAATCCTTTCCATTCTTTCCTTGGTAAACTTAACATAAAATTCATAGAAATGTTGATCCAAGGTTCATTAGAAATAAGAAGTGGAGTATAAAGACTATAAGATAAAGCTTTAAATTTAAATTTAGCCTTTTTGCATATGATGCAATTATCATAATATTTTTCTACATCTTGTTTCGTGTTAGGCCAAAATAAATGCTCATTCAATATGTCTAGACTTTTTTTAATCCCAAAATGTCCCATAAGACCTCCACTGGAGGCCTTTATTATTAGCAAAGTCCTAGGAGATCTTTTAGGTATACATAATTTATTTCTCTTTAAATAAGAAATCTTTATGCTTATAAAATTTTTCAAGGGATTTCTTTTGACATGCTTCAAAACTAATGGCAAGATCAAGATTATTCCAATACAAATCTTTAATGTGTTCAAAACTTAACAACCTGGATTGCAAAGTAGAAATAAAAAGATATTGTTTCAATAATGCATCAGTAGCTACATTATTTTTACCTTACTTGTATTGTATGACATATTAGAATGTTTCAATGAATTCAATCCACCTTTGATGCTTCCTATTTAATTTTCCTTAGCTCTTCAAACCTTTTAAGGATTCATGATCTGTGTGAATCACAAATTCCTTTGGCTACAAATAGTGTTCATAAGTCTCCAAAATATGAACAAAAGTGTAAAACTCTTTATCATAGTTGGATTAATTAAGAGCCATTCTACTTAGTTTTTCACTAAAGTAAGTAATAGTCTTTTTTCTTACATTAAAAAGGTTTCAATACCCACACTAAAGGTATCACATTCAATTTTAAATGTGTCTAAAAAATATGAAAAAGCAAGTAAAAGGACCGAACTCAATTTATACTTTAACAAGTTAAATGTACTCTCTTGCTCTCCTCCTTAATGAAACTTAACATTCTTTTTAACTAAATCATTGAAAGGTGTAGCTATAATACTAAGATCCTTCATAAATCCCCTATAAAAGCTAGGATAACTTCTCATTTCACTTGCACTTTTAGAGATAGATAACTCTTTAATTACCTTCACTTCTTCTTAATCCATCTTAATTCCTTTATAACTGATTATATAGCCTAAGAAAACAATTTTATCCAAACAAAATGAACAATTTTCCATTTTACATTCAATTTTTCATCTTTCAAAACTTGTAAAACACATTTCAAATGTAAAACATGCTTATCTACATTCTTGCTACATGTAAGGATGTAATTAAAATAAATAACTACAAATTTTCCAATAAAAGGGCACAAAACATGGTTAATCAACCTTATAAATGTGCTTAGTACATTGATGCATGCCACAACATATCAAAATTAAATGTTACTAATTTGATAAGGAGTTTTACAGTAAAGGGTGATAAACTAGGTCGAACCCTAACGATCCACATGATATATCCTTTCTCAATGATTTATTAAATATGATTACTAAATTATTTAAGCTTTTTATATACTAAAAACAAAAGGAAGAAATCCAAATAAAATTGAAATAAAAATATAGACAAAATTCAAACAAAATTTATATAGAATGAATATAGAGCCAAATTGGGGGTTTTTGATTTGAAATTAAGACAAATGCACTAAGCAAAATAAAATATAGATGTAAAAAAAAGAAAAAAATTAATATAGCAAAATAATTGATCTAACAATTTGAAAGTTCTTAGTATAGATTAATCATAAATCATAAAATATTTAATCAATCTAATTGATTTTTCAATTTTGAATTATCTAGAACCTCTAGAACAATTCATGAATCCTATGTTAAATAACCTATCTAGGGTTTGATCAATTAAGATTAGTAGAATTAAGTAATTATTATAATTTGTAAAGTAGGATCAAAATTAATTTGAAAATAAAATTTAGCTAAATTAAAAAATTAAACTAGAAACATCTGATTTAATCTATCAACCTTCTGTTCCCATGTGAAAAATTATAATTAACTAACTATACTTCAATATAAAAATATATAAACATTAGAAATTATAAGGTTGAATACAAATTATACCAAATCATTCTCTAACTCATGCAATTCCAAGTAATCAACATAAGAATAAGGGAAAGAGGAAATTCAATTAGAAGAAATTAATATTACAACTTAGGATCTCATAATTTAGATAGAGATAGGTCTTAAAATCTTTAAATTAACTAAAAATTTAGCATTCCATAATTGAAGAAGAAGAAAGTTGAAAAAGAGAGAAAAGTTATTTTTGCTAAATTATGTAGGAGTAAAAGCATTCTTATCTTTGGAGGCACAACCCTATATCTAATTTGTTAACTACTAAAACCTAATAAACCTAAATCATACACCTCCTAGGTTATAAAGAATAGGGCCTTTCTAATTTTAAAAGCCTAAAACTTATTTTACAAAATAAAATACTACAAGAGTTATAGTAGTGAAATTTTGTATATTTGAATTCTACCTAATGCAAGACCACCAAAACTATGTAGTTTCATAAAACTTCAAACATAAAAGTTGTAGGGTTAGGTCTTAAGAAACTTTAGCTTTAGTTTCATCTTGATTGGATCTCTAAAGCTTTAGATTTGGTCTAAAAACTCAAACTGGCTTAATTAGGATAGAAATAGAGCTCAACTTCTTGACTAAATTAGACCTTCTAGATGTTCAAATTGGTTTTGATCAAAATATAAAATTTGTAGAACTTTTTTTAAACTTTCTAACGATGTAAAGATTAACCAAATTTGACATCTATAACTCAAGATATAGCAAAAAACCTAAAACAATATAAAAATCTAATGTTAACTAAATAATTTCAAAACATTGTAAAACTAATCCCAATTATATAACAAGGCCAATTCTATAAAACTAAGTATATATAACACACTAAGAGACATATAATAGGAGGAAATAATGTAAATAAATTGTTGCATATCAAATTCTCCTACACTTATCCCTTGCATGACCTTAGACAAGACACAATTTTATTCAAAACTAAAAAGAAATGACTTACTTTCCAAAAACTTCAAAATTACAATTTTGTAAACAAGAAACAATTAAAGTCATCAAGAAACATAACACATCATAAATAAAAATCTTGACAAACTTGAAACTAACTAACATAGCAACTTCATTCAAAATGAGTAGATCAACATGATAGATTCTCAAAAATTCACTTTTTAACTCTCAAGTATTTAAGGTCTTAAGTTTATTCTATAAAATTGCTCTACCTTAAGCTAGTTTATCATCTAATTTCTATTACTCAAATCACATGTACAACACAAATCAAAAGGACTTTGTTCGAAGTTGTAATATGACTAAGGAAAAGGAAACAAAAAATGCAAATATGAAAAGGTAGAAACCAAATAAATTAATAGAGTACTTGAATAAAAAACATATAGACTAATCATAAACAACTATTACTCAACATAACAACTTAAATTTAAATTCAAATATTTATTAATTTCTTTCATTTCCTTTTCTTTAACTACTTTTTTTTTCACTTCTTGTCATTCTTTTTTTTTTTCATTTTTTTCATTTTTTTTGTTATTGACTTTCTTCTTTTTTATTTTGTTTTTTATTTCATTTCAACTAACCTTTGAACTTGAAGTTGATAACAAATAGATACCCTTACACTTTTTTAAGAACCCATTTCACAAAAATTCAAATGCTCTACTAATTCCTAATGTTAGGCAAAAATACTTCCTTTTCATTAGGAAAAGAAATATTCATAGGTTAATTAATAAAAAAAATAGCTCAACAAAGATTAAAAAAAAATCAAGGTTAGCTATTTGTCTTTAGTTTAAATAAAAAAGAATACTTTTTTCATTTTTGTACTTTTATGTACAAGTATAATCTTAAAAATAATCAATGCAAGTTCTAGAAAAACAAGAATCATGGAAGAACGTCTTACAAGAAAGAAAGAAAAGAGTATCAATGCTCAAAATAAGGCTTACAATCTCATTAGGAATGTCATGTTACCAAATTCAATCCACCAATTCAAACTCTATTACTGTATTAATCACTTCTAAGAAGCAAAATCATTCATTCAATTATGTTATGACTCCTATCTAATTTCAATTGAATTCTACTCATGAAAATTGTAAAATTTCCATTGATGGAAAATAACTAAAAAAGACTCAAAATTAAGTGAAAAATACGCTTTTTTAATTTTATATTTTATATTTTTTAGAGTATTAAATGAAGACACAAAATATAAAATAATCTTCTAGAGGTCTCCCTCTCACACTCAAATTTTATATTATCCTTAATATAAAGCATATTAACAATATCAAAAAAGACAAAGAATAAGTAAATAAAAGAGAAGTATAAAGGAAAGCAAATCTAAAATGCTTGGATTACCTCTCAAGAAACATATTTCTTTAACATTTTTAACTAGACATGACTTTAATATTTTTAATTAGGATCTATATAATGATTAACTATCTCCATTATTTCTAAATTGCTAAGCTTTAAATCATCTATCAAAGAGGTCCTTTGAAAAAGGGGGTTATCCAACATAATATCCCTAAGTGCTATCCTTAAATCACTTTTTCTTGAATGTTTAAAATGATCTTGTACAATGAATTCAACATGATTGATAAAATAACTAGAATGATCAATAGGATAGCATTCTTGTTCCTTTAAAAATTCAAATTTGTAAGGATCAACAAAAGGTACTAAGATAATGCTAAAAACCACTTTTATAAATTGCATTTCTTTATAATCATTAATTTTTTTACATTTTGAAACAACACTATTCTCATCACCTATAAAATCTCCACTTATATGGTACACTTAATATCATTATCATAGCAAGTGCACTATGGCCATCAACATAATCAATAAATTCAAAAATTTTTGAAAATTCAATAAGTATGTCATCATAAGTAACATTAACATGTGCATTAAAATCAACAAACTTAGAACCAGCATCATAAAAAATAGTAACATCAAAACTAGAAATATCAAGAATAGCAACATCAAAAATAGAATTTAAATAATTACAATAAGGGATATCATACACTAAAGGCTTAAAAGTGTCAAGAAAGGATATGGAATTATCATGTATAGCCTCAGAAATGTCAAACATGGCTACTACACCATCAAACTCCATGGTTTATTTCCTATATCAAATATTAATCATAATTTTTGCTATTTTAAGAAAAGGCTAACTAAGAATGATTGGTAAAAGAATCTTAAATATTTTATTTTCTATCTTTAAAATGTAAAAATCCACTAAAAAATAAGTCCATCAACCTACACTTAGACATGCTTAAGAATATCAAAGAGGTAAATATTATTTCTATTAGCTAATTACATAACCATCCTTGTTTGTTTCAAAAGTCCAAAATTTAAAGTATTAAAAATAAAAAGAGGCATGACATTAATTGAAGTTCCAAAGTCTAGCATGACATACTTAATTTTAGTTTTCCTATAACACATGGAACAATGAATGTACTAGAACTTTTCATTTTCTTAGTAATTTTCTTTAAATGATAGTAGACATATTTGCCTTGAGACTCATTTTCTCATCATCCCTTAATTTATTCTTGTTGATGCACAAATTTTTCAAAAATCTAGTATGCTTTAGAATTTATTTTATCAAATTTAGCAAAGATATGTTAACTTCTACTTTTTTAAAGGAATCAATTTTTTCCATATTCAATTTTCTTTGCTAGAATAACTCTTTCTTGGAAAAAGAAAAGGAATAGAAAAATTAGTAGGAGCTAGAAGTATAGGGATAGAATTAACTGCATTTTCATCAAATATTTTCTCTTTTTCTAGTTGCTTATGCTTAGTTTCTTTTATTTGATAGGTTGCTTCTAGTTGTGATGATAAAATCATGTCAACTTGCTTGTCACTCCTAAGTATTATGGTATTCACAACTTTTTTGCCTTTTGTATTGCTAGAAAAATGTTATTCTGGAGTTTATGCTTTGAGCTCACTTATTGTAGAAGATAATTAGCTAATCTAAGTATATAAAATTATGATTGTGGCTTCTATTCTTTACTAAAATCGTAGGTTATTTACAATCATTCACTTTACCAAGTCTTTAAAAGATGATTGAGAAGAAGTTGAAGTTGAATTTAGTTTAGGAGTAGGATTAAATGGCATTTTGTTATGTGTAGAAGGATACTTAACTTGGTCTAAATTGTTGCCATATTTGAAGTTTTGTTATGTTTTCCTAACTAGAGTATTAATTAGGCTACTATTGTTGGTACTAATTAGGTTACCACTAGTACTAGTATTGTAGTTTACTAAGAAAGATTATTATTGCATAGGCTTGAAGAGGATACTTATTATTTTGCAATGTGAGGCAAGAATCAATAGGATGAGTTATACATGAGCAAATACCACAAAGTTTGGTAAAAGGATTAAGAGCTTGGATTTGTTATTCTCATATTGCCATTTATTTTACTAGTAAGGTTAATTCATCCAATCTGTTCTCTAATCTTTGTTGATTTGAATAAGAAAAATTCATTTCATTCATTCCTCTAATAGCACTTATAATTTTAGTGTCAAATTATTAGGTGTTTTCTACCATTTAGCTATAAATCCATGGCCGCCATAAAAATTTCATCTATTAATACTCCTATCACTTGCTGTATCAATCATACTCCCATCCATGGGAAGAAGTCCTTTTATAAAAATATTAGATTTGGAGTTATTCATTAATTTGGTGGTATGGACATCTTAAACACAACTTCTTAAATTTCTCCTAATATTTATATAATGCCTCACCATTTAGCTACTTTTTGCCATATGTTTCTTTTTTTATTGCACTAACTCTTAAAGTAAGGAAGAATTTCTTTGGGAATAACTTCTTCATATCATTGCAGCAAATAACAAAATTTAGTTACAAGTATTGTAGTCAATCCTTAGCTATATCAGCAAGCAAAAAAGGAAATGCCTTTAATTTGACATGATCTTTTAAAATGCCATGAGGCTTCATGATTGACAAATCACATGAAACTCTTTCAAGTGCTTATTAGGATCCTTACTTGTAAGACCATAAAACCTAGGAAGAAAATGTATTAGTCTAGTTTTAAGCTTAAAGTCAGCATCAAGTTAAGGACGTTGGATGCATAATGGTTGGCCAATAACATTAGAGGTAGCCAATTCCTTCAATATCTTGTTATTAGCCATATTTTCTAAATTGTCCAAAGGATCAAAATAAGGAGTGAGATGCTATAACTACTTGTATTTCTAGTTTTACAAAGAAAATGAAAAGTCATATCTATTTCAAAATCAAATTCTAATAATTCACCTAATAGTTTTCTTACTTATACATTACACTACACTACACTAGACTACACAAGACAAAACCATAAAAATTTAAAAACACCAAAGCACTAGTGTAGAATAAAAATAACTCAAAACATATCAAATAAAACTATCCATGCATTTTTAAAAACTATAGGAACCACCATGGAATGAAAGCTATAACCACATAAAACCTAAAAATGCAACAAAAAATCTTTAAAAAATTAAAAAAAATAGTCTAAATGATGAAATTTAGCTAAAAAATAGAGGACTTCATAAATAGCAAGGCTATTATGATTGTTGATTAGAAAAATTATTTCTACAACCATAAAAACTTTCAGCTTAATTGATGCTAGCCATTTTGACACTTATTCAAAGAAGGTGGGAAGCAAAATGTGTAACTTGTTTAGATGAGACAAAAACTCTATTAAAGTGTAAAATGAAGCAGTGTATGATGGAAAAGGATAAAATAAAGTGCAAGAATATATAATAATTAAAGAATGCAAGAGAATGCAAGAAAATATAAAAAAGTGATAAATATTATAAAATGTAAAAAAAAACTAATAGATGCAAAAATTAACTAGAATGCTTGAATAATTATGTAATATGTAGCTAGTAAGAGATGAGAAAGGGTGAATTCAAGTAGATCCCCTAACAACGATGTCAAAATTTTGATAAATGATGCAACATACCAAAATTAAATATTATTGATCTGATAAAGAGTTTTGTAATAAAAGGTGACAAACCAGGTCGAACTCTAGTGATCCACTTGATATATCCTTTCTCAATGATTTACTAAATATGATTACCTAATTGATTAGTTTGGTGATAGATTTTGAATTAATAAATTGAACTTCGTAGCATAACTTTCTTAGTGAGATTTTGAGTTTTATATTAAAAATTTATACTATTTTTTCTTTATTTTGTGATGTTCTTTCATGATTTGTTTCTATAGAATTTGTTTTGATTCTTTATAAGATTACATTTGCATATGCATGCATAAAAATAATAAATGCATTGTTTCTTTGTTTAAACTAGAGATAAATAACCAACCGTTGAATTTTTATTTTTGTTGAACTCTCTTAAGCCTAATTACTTTTTCTTTGTTGATTAACCCATTAATATTTTTCAATGAAAAATAATTGTCTTTATCTTGCTTTAGCAATTAATAGAACATTTGAATTTTTGTGAGATTTTTTTTAATAAGTATGGGTGCGTTTGTGTCGTGAAACTTTATCAATTTTAAGTTCAAAGATTAGTTGAAATAAAAAAAGAAACAAAAATAAAAAAATAAAGTCAGTAATAAAAAAGGTGAAAATAAAAGAAAAGAAAAAGCAGAAAAGAATAAGTTAAACAGAATTGGGAAAGAAAAGAAGTTAATAAGTATTTAAATTTGAAGTTATGTTATTATGTTAAGGTTATAATTATTCATGACTAACTCATATGTTTATTAGTTCAAATGCTCTAGTGATTTCTTTAATTTTTATCTTTTCAATTCTTCATTTTTTTCCTTTCATTTTCTTTAGCCTCATTACAATCTTGAATAAAGTTCTTTTGAATTTGTATTGTGCATGTGATTTGAATAGTGGATATTAAGTGATTAGCAAGCTCATGGTAGAACAATTTCATAGAATGAACTTAAGTGAAACAATTACTTTAAACACTTGAAAGTTAGCTAGTGAATTTTGTGAGAATTTATCATGTTGATCTACTCTTTTTTAAATAAAGTTGCTATGTTAGTTAGTTTTAAGTTTATCAAAATTTTATTCATGATATGTTATGTCTTTTGATGGCTTTAATTGTTTCTTACTTATAGAATTATGATTTTGAAGTTTTTGAAAAGTAATTTTTTTGCTTTTAGTTTTAAATAAATTTGTGTCTAGCCCAAGGTTGTGTAAGGGCTAATTATGAAAGAATTTGAATGTGTAAAATATTTTTATATTATTTTCTTCTATTTTATACCTATTAGTGTGTTATATATACTTAATTTTATGAAATTAGCCTTGTTACATAATTTGGGGTTAATTTTCCAATGTTTTGAAATTATTTAGCTAATGTTAGATTTTTACACTATTTCAAGTTTTTAGCTATATTTTAAGTCATGGATATTGGATTTGGGTGATCTTTATATCATTTGAAATAAGGGTGGAAATTTTTAACATGATACGAATACGACACAAGTTATACAGATTCGGATTGGCTTAATCGGGTTTGGGTCATAAACAAGTCGACCCATTTGACTCGAATAAATTTCATATTGGGTTTAAGTTAATCTATTTTAATCCATTTAAGTTATACAAGTTATTAATTAACATCAACCCAACCTGTGTAACCTGTATAACCCATTATATAATATATAAATTTATTAATTTCTATAAAATAAAAAATTAACATAAACAGATTGATAAATGGGTTTGGGTTCGGGTTAAACGGGTTGTGTTACTACTATGTAAGCATATTATGGGGCCGTTTGGTTAGGGGTATTGAGGAAAGGGAAAGGGAAAGGGAATTATAGAATTTCATTTTCTTTATTTTGTATTAGTTTAGAAAAAATTCATTTCTCTTTCTCCCTTTTTCCCTTAATGGGATTACCTCATTTAAGGGAATAGGTGATTCCTCCCCAACTCCTTAGGGGATCTCATTCCCTTTTTCTATTTTCTCTTAATAATATTATTAAATAATTATTATATATTAATAATATTATTAAATATATAATAAATATTATAATATTTTTAATATTAATAAGTAATAATATTAATAAAATAATAATAAATAATAAATAAATAATAATAAATAATAATGATTTATTATTTATAATAATAATTATTACCATAAATAATAATTATAATTATAATAAATAATAATAATTATTATTTATTATTATTTATTTATTATTTATTATTATTATTATTAGTTATTAATATTAAAAATATTATAATATTATTTAATTATATTAATAATATTATAATATTTTTAATAATTATTATTTTTAATATTATAATATTTTTGAATTATTAGTAATTAATAATATTAATAAAATTTAAAATTAATAATTAAATAAATAATAATTATTAACATTATTATGATAATATTTATTATTATTAAGATATTAATAATAGTTAAAATAATAAGAGTAATAATAAAAAAATATTAAGAAGATATTAATAATTAATATTAAATAATTATAAAAATTATAATATTAGTAAATAAAATAAAAATAATAAGATAATAATTATAATAATTATTTTAATTATAATTATAAATAAATTATTTTTTAGTGTAATAATTATTAATAAAGTGAATTAAAAATACTTGATTCCCTTTTCTGTTTGAACTAAACAGATTGGGTAATTAAGAACTATTTATTTTCTTTTCCCTTAATTCCCTTTCTCTAGTTTGAACCAAAAGGCCCTTATATATATTCGGATTAGGCGGGTTTTGTCGGGTTGACCCATTTAATAAACAGGTCATGTCGAGTCGATCTATTTATTAAACGGGTTGTGTTTGGGTTGAGTATAAATGTGTTGGGACTATGCCGAACCTAACTCGTTAACCTCGAATTGCCCCTAATTTGAAATCTTAAAGGAGTCTCTACAATGTTATGTTTTAGTTAAAACCTAGCTCAGACATCTGGAAGGTTGAAATTAGTTGAGAAGTTAATGCTTTATTTCTATCTAAGGTGAGCCATTTTTAGTTTTTAGACTATATCTGGAGCTCCAAAGGTATAATTAAAGTGAAATTGGTGCCCAAAATTTCCTAAGATCTAAATCAACTACCTTCATATTTAATGCTTAGTGAAGTTATGTAAGAGATTTTACTACATTAATTCTTATAGTGTATTATTTTATAAAATTAGGTGTTAGGCTACTAAATTAGCAAGGCTTTATTCCTTGCAACCCTAAGAGATATATGATCCGGTCCATTAGGTTTTAGAGGATAGTAAATAAGATATAAGGTTTTGTGCCTTTGAAGGCAAAAGAACACATTTCTACACAACTCTAGATAGCTACTATTCTTTTTTAAGTTTTTTTCTTCTTTAACTATGGAAGATTAAATTTCATATTAATTCAAGGAATTTGAAACTCATCTATATTTGGATCTTGAGATTCTAAGAAATAATGTTAACTTTTTCCAATTAATTTTCATCTTTCCTTCATTCTTTAAGTTAATCAAAATTTTGATACATGCATCATAACACATTCAAAGTTAGATATTACTAGTTGATAAAAATTTTGCAATTAGGGTAACAACTAGGTTGAGCCTCCTAATAATCCATTTGATATATCCTTTAATAATGATTTATTGACTATGATTACAAATAGAATGCAAATATGCAGTATGATATACAAAATACAAAATAAAATTGATTGAATGCAAACATAACTAAATAAGGGCTCTTAATTCAAAATTTAAGCAAAATGTATTAATAAAATAAAATATGGAAATAAAATAGAAAAGCAAAAAATCAATATAGTAAAACAATTGATCCAAGGATTTGAAAGTTGTGTGGATTAATTATATATCAAATATATTTTGCAATTCTAATTAATTTTTTCAACTTTAAATGATCTAGAATCCCTCAATAATTCATGAATTCTACCTTAGATAACCATATAAGATTTTATCAATTAAGATTATTAGAACTAAGTAACTATTGTAATTTATAAAGCTAAATCAAAACTAATTTAAAAATAGAATTCAACTAAATTGAAAGATTAAATAAAAAAACTTCCAATTTAATCATTTAACTCTCTGTTCTCATGTGAAAAATAATGTTAATTAACCACAATTCAACATAAAAATAGATAAACACAAAAAATCATAAGGTTGAATGCAAATTATACCAAATCAACATTCAACTCATGCAATTCTAAGTAATTAGAATAAAGAATGAGAGAAAGAGAAAAATTAATTAGAAAAAGTCAGCATTACAACTTAGGATCTTAATCCAAATAATGATAAGCCTCGTATTCTATGAATCAATTAAAAATTTGGCTTTTCATGATTAAAGAAGAATAAACTTAAAGAAAAAAAAGTTATAATCTAAAGTTATGTAAAAATGTGTTTTTTTTTTTTTTGCCTTTGGAAGCCCAAAACCTTATGTCTAATTTCCTATCCTCTAAAACCAAATAGAACAAAATCATATGTCTCCTAAGGTTACAAAGAATAAGACCTTACTAATTTTCTAAGCCTAGAAGCTAATTTTACAAAATAATACATTATATGAATTATTATAATAAAATCTCATAGGTCTGACTTGTAACCATTGTAAAACCATCAAAACTATATAGTTTTCACCTTGATTGGACCTTTGGAGCTTCAAATATAAGCAAAAAAAATGAAACTAGCTCAGTTGGGATTAAAATAGAATATTAATTTCTTGGCTGAATTTGACTTTCTAGATGTTCAAACTAAAACATGAAAGTTATAGAGCTTCCTTTAAGATTTTTAATGATGTAAAGATTACCTAAATCTAATATCCAAAATTCAAGATATAACTGAAAACCTAAAATAGTGTAAAAATTTAATATTAACTAAACAATTTAAAAACATTAGAAAACCAACCTCTAATCACATAACAAGACTAATTTCATAAAATTAAGCATACATAACATACTAAGATTCATAAAATAGAAGGAAATAATATAGAAAATATTTTACAGATCAATGATTCATATGAATCACGAACTCCTTTGACCATAATAGTGTTGCCAAGTTTCCAAAGCACAAACCAACGTATAAAACTTTTTATCATAGATGGGATAGTTAAGAGCCACTCCACTTAGCTTTTCATTAAAGAAAGCAATAGGCTTTTTTCCCTGCATTAAAATAGCTCTAATACCCACATTTGAAGCATACATTCAATTTCAAATGTTTTAGAAAAAATCTAGAAGAGCAAGCAAAATGGTCAAAGTCAACATATTTTTCAACAAATTAAATGCATTCCCTTATTCTCGTCTCTAATGAAACTTAATATTCTTTTTAACTAACTCATTCAAGAAGGTAGTTAGAGTACTAAAGCCCTTCATAAGCCTTCTACAAAGGTTAGCTGACTCATGAAAACTTCTCATCTCACTTACATTCTTAGGGTTGGGCACTCTTTAATTGCTCTCACTTTTTCTTGGTCTATTTCAGTACCTTTACTACTAGTAATATAGCTCGAGAATATAATTTTATCCAAATAAAATGAAAATTTTCCATGTTTGTATTTAATTTTTCTTCTTTCAAAACTCTTAAAATATATTTCAAAAGTAAAACATGCTCATCCATATTCTTGCAATACATAAGGATGTCATCAAAATAAATAACCATAAATTTTCCATTGAAAAGGCATAAAACATGGTTTATTAACTTTATAAAAGTCCTCAATCATTAGATAAATTGAAGGGTATCACAAGCTACTTATATAAATTATGTTTTAATTTAGAAGTTTTTTTTTATTCATCACCCTCTTTCATTCTTATTTAATAATTCCCTTAATTAAAATTAATTTTAGAAAAGACATAAGACCCATGTAATTCATTAAGCATAATATCAAGCCTAGGAATAAGATGTCTATACTTTACAATGACTTTGTTGATTGACTAGCAATCAACACATCTTTTACCAAGTTATATGGCACCAATAAGATTGATGTTGCACATGAGCTTATACTTTTCCTTATGTACCCTTTTAACAAGAGGTTTTTCACTTATTTTTGAATTTCTTTTTCTTCCTTTATATTAGTCCTATAGATGGGATAGTTTGGAATAGAAGCTCTTGAAATGAAGTTAATTTGATGCTTAATATCCTTCTTAGGTAGTAACTCTTTTGAAGCCTTTTTTGAGAATATATCTTTAAATTCCTACAAAATAAATTTTATAACTCTTGCCAAAATAAGGCTTTCATGGTTAGTGTTAAGATAGTCTTCTTTGTGCAAGAGTATAGGCCTAGATGCAAAGTAAGCACTTCTTGCATCACTCATTTTTATATGTACACTCATTTTTCCACTCACTTATTTTAAGCTCTCTCTTTTTTATTCTCATTTCTTTTCTTTTCACTCACACTTTTCTTCTTTTTGTCACTTTTAATTTTTTTATGCTCCTTTTCTCTTTTTTTCTTCCTTTCTTTTTTTTATTATAGCCTCACTTAATCCTTATATACATGTTATAGGGTCAAAGGCTTAAAATTTCTTTTTCTCCCATCTTTCACATATTGATACTTACTAAAGGCACTATAAAAAGTAGCTTTTCTATCAAATTGTCAAGGTTTACTTGGTAAAAGATGGTAAACATGCATAGGAATGACATCAAAAAGTATTTCATCAAGGTTTTTTCTAATGGACAAAGATATCATCATTAGCATGGTCACCCCTACTATTCCATTATCATTCAACCATTGTAATTTGTATAATGAGATGTTGTAAAATAGGAAAGTTCAACTTCTTTACCAAAATATTAATGCTACATTTGCACAGCTACCACTATCTATAATCACATTGTATTTTATCTTTAATGTTGCACCTAGTATGGAAGATGCTTTCTTGTTGCTTCTCTCTTTCTTTTTTAACTTGCATATTCAATGTTATCCTAATCACCAATTCATTTCCATCAAATAGGCTTCCACTTTCTTCACTTTCCTCATAAGAAGATGTTGTAGTTTCTTTATTCTTTTCATCAATAATGGATTTATAATCTATATCTTCCAAGATCATAACCTTCTTATTAAGACAATCATGAGCAATATGACCTTTCCCATTCATTTGAAGTATTTGATATTAAAATGTTTTTGAGGTTTGTTTACTTTCTCGTTCCTTTTCAAGTCTTCACCTTTTGATTTGAAAGAAGATTCTTTATAGTACTTGCTTCCTTTATTCTTTTTTTTTTGTCACCCTTCTTGTCTTATGTCTTCTATACGGAAATTTAATGAGAATTATGCTAAGAAGAACTCTTCCTCTTGAATTGGCTTTTCACCTTCATAGTTATATACACCATATTCTCCATGTTCTCATAGTGTTATAGTTTAACCATATTAGCAATTCCTTTATTCAAGACATAGAGAAATCTAACTATAATTATCTTTTTTTCTTCTTTAACATTGGCTCTTGACATGACAAGCTCCATTTCCTTATGAAATTCTTCAACATTCTTGGAACCTTGTGTAAGGCTTTATAATTTTTGGTACATGTCTCTATGATAATGACTAGGAATGAACATATTCCTTATAACAAATTTCAAATCTTTCCAAGTATGAATAAGTTTTTATTTATTTTTTGGGACATTTATCATGAATTGATTCCACCAAATAATAGCATATTTAAATAATTCAATAACCACAAGTTTTATCTTTTTCTTTTCCAAATAGCTATGACAATCAAAGATGAACTCTATCTTTTTTTTTTTTCATTCTAAGTAAGAATCTAGTTTATTTTTCCTTTGGAATGAAGGAATCTTCATCTTGATATTGACAAGTTTATCATCCACTTCTTCTTTCCTTTGCCTATCTCCTCCTCTCTTTTCATTTTTCCTCTCATTTCCTCTTTTTTCACATATTTTATCATTCCTTCTTCTTTCTTCTTTCCTTTCACCTCCTTTTCTCACACTTATATTGGATAAGTTTGAACTCTCACTACCTTTGTCATTACTATATTCTCTTTTTTCATCATGTTATCTTTCATCTTATTTTCTTTCTTTTTTTTCCTCTCTTTTTTTTTTATTTGTTCAATCATGTCATCAATCCTCTCAAATTATTCTTGCATAGCTCTCCCCAATTATTTTTGAATTATTCTCATTATGTCATTATTATTTACACTACTCCCTAACATCTTTATAAAGATTTTTCTTTATAAGAAAAGGTTAGATAAAGAATAGGACCTTCCAAGAGCACACCCTTCATTTGAGTATTAAGACTCTTCACTTGTGTTTACACATAAAGTAAGACTTTTTTCCTTAAATGATATCGCACATTCTTATCTTTTACCACTCTTATCTTTCCTTTTTTATGTTCTTTAGGAACTAGGTGACACTATCAATAACATTCAATAAATATAATAAACAATTTCATTTAGCAAAGAACTAAACAATTAAAGGATTAATAAACACACTTGGAATTCAAGAAAAGAAAACACAAAGAAGAAATAAAGACACATAATAGACAATGAAAAGACAATACTAAAAAATAAACGATTTTTAGACAATAAAAGACAAAGATATATGAAAGAAGCAATGAAAAGTTTAATTCAAAATTAGAAGTTCAAAAATGAATTAAAGTATACAAGTATGAAATAAGGTATACAAATGAGACAAACACTTTCCCTTTTTTTTAATTCATTTTTCTTTTCTTTTGTTTTTCTTTTACTTTTGATTTTTTTTTACTTTCTTTGTTTTTCACTTTTAATTTATTGATCTTCTTTTTCTTTTCTTTTCTTTCTTTATTTTTAGTTCACTTTTTCTTTTTTTGATACCCCAAATTCTTGTATAATGCCTTTTGTGTTAAGTAAAACAAGGTAAAAAGCAATTCATAAGTGAATATCACAATCATAAAAGAGTACTTGAATACAAAAGATGGATATTACCTCGATCTTGAAATACTAGGGTACTAGACTTGAGTACTAAATTTTTTATGTATTTTAGTACTATATTTAAGTACCATGAGTTGAGTTACTCTCTGCCTTCAAATAATCGACTACTATACTTGGATACTATACTATTTTGTGTAGTACTAGATTATGGTACTCTAGTACTTGCTTTAGAACTTCAAATTTTAAACTTTTCCAAATAGTTTTAATGCAAACTTTCAAACTAATTAATTTTTAACAAAATTTGATAGAATCAAATCCAAATTTGCATCGATTTGAAACATCAAAAAGTAAGAAACGACAATAGATTCAAGGATTAACATAAGAATAAGCTAAACTCAAAGTTAACAAACAAATTAGACTCAAATCAATGAATTTACATTAGTTATTCAAAAACAACAACAAAAGAACACAATTTGATGAATAATAAGGACTCAAACTTGAATTTAAGTAAAAATTCAACAAGGAACAATAAGATGAACTCAAGGATTGCAATCAAAATAAAATAACACCAGAAATAACACTAAAAACCAAATCAAAAAATTAGACGTGAAGAGATCCCAAAAAATATTTTATTTTATGAAAATATAATATATTCTTAATTTTTTTAAACTATATACAAAGAAAATTATTTTTCTCTAAATTAATAGATAAAATGAAAAGAAGGAAGTAATTATAGATATTTCTAATATATGGTAGCTATTAAAAGTGATGAAAGCACTCTTTCCTCACAAAAAGGAGCTTTACTTAAATAGAGAGCAGTAATAGGTAGTAACTAAGATGAGAGCGAGGAAAATATAATAGATTTAAGGTCTTCTTACTTTATATTAAAAGCTTTTAATATGTATCAAAACAAAGGAGCTTCCAACAAAAAGGAAGCTAGACTTCAATTTATTCACTTAATTATGAGAAAGTAAATGTTACAATATGCTCATTTGTTTGTTTTTATATATCATTTAAAATAAATATCAATTAATTAAGAAGACTAACAATAGTATCAATATATTTTTAAGAAATATATTTTTAAGAAAAGACCTATATTTTATTAATTTATTCTTTACTTTAAGTAATTAGTAGTGATTAAGCATTTACTAAAATAGTGCGGGCTAATTCTACTAAAAGCAAAATTAGAATAAAAAAAATTATAATGCATTATTGACTTTTTAAAACAACCAATAGGAATAGTAACAAGAAGGGCATAAATTAGGGGTTAAATTTTCTACACCTGCCCCATTCTAAAATATTTTGCTCTTGCTTGCCTTTATACTTACATAGGTAAAATTCAATATCCATTCCTGTTCTTGTCAAAATTTCAAATCCCCCTATTTTCCTATTTTATTTAAATAATATTTATTTATCTATATTATATTATAATTTTTAATAAAAATTAAAGATATCTAATTATTTTTATTCTATTTATCTAATTATATTTTATTTATATCTTATCATATTTATTGTATTTATCTATAGTTTATTTTTTTAATAAAATAATAGCTTCCAAATTCAATTGATACTAATATAATAAGAAATAATGTAAATTCTTTTATTAAAGTTTATGCTAAATTTTTTTTCCATTTAAAATAAATAATTATATATATAGTTTTTGTTGAACTTGGCAACCCATACCTAAGAAGGGGTGAATTAGGTGTTTTTGAAACTCTTATTATTTTTCAAATTCTTTTTAAAAACTTTTTTATTTTAGGAAGTCATAAGAATAATCTTGATTTAATAAATTCTAAGAGAGTTTTATGAAGATGTTTATTGTACTTAAGATATGATAAATCTAAGAATTAGTGCAAACTAACTTATTCTACTATACACAAATAAATTATTAAAAAATTAATCCAAGATAATTTAATAGAAAAGTTTGCACATAACATATAACAATTCAATACACTTATGTAAAGTAACTCATTCAATTATGCATAGATAAGAAACAAGAAGTTAATGCATAAATTGATTTCTCTTTCAACTATTTAATCATTAAGCCAACAAGATCAACATTGAAGCATAATTCATTTAAGAATTAACAACAACAAAAATAGAACGTACAATATAATATATTAGCAACCAACAATAACAAAGCAAAGCAAAAACCAGAAAATAGAACAATGTGCAGAAATAATGAGGAGATAAGGTAGAGAGATAAAATACAAGAATTTATAGTGGTTCCAGCCTTGAAGATCCAACACTTTAAGGTGTACATCCACTCTCCAAGCTCTCCAAGCTTGTGTTTTAATCCACTATCCCTTCAAGTTTTAATTAACACTTGAAGAAGCCTTACAATTTTCTTGCTCTTCCTTGAGAAAATTCTCCTTTTATAAGGGATACCTCACCTTCTCTATGATTTTCGAAAGGATATCTCACCCTTATAATTCTAAAGTGATACAAGATGAATAAAAACTTAAATAAACTCTCTTAAAGAGTGGATAAAACAAATGAAGCACTTAGAATAGAGAAATTTCACAAAGATAAGCTCAAATCATGATTTGGATGAAGAAGGATGTAAAATGATATTTTCAATTAAAGTTCAGGCTCTCTCTTCTTTGTATTTCATGTTTCTTAACTTATATATGAAGCCCATAGAGTATTATAACTGTTTGGGGTTGTTAAGAATGAAAACTAGCCATTAGTAGCCATTATTCGAGCATCAAAACACTCAAAATCAATTAGTGAATCGATTCAGGACGTTCAAGGTGCTATCTGAATGTCCAGAATTGATTTACCCAGATAGAAATGCAAACTCAACTTTAAAAGGTCATAACTTCTTCGTTTTAAGTTCATTTTAAGCATTTGACCTATCATTGGAAAGCTAATTGAGTATACTTTTAAATGGGACTAGTTCCATGCTCATATATGCAGTAAGTTTTTAGATATGTTCAAAACAATGAGCAAAGGTCAGAAATAGTGAATCTGTGAAAATTTGATTTTGAAAATCAACTTGTAAAATTCATAACTTTTTCATATCTTAGTCATTTTAAGCAAATAACCTATTCATGAAAATCTATTTGAGTCTATTTTCACATAAAAATAATTTCATGCTCATATAATATTTATTTTTCAAGATATGATTAAAACAATGAGCACACATCAAAAAAGACCAGATAGCAAAAAGCTAATTCCTATATTCAACTTGGCAAAATCATATCTCTTTCATATATTAATAATTTTAAGCAAATGTATGTCCATTAAAAGCTATTTGAGTCTATTTTCATATGGAAAAAGTTTGACAATCAAATCATGATCATTTTATGAGATATGATTAAAATAATGACCAAAGGTCAATATTAAAAATATTAAAATATCATATCTCATTGATTTTTGAAATGTTTCCATAGACTATCTTGTAAAAATATGATTATGAGCTATCTTTTAAAACATTTTAATCAACCTAAGAATATAAAGAATATATTTGAGCTCTTTATCATGAAATACTTTATTTTACAAGAAAGACTAAGCCTTAAGATGAAAAACTATACCAATAAAGTTTCTTGACTTTTCTTGATGCTTCCAAGCTTTTAATCTTCTCAATCTTCAATACTTGAATCACATATCCTTTCTTGTCTTTCTTCCTTGTTCTAGAGTTGAGCATAATATGATCTTCCATTTTCTTACTTCAATACTCACTTTTCTTCATTTTGGACTTTCCTATATATATAAGTTCATAAACTTTACAAATCAAATAGTTAATCCAATCTAATATATCAAGATATTGATACATGATCCATATAAAATAAATTAGCATAAGAACATGCATAATCATCTTTTTATATATCTTGATTAATCATATACTTAGTAATGCTTGTCTACAATATAACTTTTTTAGCATATAATCAAGCATTGCTATTACAATCATAATCTAGCATGTCTACTGAAGGTTTTATAGCATTTTGGTACAAAAACATGCAATGCTATTATAACATGCATTTTTCATCATGCATATATAAGAATAAGTATTGTCATTATATCATATATATGCATCAATTATAATATAGTATGTCTATTAACATACATCACTTTAGCATAAGACATATAATATTATTATAACATTCATTTGTCATCATCAAAACTGATTACATGAAACCTTAAGGCTAACAGTTTTAGTTTTTCATTTTATTAGATGATTAAATTAAATTTAATATAAATATAAATTATTATATATTATTTAATTTAATTATATACTATACAATATGAATATAGGGAGGGTTGAGTAGTGTAACTATACTTGCACCCACACTTGATAAAATTTCTAAAAAAATTCTCTTATTTGTTCTCATATCTATTTTCAAGATCTATACCCATATTCAAATGTGTAAAAATTGGGAGTAATCACTAGATATATTTCAAATTGTCATCCCTAATGATTAATAAAAAAAGAATAAAAAAAATTAAAAATAAGTCAAGATCCTCTAATTTAAGTAGTATTTAATGTTATTTAAAGGCTTTATACATTCATTTATATTTAAGGTTGATCCTTAATTATTGTATATGCATGTCTAATTGTTTAATCACTCATACTGTAACAAAAAAAATCCCTAAAATGAAGGATAAATAATGGACAAAAAAATTTGTAGAAGAAAAAAAAATTAATGCATTGCGTGGTACTACCATTCCCTAACTATTTAAATATATTAAGCATCATTGTTTTTAGCTTGTATTAAAAGATTATATACTCTTCATCTTAAAAAAGAATAAGAACAATAAAACTACTATGGCAAAGATTATGCAAGTCATCCACTGTGTATTTTTTCTCATCTTTCCCATGGTTATTGTGCTTGAGGTTGCCTATGTAAATTAAAGTCATCCTCCATCTCATACATATACAGGTCGATGTGCATAAATTTTAGCTTCTCCATATAAGACCACTATCACATTAAAACAAATTACCATATTAATTTTGGGGTTATGTTTTAGTGTGTACTTAAGATAATCCGTACTAATAAATATCCTAATAAATTGTGATAATTTTCATGTTTTCCACTACTTTTTTTATTAAATGGTATATTATAAAAATAATTTTTTAAAGAATTTTAATGCAATTTCAAATGATTAAATAGTAATTTTCTATTTTTTTAAAATTGATACATTGCAAGAATTTATATAAAAAAGTTACAAATTTTTAAGACTCTATCTTAATCATTCATAAAAACTTACAAAATTTTAAGTACATACTAAAGTAGTATTTTAAAATTTGAAGGACGACCTGGTTGCAATGCAATACTTAAAGCCTTAATTTGAATAAGATAAACTAAGATGAAATTTCATTTAAAGAAGTGATCATATTATATTATTTTATTTTCATTTTTTCACTAAATTATATATATATATATATATATATATATATATATATATATATATATATATATATATATATATATATATATATATATATATATATATATATATATAAGTATCATCATTAACATTTGTCTTCTTCCCTTTGATATAGAAATTTACAAGCTGGCAGTGAAGGATCTCTCACTCCAGTGAGTATGTACCATAAATCTTTTGCATGATATTTAGTTTTTTATTTTAATGATTTCATTTATAGTTATGCACATTGCAAATGAAAGTTAAAACTAAAAGCTTATTAATTCAGAATGCCCAGGTGCATGTGATCATCATTGTTTAAAGATTGCACATCAAAAGCTATGTTTATTCTATTGTAACTTGTGTTGTAGGAAATGTTTATGTGTTCCATTAGGAACCTATGGCCATAAGGAAGAATGTACTTGCCATAACAACTGGCTAAATAAGAAAGGAAGGCCTAAGTGCCCTTAAATTATGGTCTTATTATGAATCATACAACTAAGTGAGATTAATTAATGTATTTATATGTTAATGTCAATGATGATATATGATTATGTCCACTATTGTCAATGGAAATAATGTTCAAGATTATGTTTTTTTTTGGTCAATAATTAACAGGAGTGATAAATAACTTAATACATGCATATAAAATTCTAAATTCAAACTCAAAATATAAATGAGTGATAAATAACTTAATAAACACACATGTGATTCTATATTTGAACTCAAAATATAAAGGAAGGAGAAATGGTTCAAAGATAATATTAGATGCCATTAGATCACAAAGAGTGGTGGGTGATGCATGTCATAAACACTAAAATTATAAATTATTCACATATAAGCTAATAGTACTAATAAATTTAGGTCAAATCTAAGAATTAATGGTCAATAAAGGTTGCAAAATATAAAGAGAAAGGGGATTTGCACAAAACTATTAAACTAAATAAAAATTAAAATAATTAAATGAAACAAAAACTACAATCATAAAATAAAAGCTTCAATTAAAGAGACATTTCAATTCTTAAACTATCAATTTATCATTGACATTGAATGAATTACTTCAAATTTGATTACTAAGTCAAAAATTGCCCCAACATTGATAGTAATACATTAGAATTGCCAAGATACCTTGCAACAATCTTTATGTAATATTCCTAATGTTACATGGCTATATAACTCACTAGATTCAACTCCTCCTTAGGGAAGGAAAGAAGCTTTAAAAAGAAAACTAATAAAGAAATCATTCATTCACTACCCAATTAACGAACTTAGTAGCTACTATTACCTTAAACACTAACTGGATTACTAATAACATGACATATCAACGGCACAACAGAAGAACCACCTTAATCCCTTATTACTTATTTTGATTTAAATCAAGCAAGTAAATCTAAGATTAATTTAACAACTTTATAAGTGAAACTTGCTAATTCATTCTCTATTTCCCTTAGATGTCTAAAAATTTTACAAGAGAAAATCAATGGACACCAAATTACTTCTTGAAAAATATCAATCATAATAATTTTACAAGTGAAAAGTAATCATAATCCATTGTTTAATTGTATATTATAGAAGATAATCAACTAAAAGGCCTCATTTAGCAAATTATTTAAACAACCAATGATCAAGTAAGGGCAAAGAAATAAAAGATAATTAAATCAAGAGTAAAAATATAAGAACATATCATGACCCGATTTTTAGACCATTATAAGTGGTATAAAGATATCAATTTGACATCTTTACAAGCCTTTTTAAACTAAACTAATTTCTAAATTTGATTATTTTCAAAAAATATGCATGATGTAAAAAAAGAAAGTTGAAAATTTAACTAAAAGTTATATATGTATATTTATATATATTGAATTAATTTTTCACAATTAATAAGATTCAATCATTTTAGTTATAAAAACTAAAACTCTTTTCTTTTTTTTTTTAGTCTAAAGGCAATTCTAAAATTAGAAATATAGTAGCTCCTTGGGGATCAAAATCCAAGTCAAAATAGAAAAAAAGTTTATTTTTTATGTTAGAAATAGTTGAAACATAATTTCCCTAGAAAAGCAAAAAATATTAATGAAGTGATTTCAAAAAATATCCATATATTAGAAGGTTGTAGATAGTTTTTTAGAAAATATTGACAAGATTACAAAGGATTTAAAGAACAAACTTACGAAACTTGTTTGAATAAAATAACTCTTTGAAAATTTCTCAAAAAGCCAAAAGATATTTATGAACGGAACTTTCTAAAAACTTTGGAAGTTCAAACCATGAAATGAATATAATAGAACAAGAATAGGTTTGAAAGGCCCAAAAAAAATTAGAGAACCTTATTCTAATTTATTAGATTGTGGAGATAACATCAAATTTAGGAAACAAATTAGAAATAATTTTGGTTTAAAACTAATGGATCATATTTGGGGTAATACTTAGAAGATTCCTTGGAAAAGGTTCATATTTATCTTGAATGAAGATGAAAATCATATTTCTTTCCTTTTGCTTTTGAAAAGAAAACATGTAGGCTAACTTATTATCTATCACAAAATCATTTTTATAGAAATCATAAGGTAATCAGAATAACATCATATATGTATAAAATATGCATTACATACTTAAATCAATTATAAGGAAGTTACTTAGGCCATTTAGTAACCCTTATAAGAATCTTTAAATGGTTATATAAGTATTAGACTTAGAGACAAGTGGCAACTTATCAAGAACTGCTATTGGTGGTTTGTAATCGCATCTAAATGAAACTGAAACTTATACCAACCAAATATAGCTTCATGTGGGTGCCATCATATGCTAAAGATATCAGTAGATGCCATTTAGGCCCTAAGTATCTAAAAAGTATATCCACAAGTACAGTGAGTAATAAAATTACTTAATAAAAAAGTTATCATGCAAATTTTCTAATTAGTTTTAATTTAGATAACCTTTATTTATAAGACATATATCAAAATGTATTTTCTCACTAGAAAATACTTCTTATTAAATCATTCTATATATTACATTAATAACACTTAGACAAAATATAATTTAGTCACATAGTTTGATCATAAACATAATATAAGTATTTAAATGACCATTAGATAGTATGAAGACATAAAAGATTCCACCTTGTTACTCTAATCCAACCATAATAATGTATATCTCAATCTTGTCCTTTTCCCCTTAACCTATGTTATTTTATATGAGTCAAAATATAAGGCACCAGGCCAAATCTCTACATTCTCTATAAAGGTCTTATATCATATCACATAATCATGTCATAACATCGCATATAATATTTAAGCCAACAATGTTATTAATAATAGTAAATTCAAAGTCCATATTTAGCATATAACCACATTGCACATATGGCATAAGAGTCAAGATGCCATCCATAGCCATAACTAAAATATAAAACATAATATATAGGATAATCTAGTAAAAAGAGTATACAATTATTTTGTCATTTTACTAGTGACCATATGAAGCATTTAAGCTTCCATTCCATATGCTAGATTACTATATCACTTACTCTCAAGCTTATTAACATTTAATCAATTTACAAGCTTTATTCATAAGTATTCTCACATATAAAATATGTAATGCATATGTAAATCATGAGATAATTCATATTGCAATTCATGCACTAACCATTCAAGCAATTCACAGCTTTATAATAAATCTTATAAAGTAGTGTCCATTTTTTTACATTATTTTCATTATCATTTAAGTATACCTTTAAGCCATCATAGTTACACATTCATATGCTATTATGTAAACAAAACATCAATCTAAATTTGCTAGTAAACTAATAGTTTTTATGGCAAAATCAAGGAATATTCAACTTAGATTTTCTAAGTTCCACAACTTATATTTTCAAATGGTTATAATCCTATACTTTGTATATTATTCTAATAAGTAAGAAAACTATTTTCTTTCCTAAATCAAGCATTCAAAATTTCTTCCTAATAGTAGTAAAACTGTTGAATTTCACCATACAATAATATCTAAAAGTTAAGAAAACAATAAGAAACCCATACTAAGTTTTAAAAATTATTCTTCTACTTAGAAATTCTATTTAAAATAGAAAAAATTATTAATTTTTTTACAAAATTTTTTAAAATTAAAAAAAAAAGGCTTTTGAACTTCATATTTTAGCATTTTTAAGCTTAGAACAAGGCACTCAAGTTACCTTTACACCCAATTATCAAAACTACTAAATATTAAAAACCTTAATTTTAAAATTCCTTTAAAAATATCAAATTTTAATAAAATTTAATAAAAATTTCAAAAATTTCATTTCAAAGATAAAATAACATTTTCAATAAATTTTAGTTATAAAATAAGTTGCATAAATTATCCACAACTTAAACTATTGAAATAATTTGTAAAGAGGCATCTTTAACTTAGAATTTCTACTTTAGAATCCAGAATTCGTTATAATTTTTTGGAAAGTTTCAATATAAAAATAGATGTTTAAAATATCATCTTTAACTCCTTTTCATGTTAAAAGCAAATTGCAAAGATCACCTAAATAAATTACCAATCAAAATAGTTTATAGGAGCAATTTACAACATAAAAAACATAGTTTTAAAAATAGTTTTTCTACATTTATCCATAAGCTTTCCAACATGTTTTAAAACATATTTTTACTGCACACTTTTCATATAATTGTTTATAAACATTACTAGAATAGTTTAGAATATAATGTAGTAAATTTTTCTTATAAAAATAGAATTTTTTTACATAAAAATCGAGAGCTTCATAAGCTTATTTCAAAATGATTTTTGCTTGAAAACTTTAACATAATCATTATAAAATCTTCATAATAGAGTGTAGTTTAATTTCTACTCAATTTTATTATGAAAAATAAAAATTTTCCCTATGAAAGCATAAGAAACTCAAGAGCACTTATTTATGCAAAACCAGTTATTTTCAATTTCAAAACTTGATTGTTATGCAATATCAATATTAATATAAGATAGTATTTAATATAATATCTTTTAAAAAGTAAAAAACATAGCTTTTCCTATGAGACTTTAACTTCTTCTCTCCTTAAAAATTTTTCTTCCATTCTCATGTAAAATCATATTTCCAAAACTTTGCTATTTTAAAGAAATCATTTCCAAAATCAACACCTTTCAATTTTTCATCATTAAACTTTTCAAAAAAACTTTTTAAACAAATCCATTGTGATAGTTATGAGTTTAGCACATCATTGACCACAACACAAGAATAGCAAATAATATGTTATAAGTAATCATGGCTTCAACACATCATCAACCACAAAAATAGATATATATCTCATTTAAATGTCACTACGAAAGAAAACTACGGAGGAAAAGAGTAAATCTCTACTCACTCAAGAAAGCTTGTAGAATTTATTTCCTTTACTTGAAATCCAAAATAACATAAAGTTAGTGACGGATCTAAAAAAAACTATAAAAAGAAGATAAATTTATAAAGGTTTATAAGCTTTTACCTTTACCAGAAGATTAAAAAAGCTTCTATCTCCAACTAACTCTTAAAAACACTTAGAAAACTAGTGAAATCTCCCTGAAAGTTAGCAAGAATACTAGAAAAAACTCAATTTTTTCACAATTTCTCTCTCTAGCTATTTGTATGAGAAGCATATGGCATCTATTCCAAGCATATTATTTCACTTGCGTCATGCTTGCATCATTAAAATGATATCATCATTACATCATTTTAGGAATATTCTTATGCTTTTTTTCTCTTTAAGTTTTTACTCTTAAGTCCTTTAATTATGAAAAAAATCTTTTTTTTTCGATAACTTTTGCTTTCATTCCTTTCAGCTAAGTCCAATTCCTTACTTCCTCCCTCCGACTTAGAAAAAATTCTTCTCTTACCCCTCATGCAACCATTGTATTCTTTCAAAAGGGTGAAAAATTATATTTTTGCCACCTTGAATTAATTCTAACGTGCTTTTGAGTAAAAATATTAAGTTGCTCCAAAATTCTATTAACCCTAATCTTTAATACTTCTAATTTTTCTAGACAACTTTTAATATATTTTTATCTACTATATGAATAAATACTTCTAATAGCACATATAAATAATTTTATCAATTGCTTACTAATTGTCACTATTTGACTTAATTTTGTCTATTTCTGACTACTAGGTTTTTACTGTGTATTATAAAACAAGATCTCAAAACCAAACCAAATTGAGATAGAAATCCCTTAAATTAAGTATAATAATTACACACTCATGAGTTCTATAAAAGAAAAGAAAATAAGAACTAAGATGTTTCCTTTTACCCTCATAGGCATAGTATGACCTAATAGCTAAGTGAATGAGGATTTTTCCATTTTAGATTATTTTTAGGACGCATATTAGGGTTCCAATAGCTTAAGACTTGCACAATTTAGGAGCCTAAAGCTTAACTTATGACCCAAAGCACTAAATAGCTTTTACCTAATCCAATTTCATAACTCTACTTGCAAACTAGTTTTCACTATCAAAATGATAGAATGTCATTAAACTTTATGCATGAAAGTTGTTAAGTTGAACCTTAGCTAACATCTAACTTTATTTTACACGAAAGTGAGTTTTAAAGCTCTAATTATGTCCTAAAAACCAAAATTAGGTCATGGGTGTTAACAAAGATAGGATTTTTGCATTAGCTTCTTAGCTAGAATCAAACCATTAAATGTTCAAGGTGGGTCTTGTTGTTGTAATGACCCTAACCTTGATTCTATATTTTCAAATGCTGTTTTCAGGTTTAAATTCTCAAGATCGAAGAAAAATAGGTACAATCTTTTTCACTTAGCTTTTAATGTTTATCTTTTTAAAAGGCAATAGAAACTCTTTTTGCAACTACAAAAAATAGATAATGTGTTGTGTAGAGCAAATGATAATAATAAAGTATATCAGTATAGTCATTTATAGGAGGCAATGTTATCCTCATATCAAAGTCTTATAACTAGCCTAGCTAATATGATTACCTTTATACTGTTATAACATTAAAAGTGGAGAAAGGTGTCACGACCCACCTCTGATCGTGATCAATATAGATTATATTATCAGTTTCTATAATCCTTAACAATTTTCACTCTTTTCATTTAACAAAAGTTTTCAAATTGCAAGAGGAATTAAAATTTTGCTTTAAATTTTGTAAAAAAAAAAGAATAAAATTTTTCTTATTTTTGAACACTTTCGGAGAGTCACATGCCTTATGATTCAAAACCTATTTAATTTTTAGACATGACAGTGTCATCAACACATACACAAATACTATGCAATTCTGAAACTTATACACATATACACATTTTAACTTATCAAATCAACTTATTAACATTTCTGTTTTAATGTTAACCTTAATCCCAATGTCAAATCTTGTGTCAAGGTAGTCTCAATTCTCTATAGATGTAACAAACTCAAATTTTAACTTGACAATATTAAAAATAAATAGAATGAATTATAAGAACTCAGTAAGCATGTATCTACCATTATCTTATAGGAGAGCAATATTATAATTAACATTCATGAATTTTAACATGTACTACACTAAAATATTCATAAACTCATATTTCTTAGATTCCCAAACTTATATGAAATCATACTCTAAAATGGAAGTCCTCCTATACATAACTTAGCTTTGTATCTTACATCACAAATCATAAGAGATTCAATATTTATCAGTACAAAATGTTGCTATCATATCATGGATTATCCATTTCAGGTAAACTTCACATTCATAATTAGTCATTAAGGTTTAAATACAAATAAATTATCTTAATCACATCAAGCCTTTGCATTCACAATAAATAGTGACATCTAATTATATATAGTTTTTAACATCGCATCATATTATATACTCATTTACAATAAACATACAAATAGTCACTTTTGATTTCCAAGCCGATACTATACTTTCTCAATTACTCATCGGAAAATTTTCATCCAATTCTCAAATCAATTCTATATCTTCCAAAACTATTTGTCGATAATTTACCATCCACCTTTCACATCATTGGCCTCATTACATATTTAATCTCAATGCCACTTATGACATAATTCACACTATAACCCTTAACACATAAATAACTAGAAAACCCAATCATAATCCATTGATAGTTAGAAATACTACTATCATGCTTCCATTACTCACTTTGATCAATTAGTATTTAATTAAATAACTAATCGTTCTTATTTCACAATATTAAATTCACATATGTATATAGATGCATGAATAGGAAATCCATTCTATTAAATAAAAAATATAATTCATAATATTTAAATTAAACTATCATTTATTAAAATATTAAGATATGGTGAAATATATTCTCACCTGATAAGGTCGTCCATCTACTTTATGAAGTTTCAAGGATATTCACGAGCATCTTCCGCATTTTAGAAAATCCTAGAATACCTGCAATCATCCTTTCCATTGTTCCTATTTAGCAATTTACAATATTAATCATATAAATTAAACTGATTATATAGATATATTTCCTCCCAAAGGTCTATTTAACTCCTTCTATAAATTTTCATACTTTAATATTTTTAATTCTAGCTTAAGATAATTAGAAGCCACATTTTGCAATTTTCTTAGTTCAAGTTCACTCTGTCAAATAGATTAGAAATACTTTGTGGAACTTTAACCATCTTCCTTAAGCTAGCCACATACTTAATATCAATAATTTAGAAACTATGCTTAATATTTAAAATATGCATGGAATAGACTTTAAGATTCAAGTATAATACATTCCAAACATATTAAAGCTTTCCCCTCTAGGAAGACATGAATCATTTTATTATACAATGTTACACACTTAATGCTTTAGCTAATCAAAATATCATAATATAATTTTTCAAGATATTCCAATCATGCTATCAGATAATATTCTAAAATAACTTTATTTATATTATTTAAATATTTTATAATGTAAAATTCATATTTTTCTAGGCTATCATTATTTAACTCAAACATACAAGAATGGGTTTCTTTAGACCAAACATATATTTGCTATAAAAATAGAATAAAATATCTATTCATACTTTACTCATCTCATTTTAATATTCTATAATATAAAATCATATTTTTTATAAAATATCCAAATGAATTTCTCTTAGATCAATAACTAAAATAACATAAATTACACACACATATATATATATATATACAATGAGCTCATGGGTACACAGCCGGAATACTGCTCTTGTGGATTCATCCATTTAATGTAAATTATAATATTAACAACAGATTTTATCACATATCTTAAGACTATTTAAACGAATTTCTCTACACCTATTTGAACATTCCAAAAACAACGGCTTTTTGGTCTAGAAAAACTCACGCCAACACTGTTTCAAGTTTGGCATGGCTTAGCTGCAATCTGCAGCTCCTAGCATCATGGAGCTTTTGAGTTAACAAAGAACCAAAAACCCAACACCGTGAGGGACAGTAGTCGGGAGGAGACGATGAATGCTGGAAATCGCAGCTACTTCTTCGCCCTTAGAGTCTGACTTCGACGAACAATCTGCCGGAAACAGCAGGATAAGCTGCATAGGAAGCAGTTCCCGTTTGCAAAGCCACGCGAGGAAGGTGACCGGACGATGAAGCAGCAGCAACCGGCAACGAGAATATTGAACAAGGAGGAGGAAGGCGGTGGAGAGGGAGAAAGGTGACGAAAAATGGTGAAATGTAAGTGAGAGACATTGCAGAAAAAGTAGCAGGAAAGAATAAAAAAATGAAAAATCTCAAGGGAGAGACACGTGAGCTGAGAAAGGTGCTGGAACGCGTGTGTGTGGCTGAAGGAAAAGAAAGAAACAGTTGGGCGCAGCAAGAGTGGGACCCGGAGAGAGAGTGCTGTAAGTTAGGATGTACCTTCTTTTTCCTTTTTTTTATTTAAAATTTTAATTATTTTCTATCTTCTTTCAATATATAAATATATATTTGTAATAATTTGATAAATTTAAAATTTTTAAAACTAATTAATTAAACTTTTACAATTCTAAAAAATAATTTATCAACTATCAACAATTAATTTATAAAATTTTATACTCACAATTACTATTTTCTATGAAAAAATATTCATAAAATAAGTAAACATACTTCAAATTAATAATAATCATATAAAAATAAATATCTTTCAAATATTTTCCTTTAGGATTAATTTTAACTAAGCAACTATTAAATAAAAATGGATAAGTACAAACATTGAGATTTATAAAAATTGAAATATTAACTAAATAAATAATTATCCACAAATCTTAAAACTTATACTTTATATTTTAAACCAGGATATTACAAAAGGTCTCATGCCCTAGTAAAACAAGCAATCAAAGTAATTATCCATAATTAACTGAGATATATTGGGCGAGTCATATATTTGTATCACTCATTATACATCAGTATGCATTCATACTAGCCCATAAATAACTTATCATAGAAAAATATGTAGATAGTCTCAAATGAATATGACACCATGATCATCACCACGTTCTTGTATATTAACATTTTAAAGTTGTGTCTCGATACTTAAAAAATTAAGCAATCTAGTAAGTTTAAATATATTTAATGAGTAAATCCTTAATAAACATAACAATTATTGTGAGACATAATTCTTAATGCTTTTTTTGAATTTCTACTCTTTTTAAATTTTGATTTAACTAATAGTTAAAATAAATTACACATTTAGAGGGTTTCATGGTGGGCTCTTATTGTACACTGAGTATACATATAATGTTAAACACCTAAGAAATGCATATAACAATAGATAAATCACTTATATTTAATATCATAGTAAATGTAGATGCACATGAAGAAGAATTTCACCATGTGGATGCATAAAATGAATTATTTCAATTACAAACAAATTGGTTCCATAAGACAATTATGAAATGGCTTATGGATACTAAATTCTTTTCAAATCTTCAATTCAACCTTATCCATCTCGTCTTAACTTAGTCTTTTGTGTCGAACCTTATACGTTTTGCTAAGCAAATGTGCTTCCCTTTCCTATGGGGATATCATATAGCATGTATGTATATCATCTCATTTCCTAAAATCTCACCACTTCATGTGGCTATTCATTTCATAATTCACGTTTTCGCACATTCCTTGTATTTTTATATTTTTCACAATTTTTGCAATTTTATCTATATTCACATATCCAAATATTTATATAATTCACATGACACATTGTTTATATAATTCACATGTTTATCATAATTAATGTAATATGCAAAAATGAGTAATTTCACATAACTTGCATGATTCACATAATTCACATATAATTCATATAACATGCGAAAATGTATAATTTCACATATTTTGCAAAACTCACATAATTTCTAAAGAATTCACATCCATGTTTTCATATTTCCACATATTCTTATACTTTTGTCCATTTTAGCACATATCCATGCATCTAAATAAAATTCACATGATCCATATAGCTACTTTATTTTCATAAAACATAATAACACTTCATTCACAAATTTGGATTTAAAAAAGTCATTGTGAGGGCATTTGAGGGGTGCTCGAGAGTATGTTCTAGGTCTTCTCGCTTAATTTCTCATGCTTTGTTGTAACAAACTATGATCATATCACTTTATTTTTCATGTAAGTCAATGATGTTATCTTACCTATACTTACCATACATACTCCTATCTTTTTTATGAATTATTCATATCGGTTAATCTCTAACCATAGCTCATAACATAAGAAGTCACAAGAATGACGTACATGTACATCAAATTCACATGTCTACTCAAATTTCATGGCTTGCTTCTTATTTTTACTTTGATTGGGTCATTTCTATCTATTTTATAAATTTTTTGAACAAGTTAGGAGAGTGAATTAGAGGTATCAAACCCACCCATCTTGTTTTTCCACATTATTCTTGTCATAAATCATTATCCAAACTATTTTCCCTTTAGATTCTAAAATAGATATTTGCTTGATTGACTCATTTCTTCATATGTATTGTGTGCTTAGTAATTAATAAATTTTAGGTTATAGATTAAGGCAAGGTGCCAAACCTTAACCCTATGTTTTCATAAATTTACAAGCCCTTAATCATTATAATACAAAAATCCCCCATTTCTCCCACTTTCCTCTTTTACCTGAGACCATGCATATGCTAAAGGAAGGATTTTTTTTCAATTTCTCTATGAATTTTTCCTTTTTCTCCCTAGTGATAGCTTTATACTCTAAGTCCACTATTCTTAAGCTTAATCATTAATCATCCTATCATAATATTAACAAAGCTAAAAACATGCAACTTTAAAACTTATATTTTTTCCAATCATTTTACCTTATACTCTTTCTTTTGTTAACATTTTAATTCTTTTACTCAAGATGTTAAGGAAAGGTGATGAAAAGTGAGACAACTCTATAAGAGAAAGGAATCATTCACCTTGATGGATAGAGTTCTAGAATAGAGGATAACCTTAACTACGATAAACAATTTCACAATTACTATTAATTCTTTTCAAAGAATTTTAAAGAGGAAATCATATAATAAACTTGTTCTTACCAGTAAAGATGGTTCGACTTTACTCCTTTAGCACTTTAAAGCTTTAACTATGCTTGGAGGAAGAAGAAGAATAATAATTTGGTGCTAGTGAGAGAGTGTCTCATGTGTGAGGATGAAGGAAGGAAGGTGAAAACTAATATTTTTCTTTTAAACTAATATCATCATTGTTCTTTTTTCATCTATTGGCTTCCTCCCAAATCCCTTCGCATTCATTGGTTCCCCAATATTAGCCATCATTAACTATCTCTATTACTTCTTTTCTATTAGTTCTAAAGTCATAATAGTGTGTTTAGGCTTAGCTCACAAACCTTTCTATGATTAGTTATAATACAACACAATTTAGGATGGAAAATGGTTCCAATTTGCCACCCTTTCTTAGGTGCAAAGTAAGCCCTTTTTAGGCATTAAAATTATTCATTTTTTTGTACTTATGGAACTTATATATTATATTGGGCCTTTTATGTTAGGTTTCTACTCATATTTAAGAAATTTCTCAAAAAATAACCTAAATTCCATCTCTATTTAAACTAGCATCATAATTTTTTTAGGGAAAATGTCATACTTTTTTACTCACAATGATCCATTGTATGAAATTTTTACACCCAGTGGCCCTATGTCTTTTATTTTCATAGACTTTAATATGCCTTAATTGGATCTTCCTATAAAAGGTTGTGACCTAATTACCAAAGGTAGTTTAACATTATTTCATGTAAAATTTGCCTTTATTTCAAAAAAAAAATAGCAATAAATGGCATAGAATAAAATTATGAAATTTCCATAGTTGAAGCCTCAGATATCTCTTTTTTGAGTCTTTTGATAGTTTATGAATCAAACTTTTTTTTATCAAAAGTTATAATCAACTATCATCATTATTATTTTCCTAACTATTATTGACTTTCCTACCTCCTCTTTTTTACCCCTTCTTTTCTTTTTCAAATTTAATCAAAGTTAAGCCATTAACTTCAATTAATTATCAATAATTTTTAGCCAAACCAAGGTGAATCTTATTAATTTAAAGCTTTTAGCTAGTTTTCTTTCAAATTTTACTTTAGATGAAAGGATCATGGATTTTAAGGCAATAGGTATTTTGAACCTAACTTTAATTCTTTGAATTTAGAATGATTAGGGCAAGCTAGTTGTAATTCTAACCTTCAATAATCTCTTAGATAGTTAGATGAGCAAGCAATTTACTTAGGCTAAATTAAATTTGCATGATTTTAACTTAGATGAAGCTAGATTTTATATATTGTTGATATTGATGATGATTGATGTGATTTCTTAATTAAAGTTTGTTTATCTTGCTAAATTTTAACTTGAATAATGGAGTAAATTCTTGTTACAATGTGTAAATAAGGTTTAAGAATGTATAAATTGATTATTTAAAGTTCAATGGTGGAATGAATAGTAAAAATGCAAAAAAAAAAAATCTACAAAAATGAGATCGTAATCTATTATATAGTTAAATATGAACTTGAGAGTCACTCTTGAAGGGTTTGTAGTCAACTATGATGTTAACTATAACTTGAAGGTTTGCTCTTTAAAAACTCATAATCAATTATATAATCAACTATAACCTATAGAGTTACGCTTGAAATCTATATAGTTAACTACATAGTTGACTCTAAATGCTATAATTCACCTTTATACCTCCATAATCGAGTCTTTAATTGACTAATGTCAAATTTCTTTATTATATTACATATTTCATGGAAGTCCATGATCATATATTGATAAATTATTGATCTAGTTATTTATTTGGTATATTTACATATATGCTTGAATACTAATTATAAAATCCTAATATTAAGTGTTATTATGATGAAAATTATGATGAAGAGAGCAAATTATATATTTGTAATATGAAAGTTAAATCTAGTGAATGTTTGTGAAAGGATAAAGTTAGGTTTATGAAGGGATAAGGTTAAGTAGAAGTCACAATGAGATTTGATTATTTCTACCTTTTTCTTTCCTTGCTTTTAATAAACGAATTGTTTCTTACTTATATAATTATTGTGCAAAGTTGAAAATAATGATGTTTTATTCCAATACTATGTATTAGCTACATCTTTATGTAATGAAGGGAAGTTTGGACTATAAGAATATTATTTATTCTTCTATTAACTAATTCTAAGTAAATTATTGCTTATTGAGTCACAAAGCACACTTTTTTAGTGTTTGATTTTACATATACTTCTATAGAGGCATCTTCACCACTTCCATAGTAGGAATAGTTCCTTCAAAGTTCTTAGTAGGCATGGTAGCATATTGTTATTTTGAGTTAAATAGATAAGTTTTGTTAGGCCTTCTAGTATATAACTAGATATTTAGGAAATAAAAGTACCTTTTGGCTTTCTAAGGTTGGTTAATCTAACTTAATTTTAGTACATTAAGGTGTATAATTAGGTTTAACTCCCTCACTTGGTAAAAAATTAGCTAAACAAATGTGCATGTAAATTTTCTTTTATCCTTATTATGTGAAATACCAAGAATTAGTGGTAAAATATGTATTTAATTATTAAAAAAAGGTCAAGTTAAGTTAGTGAAAACCAAGTTACTAGTCATGATCTAGGAGGATCATGATAAAGTTGGTATAGGGTTTTCTTTATGAGACAAGGCCCTAAGATAGATTAGATTATATCTATTAGCTACCTAAGTAGGTGTTGATCGAAATTGTATTAGTGTATATGTGCACCTAAGATCACATATCACCAATATTATTTTGATAGATCCTATAATGCCTAAGGATGTTAGTCGTGCAATTATATCCTTATAGATCATTTGTTATTGATTTATTTTTTATCTAAATGTTGGAAAATTTTGTGAACTAAGAAAAATGGTAAATAAAAGAAATTAATGACCTAATGATGAGGAATCATCTAGGGACTCCTAGGCTCAAATTAGTCATCATGAGGGAGAAAGTAACCAAAACATCCATTGATGGGTAGTAAATTTTGCCCAATAAATTGTGATTCAAGTAGGCTAAGTCCTTCATTAGTATAAAGGGCATGATTAATGTAGGAACTAAGATGAACAAGGTTCAATTCAAAGGGAGAGTGAGAAAGGGATTGAACCCTTCATAAGGAAAATGCAGATAACAAGTTGCATATTGCCCACAAATTCATCAAGCATAAACCACCTCATTTTATTAGTATGGATCACTTACAAACCTATATCAGTTTCTTACTCAAGTTGAGATATATGGAAAAATGCTCACATTTCTTAATCAAATGCTAATAGAACTTATGGGATACCAATTGGATGATGTGGTTGCATTACTAGTTTTTAAGCACTATAGAAAATAAAGGTGTAAGATGGGCACTTTTAACTTCGGTGACTTTTCAAAAGAGTTTTATTGACCAGTTTCTACCGCCCCATAAAAGACAAGTAAAGTTAAGGTATTTTAAAATTTTAAAATAAGGTACTTTGAGAAGGATCCCCACCTATTATGTTTTAAGGAGAAATGTACTTTGAGACTCTTGGGATAATTTCTTGTGATAAAGCTTACTAACTAATCAAGAATGGATGCATTTATTACTTGGCTATGATTCAAGACTTAAGTTAACCTTTTCTAAGTATAGACATTGTTCCAATTGTACAATAATTTTTGGATGTATTTCCAATAGAGTTGCTAAGATTATCACCTAATTGAGAAATTAAATTTAATACTAATTTAGCTTTGAGCACAAAACCAATTTATATGCTACCTTATCAAATGTGAGCGAAAAGAGCTTAAAATATAATTGTAAAAGTTAGTGGATAAGGGGTTCAATTGCCTTAACTCTTCACCTTATAGAGCTTCAGTGTTATTTGTAAGAATAAGGAACCCTGTGGCTATAAATAGTTTATTAACAACTAAGCAAAGTAACTATCAAGAATAAGTATTCTTTTCCCCATATTTTTGACTTTTTCAATCATTGACAAGGAGCTAAGTGTTTTTAAAAGATATATTTACAATTCAAATATTAATAGTTGAAGATTCATAAGGAAGATATACCAAAAATAGCTTTTAGAACCTATTATGACCATTATGAATTCTTAGTAATTTCCTTTAGATTAACAAATGTCTTAACTTTCTTTAGAGACCTCATGAAACAAGTACACAAGCCATTGTTTGATAAGTTTATAATTATATTCATAAATGATATACTAGTGTATTTTAAAAGCAAAGAGAAGTATGCCTAACATTTTAGAACTATGTTACAAATATTATATTAGAATCAATTGTATAAAAAATTTTCTAATGTGAATTCTAGATAACTAGTATAAAGTTCTTAACATGTGATATCCCAAGATGAAGTATAAATGAGTCCTCAAAAGATTAAAGCTATTGAAAGTTATCCAAGGCTTACTATGATGATAGAGATCTAAAGCTTTTAGGCAAGACAAGTTATTACAAGAGGTTTGTAAAGGATTTTCCAAAAATACAAGCTTCACTAATTAAATTAACATAAAAAAGGTTCAATTTTGTGTAATTCAATAATTGTGAAAATAGTTTTTAATGAATAAAACACATGTTTAACTTTAGCCCCAATTTTAGCCTTAATATCAAGTATTGAAGGGTACATGTTTGTATTGCGATGTGTCCTAAGTTAGTTTTAGATGTGTATTAATCTAGAATAGAGAGATTATTACCTATGCATTGTAACAACTAAAGAAATATGAGATTTACTATCCAAATTATGATCGTGAAATGGTTGTAGTTGTGTTAGCTTTAAAGATAAAGTATAGAAATTTGTATAGAGAAATATGTGAAATTTACACAAATCATAAAAGCTTGAAATACACACATAACAAAAAGAATTAAATTTAAGGTAATAGAGATAGATGGAACTTATTAAAGATTATGAATTCTCTATCCATTACCATCTTGGTAATGCAAATGTATTGGCAAATGCGTTAAGTAGGAAGTTATCAATCATAATGGCTAATACTTAAGATAATGATTAGGTAGGATAGAAACATAGGTAACTATCTAATCAATGCTAGAAGAAAGAATAAAAGAATTTCAAAAAAAATGTTCCTGATACCTTGGCTTGAAAAAGGAAATAATGACTAATAAAAATAGTGATATGACTATTAATGAAAAGAGGATAATCAAGTATCAAGGATGACTTTAATTTCTTTCTAATAAATGGAATGAATTATTACATTAGTCTCATTGTTCCTTTTACATTATGCACCTAAGTGTAGCTAAGATGCATCATGACTTACTAAAGAACTTCTAGTGGAAGGGATGAAAAGAGATGTACTTGATTATATGGTAAATTTCCTTACATGCCACTAGGTGAAAATAGAACATTAATGCCTTATTGGATTGCACCAAGCCTTCCCATTCTAGAATGGAAGAGAAAAGTGTAACCATGGATTTCTTGATAAGATTACCAAAGACTTCAAAAGGATTTGACTCTATTTAGGTGATTGTTGATTAGTTAACCAGGACAGCTCACTTTCTATCAATTAAGGTTATTTTCTCTATAGCTTATTGTGCTTAACATTCCTAGGATAATATAATGTTGTTACACAAAGTTCCACTCAATATCATTTTAGGCTAAGTTACATAATTTATAGCTTCTTTCTGGTAATCATGTAATATCCCATAAAATTCTTCTTTGAAAAATACCTTAAGTGAATTCTTGAAATAGATATTATATTAGAAAATAGCCAAATTAGAAAACTTGATGGGAAAATTAGGTAAAATTTAGGAGAATTATAGGAGTAATTTTAATGTGAACTTAATTAGAATTTTTACAAAAATTTTATTAGGCATCAAAATATATTAAAAATCTAATTAAAAACTTAATAATAGGTTTAAGGATATTCATGTAAAAATTTATTGAAATTTCAAAACCTGGATAAATTAAAAAGTGAGAATTTAATTGAAAACTTAGCAAATTATTTAAAAACTCTTAGGTTAGCCTAAGTTGAATTTTTAGGCCAAAAATAGGTATAAAATCCCAAAAAAAGGCTTGAAATATTTAAAATTTTAAAAGCAAAAATGTAAGATAATGGAAATTTAAGGCTAATTTGTAATAAATCTTTTTTATCTTTTTAAGTAATTAATTCTTATTAGTATTAGGTTAGTTTTACCTAATTTTTTAGAGGGCTAAATTTGATTTTCAATGTCTCAAAAATGTGGGCCCAAGCTTCTAAAAAAAGTTAAGGACCTAAGTGGAAAAAAATCTAGGGGCTAATTTGTCATAATTATTTTTGTCATTCATGGTGGCTTATTCTTATTGGTGATTAGGGTCATTATTTGTTGACTATATAGGGCTATTTGGACATTGGAAATGGCTAGCCAATTGTCCCATGATATTTCTAAAAAATCAATAAAAATTAATAAGAAATAATAGATTTTTTTGCAATTAGGTTTTTGAACTTAGTGTATATACATATATATGGGCTAGCCATTTGGAGCAAAAAAATTATGCTCCTTAGCTAGCCAAACTATGAACAAGAAAGGGAATTTGTGAAGGAGTTCAAGCCTTTTTAGGTTACCAAAGGGTTTTTTACTTAGCATATTAAAATATTGCAAGGTAAGTAAGGAACTTTCTTACAATCTTTCAAAGGTTTATGATCATCCTTAATCCGAAAATGTCTAAAATTCAATTTATTATTATGAAGTCACTTATTTGCTACTTCAAAGAGATATTAAAAGACAAAGTGGAAAAAAATTAAGGCGAGTGACAACTATCCTCTTTCTTTAGATTTTTCCTATGAAAAGTGATAAATATGGTGATTAATATTGATATTATTGTAATTTTTATGTGTGGCCATGTATGAAGACATGGTTTTGATTTTGTGCCATTTTGAATGCTATTTAATGATGTTAGTATGTCATTGGGTTAATAAAATTATTAAAGGAAGTTTTACTAAGATAAATTGTAAGATAATCATGTTAATGTGTGTCCTAAGAACCAATCATATAGATGATTAAAGTAATACACAATGTATTATATTTTATTTTAGGCAATCTAATTATTATATTTTATTTTTATAATTTTATTATTATTCTGCGTAATTTATAACTTAATATAATAATTATCTTTGAATTAGCTTTGCTATTCCTAAAATGCCCCTAGTCAAGTATTATTACGAAAAGGATAGTAATAATACATCGAGACTAGCATGTATAGTGACTGATGATTACGAATCATGGATATGTGATATCAAGTCAATACATGAGTACATTATTAGTGAACAATATACTGGACTGACCCACTATGAGAATATTGCATGGATAGACGTGTCATAAGTTATTCTCATATGATCACAAATACACATAAACCTTTGACCTGAAGTCACTATGGTTTCCTATATGAGGAATTACTCATTTTAATATTGTCTTATATCACCTTTAATCAGGATGATGAATAAGGCATTAATTAGGTGTGTTATGAATCGTGCAGAGGGAAAGTGAGTGATGTAGATGGAATTTTTTTACTCTTGTATAAAAGAGAAATATTAATTAGATTAATATGTGATATTAATCATTTATTTTAAGTCTATTCAGTATCAAGAAATATAAATTAAACATTGACGAGGATGATACATTCTATACCTCCAGTTCAATTTGGATATTATTACAAAAGGATTATGATGCAAAACGTTGATCATATATTAAGTAGATGTTGAATTACAGACATTTTTACTACTTGAGTGGCAGTGATGTATTGCCAGATACCGCTCACTGTCTATGACTCAATAATGAGTCATTATCAACGTAGTAAGAACCTATAAGGTCACACAAAAGGAGTATGAATAAGATAATAATTAATTAAATTTTAATTATATTAATATCCAATTAATTGGATTTATTTTCGTGCATACATATATCATTATTAAGAATAATAATGTGTTATTCACGTAATATATATATATATATATATATATTATGTGATATTATTTGATATTAAAGTAATATCAAATAATTACGTTAACAGATATTAGATAAATATATTATAAGATAATATTATTTTAATATTTGATAACTATATGCAATTATCTAATATTAAGATATTTATATTATGAGATAATATTATCTAATATTAGATAATTAATAGATAAGTCCTATCTCTCCTCATTATCTTTAGGATAAGGATAAAATGAGTTGTTAAGTGTGATTAGGATTTTGGAAGCATTATCCTAGTAGGACTAGGATTGTGGCTTGCCTAAGTTCTATAGAAAGAGGCTTGAGGGCAGCACATTATGCACAAGTTCATAAGCTTCCTAAAACCTTAAATCACTCAGAAAATATCGAATCCTAATTCCTAGAGAGAGAAACGCATCTTAGCATATTCATAGAGGGCGAGAGGTTGTTGTTCACTCTGTGTGGATACCGTAGAGATGCTATATCTTCCGACTGGTGTTTGATTCATCCACTCTCAAGTTTTGATCAGTAGAAACACGAGTGCCCAATAGGTAAAATCCTAATCATTGATTTATGCTTTTTGCATGGATCCTAGGTAGAATTTGGATCAAAAATTTGAAATTTCGCTACATGTAATAATTCGAATTCACAACAATGATATCAGAGCTTCTTGTAAAAATATAGTTCTAATTATGTGTTTTACCATTTTTTTGAATGTTTATATGATAAATATTTTGTTTTAGTTTAAATCATAATTACGTTTTTTATGAACATTTATGTGATAAATAAATATCAAATTAGTTTCTATTTAAACCGAAGATATATATGAGATATATGCAAACTCGTTGTTTGGTTCTGATTTAGTATATATATATATATATATATATATATATATATATATATATATATATATATATATATATATATATATATATATATATATATATATATATATATATATATATATATATATATATATGATATATATAATCTATATTTTGAATGAGATAAATTGTATGAATTTGATTATGCATTTTTCTGGTTCACATTCAAATCTATTTCATGCGTAATTCTGGGTTTTTAATTTGAATTTGAATCTACTTCTGTGATTGATTCTGGGTTCTATTTTAAATAAGAACAAATAGGATTAATTATGTGAAAATCATTTTCTGAAGTAAAGAGGTTCTATTATGAATCAGAATCAATCAAACTTAATCCTTAAGTTAGGTTATATATGTGTGATATATATATGCATTCTGGATTAGTATTTAATTTTGAGCTTTCGTATGATGAAACCTTGAATCTGTAAAGTATATGTGATATAATCTACATTTAAAGAATATGATCTATTCTGCACGAAATCAATGTGATTAATTCTGAATCTGACTTCACATATAAATCTAGTTAAATTTGTTTTAATGTGATTTGAAATAAATCTGGATTAATGTATGAAGTATATTGTTTAATATGTTTGAATTAAGTTGGATATATTTGATATGATTAAATCTATCCAATGTAAAACCTATTTTGAAACTATGATTTGAATGTCAATCATATAGTTGAATTGTTCAACTTGGAGTGTTAATTGTTAGCAAAATGAATTGAAATTTGAATGTCAGATGAATTCAATTTTTGGCTCGGAGGACTCTGCCCCCCATACCCCCGGTAAGGGGCTCTGCCCCTTGACCCCCGCCCGCTAACTGGCTAGCAGGACCTCCATACTAACTCTGCGTAGCGTTCAAAAATTATTTTTGTTCTTAAGGCGTTGTTTTAAAACATGATTTTTTATGATGATTATGTTATGAAATATATATGTCAATCATCCTCCTTATCTTGATTACATATATTTCTTAGCAATTATTACATATGATGCATGAATGTGTTGCATAGTATGGCCCTTAGAGTTTTTATGGATGGATTTTAAATACGACCTACGTGTCGTATCTTCCTCTATTTTTCTAATGTATATTCTCTTCTCATCTCACTCCCCTCGAATGAAGCTCGGGGTTTCTGTTGTAAATTTGTAATTGCAATAGAGCATTCTTGGCTTAGAACAAGGAAAAGCTAAGGAGTTATAGGATAAGAAGAAGCTAAGGAGTTAGTTAGGAATGTCATTAGAAAATAGAATTTTGGGGTCATACTATGTGACATTTTGATTTCTTTATTATGTGATGATATTGATGAGTATGCATTTATTATGTGATAGAATGTGTTCCTATTATGTGATAGTTCTATTCATTGCATGATATATGATATACGGTAGTCTATTTTATTCATTTACTTTACATGATATATGAGATATGCTAGATATATTGCATGAATAAATAGGCCAGTTATGGTGAGATTTAATAATAATTAAGTTAAAATCCCTCATCTAAATATTAAGTCAGTAATAATTTATGATGCCTTCCAATGTTTGGCACTCATCAAGGCGTCGATCGACATAAGGTAGGTTTGTCGAAGCATGGTACCTCATTTATTTTGGTGAGATGCGACTGGATAATAGTGATATCCGAATGTCAAATATTAGGTCCGACTTAACTAGGATATCTCAATAGGATTGAGACCTAGAGGCATGGAATTGGGCTTTAGTTCATAAGATGGACTAGAACAAGTGTTGTTCACCCAACTATCCAAAAGTTGTATATGATACAATTGACAAGTGTTGCCTACCTAAATAACTAAGTTTTAAGTGATTAGCCAAAGCTAACTTAAGGCTTGGTGAAATATGGATCTTAACCCACTAGAAAGCTTAGACAATATGACTTTTTGAATTAATAGTGAGGGCTATTAATTTGAATGAAATAGTGGGAGGTACATTTAATAAAAGACCTTATTAAATGTTTTAAACTTAATACTTACTTTGCATATTTCTGTCATAGATAACTAATGGCTAATACATCAAATAACTTATTACTGTGATCGGTCCTTGATAAGGACAAACTGAATGGGACAAACTTCCTGGAATGGTACAGGAATCTGAGGATAGTCCTCAAACATGAGCAAAAAATGTATGTCCTAAAGGAACATGTTCCTCAAGCACCTGAAGCTACTGCCCCTCGAGCTCAAAAGGATACTTATAAGAAGCATCATGATGACACATTAGATGTCGGTTGTCTCATGTTGGCTACCATGGACTCTGAGCTTTAGAAGTAACATGAGAACTTGGAAGCTTATGACATGCTTGAGCATCTTAAGAAGCTTTATGAAGGCCAAGCTCAGCATAAGAGGTTTAAGGTGACAAAAGCCTTGTTTCAGTGCAAACTGGCAGAAGGAAACCCTGTTGGGCCTCATGTACTCAAAATGATTAGGTATGTTGAGAACCTTGAGAGATTGGGTGCTCCAAGAGTTAGCCACTGACTTAATTCTGCAATCGTTGCCACAGAGTTATGGTCAATTTATCATGAATTATAACATGAATGAAATTGACAAACCACTGCCAAAATTGTTAAGCATGTTAAGAATTGCTGAACAAAATTTGCAAAAGACTAAGCCTAATACCATAATGATGGTTCAAAAGGGCAAAGGCAAAGGAAAAGGCAAAGGCAAAAATAAGAAGGATTCCAAATCCAAAGGCAAGCCCAAGTCTAAATCCTCTACACTGAAACCAAAAGGGGGTGTGACAAAGGAAGGGACATGCTTTCATTGCGGTCAAACTGGACATTGGAAAAAAAACTGTAAGGTCTATCTGGAAGATCTGAAAAAGAAGAAGGGAAGTGAGACTTCCGCTTCAGGTATCTATGTTATAGAAATTAATGTTTCAACTTCTACATCTTAGGTATTAGATACCGGATGCAGTTCTCACATTTGTACAAATGTGCAGGAACTACAAAGGAGTAGGACTCTAGCTAAAGGTAAAGTAGACCTATGAGTTGGCAATGGAGTAAGAGTTGTTGCGTTAGCTGTAGGGACATATTATCTATCTTTACCTTTTGGTTTAGTAATAGAATTAGAGGATTGTTATTTTGTGCCTGCTATCAGCAAGAATATTATTTCTGTTTCTTGTTTGGATAAGAAAGGTTTTTCATTTATAATAAAGGACAAAAGTTGTTCAGTTTATTTAAATGAAATGTTTTATTGCAGTGCATAAATGTTTAATGGGCTTTATATTCTTGATCTTGAAATGCCTGTCTATAATATAAATACTAAGCGATTTAAAATAAATAATTTAAATTCAACCTATCTCTGGCATTATCGTTTGGGCCATATAAATGAGAAGCACATATCCAAACTCCATAAAGATGGATTCTTGGATTCATTTAATTTTGAATCATATGAAATATGCGAATCTTGTTTGCTAGGAAAAATGACTAAAATACTATTCACTGGACACAGTGAAAGGGCTAATGATCTATTAAGTCTCATACATACTGATGTATGTGGGTCTATTAGTTCACCTGCTAGAGGAGGTTTCCAGTACTTCATTACATTTATTGATGATTTCAGTAGATATGGATATGTGTATCTTATGAAACACAAATCAGAATCCTTTGAAAAGTTCAAGGAATTCAAGAATGAAATGCAAAACTAACTTGGTAAAAGTATTAAAACACTTCGATCAGATCAAGGTGGAGAATACTTAAGCTAAGAACTTGATGACTATCTAAAGAAGTATAGTATAGTATCACAACTCACTCCACCTGGAATGCCATAATGGAATGGTATTTCAGAAAAGATGAATCGTACCTTGTTAAACATGGTATGATCTATGATGAGTCATACAGATCTTCCAATTTCCTTTTGGGGGCATTCTCTAGAGAAAGCTACTTTTACCCTCAATTGTGTTCCCTCTAAAATGGTTTAAAAGACTCCATATGAGATATGGACTGGGAAACGTCCCAGCTTGTCTTTTATGAAGATTTGGGGTTACAAGGCCTATGTAAAACGTCAAGTTTCTGATAAGCTTAGACCCAAATCGGACAAGTGCTACTTTGTAGGGTATCCTAAGGAAACTAAGGAATACTATTTCTATAATCCTAGTGAAGGCAAAGTGTTTATCGCACGAACTGGTATTTTTCTAGAAAGAGAATTTATCTCTAAGAAAAACTGTGGGAGGAAAGTAGAAATCGAAGAAGTGCGAGACTCACAAAGTAACACTGAACCTATAATAGAGCCTGAAAAAAGACCACAAGATGTTGTGGGTTAAGAACTAGCTCAAGTAACATAAGGCCCACGTAAGTCTGGTAGGATACGACATGAGCCCGAGAGATATGGATTTCTTGTAACTCAAAATGGTGATGTTTTGCTCATGGATCAAGATAAGCCTACAACTTACCAAGAAGCTATAAAAGGGCTAGACTCTGAGAAGTGGCTTGAGGCCATGAAATCTGAGATGGATTCCATGTATATTAACCAAGTATGGACTTTGGTTGATTAACCTGAATGGGTAAAACCCATTGGGTGCAACTGGGTTTTCAAGAAGAAAACCGACATGGATGGTAACATGCAAACCTTTAAGGGATGATTAGTCGTAAAAGGTTATAGGCAAGTTCATGGTATAGACTATGATGAGACCTATTCCCCAATTGCCATGCTTAAATCCATCCGGATTTTGCTTGCTATTGCAGCTTTTTATGATTACGAAATCTGGTATATGGATGTCAAAACTGCTTTTCTTAATGGAAAGCTCCTCGAGGATGTGTACATCACACAACCCGAGGGTTTTGTCATTCCTAAAACTGTTGGAAAGGTATGTAAGCTACAACGATCCATTTATGGATTAAAGCAAGCTTCACAGAGTTGGAATCTTTGTTTTGATGAGGCAATCAAAGAATTTGGTTTCATAAAAAATGAAGATGAATCTTGTGTTTACAAAAGGGTTAGTGGGAGAACAATTATTTTCCTTGTATTGTATGTGGATGACATACTACTCATCGGAAATGATATCCCTACACTGCAAACAGTAAAGACTTGGTTAGGGAATTGTTTCTCGATGAAAGACTTAGGTGAAGCTGCCTATATACTAGGTATTAAGATCTATAGAGATAGATCAAGAAAACTGCTTGGCCTAAGTCAGAGTACATACATAGATAAAGTGTTAAAACGGTTTAACATGCAAGAATCTAAAAGAGGATTTGCCTATGTCGCATGGCATAAATTTGTCCAAAGTTTAGTGTCCTTCGACATAAGATGAGAAGGACCGCATGAATAAGATACCATATGCATTAGCAATTGGATCTATCATGTATGCCATGATATGTACTCGTCCTGATGTCTCGTATGCTTTAAGCATGACGAGCAGGTACCAATCAAATCCAGGTGAACCTCACTGGACTGTCGTTAAGAATATCCTCAAGTACTTAAGAAGGACTAAGGATTTATTCTTAATATATGGAAGAGAGGAAGAACTTGTTGTAAAAGGTTACACTGATGCTAATTTCCAATCCGACAAGGATGACTTTAGATCGCAGTCAAGTTATGTATTTAGCCTAAATGGTGGTGCTGTGTGTTGGAAGAGTTCAAAGTAGAAAATAATGGCCGACTCTACTACAGAGGCTGAGTATATTGCTACATTTGATGCGTCAAAAGAGGCTGTTTGGATCAAAAAGTTCATTACTGAACTTCGCGTTGTTCCTAGCATTGCAAACCCAGTGGATCTCTATTGTGACAATAATGGAGCCATTGCACAAGCCAAGGAACCCAGATCTCACTAGCAATCCAAACATATACTTAAGCATTTCCATCTCATTCGAGAAATCATCGATAGAGGAGATGTGAAGATATGCAAAGTACCAACTGATGATAATATCGCCGACCCACTAACAAAGCCTTTAGCGTAAAATAAGCATTATGGTCATACTATGTCACTTGGTATTAGATACATGAGTGATTGGCTCTAGTCCAAGTGGAAGATTGTTAATGTGTGTCCTAGAACCAATCATATAGATGATTGAGGTTATACACAATGTATTATATTTTATTTTAGGTAATTTAATTATTATATTATATTTTTATAATTTTTTTATTATTATGCACAATTTATAACTTAATATAATAATTATCCTTGGAATAGCTTCGCTATTCCTAAAATGCCCCTAGTCAAATATTATTACGAAAAGGATAGTAATAATACATCGAGACTAGCATGTATAGTGATTGATGATTACGAATCATGGATATGTGATATCAAGCCAATACATGAGTACATTGCTAGTGAACAATGTACTGGACTGACCCGCTATGAGAATATTTCATGGATAGATGTGTCATAAGTTATTCTCATATGATCACAAATACACATAAACCTTTAACCTAAAGTCACTATGATTCCCTACATGAGGAATTACTCACTTTAATATTGTCCTATATCACCTTTAATCAAGATGGCAAGTAGGGCATTGATTAGGTGTGTCATAAATCGTGCAGAGGGAAGTGAGTGATATAGATGGAATTTTGTTACTCTTGTATAAAAGAGAAATATCCTTGGGCCCCTTGATTGAGTGAGACTTAGAAATGCATGGCCATGCTCAATTGAATTATATGTGATATTAATCATTTATTTTAAGTCTACTCAGTATCAATAAATATAAATTGAACATTGACGAGGATGACATATTCCATGCCTCCAGTTCAATTTGGATATTATTACAAAAGGGTTATGATGCAAAACGTTGATCATGTATTAGGTGGATGTCAAATCATAGACATTTTTACTACTTGAGTGGCAATGGTGTATTGCTAGATACCTCTTACTATTTATAGCTCAATAATGAGTCATTGTCAACGTAGTAAGAACTTATAGGGTCACACAAAAGGAGTAGGAATAAGACAATAATTAATTGGACTTTAATTATATTAATATCCAATTAATTGGACTTATTTTCGTGCATATATATATTATTAAGAATAATAAATTCACATAATATATATATTATGTGATATTATTTGATATTAAAGTAATATCAAATAATCACGTTATCAGATATTAGATAAATATATTATGAGATAATATTATTTTAATATTTGATAACTATATGCAATTATCTAATATTAAGATATTTATATTATGAGATAATATTGTCTAATGTTAGATAATTAATAGGTAAGTCATATCTCTCCTCATTATCTCTAGGATAAGGATAAAATGAGTTGTTAAGTGTGATTAGGATTTTGGAAGCATTATCCTAGTAGGACTAGGATTGTGGCTTGCCTAAATTCTATAAAAGGGGGCTTGAGGGCAACATATTATAGACACGCTCATAGACTTCCTAAAACCCTAAATCACTCAGAAAACATCAAAATCCTAGTTTCTAGAGAGAGAAATGCATCCTAGTAGATTCGTGGAGGGCGAGAGGTCATTGTTCACTCCGTGTGGATACCGTAGAGACGCTGTACCTTTCGGCTGACGTTTGATTCATCCGCTCTCAAGTTTTGATCAGTAGAAACACGAGTGCCCAATAGGTAAAACCCTAATCATTGATTTATGATTTTTGCATGGATCCTAGGTAGAATTCGGATCAAAATTTTGTAATTCTGCTGCATGTAATAATCCAAATTCCTAACAGAAGTGAAGTGAGACTTCTGCTTCAGGTATCTATGTTATAGAAATTAATGTTTCTACTTCTACATCTTGGGTATTAGATACTGGATGCAGTTTTCACATTTGTACAAATGTGTAGGAACTGCAAAGGAGTAGGACTCTAGCTAAAGGCGAAGTGGACCTATGAGTTGGCAATGGAGCAAGAGTTGTTGCACTAGCTGTAGGGACATATTATCAATTTTTACCTTCTGGTTTAGTAATAGAATTAGAGGATTGTTATTTTGTGCCTGCTATCAACAGGAATATTATTCCTATTTCTTGTTTGAACAAGAAAGGTTTTTTATTTATAATAAAGAACAAAAGTTGTTCAGTTTATTTAAATGAAATATTTTACTGCGGTGCACAAATGTTCAATGGGCTCTATATTCTTGATTTTGAAATGCTTGTTTATAACATAAACATTAAGCGATTTAAATTAAATGATTTAAATCCAACCTATCTCTAGCATTGTCGTTTGGGCCATATAAATGAGAAGTGCATATCCAAGCTCTATAAAGATGGATTCTTAGATTCATTTGATTTTGAATCATATGAAATATGCGAATCTTGTTTGCTAGGTAAAATAACTAAAACACTATTCACTGGACACAATGAAAGGGCTAATGATTTATTAAGTCTCATACATACTGATGTATGTGGGCCTATTAGTTCACCTGCTAGAGGAGGTTTCTAGTACTTCATTACATTTACTGATGATTTCAGTAGATATGGATATGTGTATCTTATGAAACACAAATCAGAATCTTTTGAAAAGTTCAAGGAATTCAAGAATGAAGTGTAAAACTAACTTGGTAAAAGTATTAAAACACTTCTATCAAATCGAGGTGGAGAATACTTAAGCCAAGAATTTGATGACTATCTAAAGAAGTATGGTATAGTATCACAACTCACTCCACTTGGAATGCCACAATGGAATGGTGTTTCAGAAAAGATGAATCGTACCTTGTTAGACATGGTATGATCTATGATGAGTCATACAGATCTTCCAATTTCCTATTAGGGGCATTCTCTAGAGACAGCTGCTTTTACCCTCAACTATGTTCCCTCTAAAACGGTTCAAAAGACTTCATATGAGATATGGACTGGAAATGTCTCAGCTTATCTTTTATGAAGATTTAGGGTTGCAAGGCCTATGTAAAACGTCAAGTTTCTAATAAGCTCGGACCCAAATCGGATAAGTACTACTTTGTAGGGTATCTTAAGGAAACTAAGGGATACTATTTCTATAATCCTAGTGAAGGCAAAGTGTTTATCACACGAACTGGTATTTTTCTGGAAAAAGAATTTATCTCTAAGAAAAATTGTGGGAGGAAAGTAGAAATCGAAAAAGTGCGAATTCACAAAGTAACACTAAACCTATAATAGAGCCTGAAAAAAGACCACAAGATGTTGTGGGTCAAGAGCTAGCTCAAGTAACACAAGGCCCACGTAGGTTTAGTAGGATACGCCATGAGCCCGAAAGATATAGATTTCTTGTGACTCAAAATGGCGATGTTTTGCTCATGGATCAAGATGAGCCTATAACTTACGAAGAAGCTATAAAAGGGCCAGACTCTGAGAAGTGGCTTGAGGCCATGAAATCTGATATGGATTCCATGTATACTAACCAAGTATGGACCTTGGTTGATCCACCTGAAGGGGTAAAACCCATTGGGTACAAATAGGTTTTCAAGAAGAAAGCCGACATGGATGGTAACGTGCAAACCTTTAAGGGACAATTAGTCGCAAAAAGTTATAGGCAAGTTTATGGTATAAACTATGATGAGGCCTTTTCCTTAGTTGCCATGCTTAAATCCATCTGGATTTTGCTTGCTATTGTAACTTTTTATGATTACGAAATTTGGCAAATGGATGTCAAAACTGCTTTTCTTAATGGAAAGCTCCTTGAGGATGTGTACATGATACAGCTCGAGGGTTTTATCATTCCTAAAACTGTTGGAAAGGTATGTAAGCTACAACGATCCATTTATGGATTAAAGCAAGCTTCACGGAGTTAGAATCTTTGTTTTGATGAGGCAATCAAAGAATTTGGTTTCATCAAAAATGAAGATGAATCTTGTGTTTACAAAAGGGTTAGTGGGAGCACAATAATTTTCCTTGTATTGTATGTGAATGACATATTACTCGTCGAAAATGATATCCCTATACTGCAAATAATAAAGACTTAGTTAAGGAATTGTTTCTTAATGAAAGACTTAGGTGAAGCTGCCTATATACTAGGTATTAAGATCTATAGAGATAGATCAAGAAAATTGCTTGGCCTAAGTTAAAGTACATACATAGATAATGTGTTAAAATAATTTAACATGCAAGAATCTAAAAAAGGATTTTTGCCTATGTCGCATGGCATAAATTTGTCTAAAGTTCAGTGTCCTTTGATACAAGATAAGAAGGATCACATGAATAAGATACCATATGCATCAACAATTGGATCTATCATATATGCCATGATATGTACTCGTCCTGATGTCTCGTATGCTTTAAGCATGACGAGTAGGTACTAGTCAAATCCAGGTGAACCTCACTGGACTGCCGTTAAGAATATCCTTAAGTACTTAAGAAGGACTAAGGATTCATTCTTAATATATGAAGGAGAGGAAGAACTTGTTGTAAAAGGTTACATTGATACTAGTTTCCAATCCAACAAGGATGACTTTAGATCGTAGTCAGGTTATGTATTTAGCCTAAATGGCGGTACTGTGTGCTGGAAGAGTTCAAAGCAGGAAACAGTGCCCAACTCTACTACAGAGACTGAGTATATTGCTGCCTCTGATGCGTCAAAAGAGGCTGTTTAGATCAAAAAGTTCATTACTGAACTTAGCATTGTTCCCAGCATTGCAAATCCAGTGGATCTTTATTGTGACAACGAGGGAGCCATTGCACAAGCTAAGGAACCTAGATCTCACCAACGATCTAAACATATACTTAGACACTTGCATCTCATTCGAGAAATCATCGATAAAGGAGATGTAAAGATATGCAAAGTACCAACTGATGATAATATCGTCGACCCACTAACAAAGCCTTTAGCACAGAAAAAATATGATGGTCATACTATGTCACATGGTATTAGATACATCAGTGATTGGCTCTAGTCTAAGTGGGAGATTGTTGGTGTGTGTCCTAGGAACCAATTATATAGATGATTGAAGTAATACATAATGTATTATGTTTTATTTTAGTTAATTTAATTATTATATTTTATTTTTATAATTTTATTATTATTCTGCGCGATTTATAACTTAATATAATAATTATCCTTGGATTAGCTTCATTATTCCTAAAATGTCCCTAGTCAAGTATTATTACGAAAAGGATAGTAATAATACATCGAGACTAGCATGTATAGTGACTGATGATTACGAATCATGGATATGTGATATCAAGTCAATACATGAGTACATTATTAGTGAATAATGTACTGGACTGACCCATTATGAGAATATTGCATGGATAGACGTGTCATAAGTTATTCTCATATGATCACAAATATACATAAACCTTTGACCTGAAGTCACTATGGTTTCCTTCATGAGGAATTACTCACTTTGATATTGTCCTATGTCGCTTTTAATCAGGATGATGAATAGAGCATTAATTAGGTGTGTCATGAATCGTGCAGAGAGAAGTGAGTGATGTAGATGAGATTTTTTTACTTTTGTATAAAAGAGAAATATCCTTGGGCCCCTTGATTGAGTGAGACTTTGAAATGCATGGCCATGCTCAATTGAATTAATATGTGATATTAATCATTTATTTTAAGTCTACTCAATATCAAGAAATATAAATTGAATATTGACGAGGATAACACATTCCATGCCTCCAGTTCAATTTGGATATTATTACAAAAGGGTTATGATGCAAAAACGTTGATCATGTATTAGGTAGATGTCGAATCACAGACATTCTTACTACTTGAGTGGCAGTGATGTATTGCTAGATACCGCTTACTGTCTATGGCTCAATAATGAGTCATTGTCAACGTAGTAAGAACCTACAGGGTTACACAAAAAGAGTAGGAATAAGACAATAATTAATTAGATTTTAATTATATTAATATCCAATTAATTGAACTTATTTTCGTGCATATATATATTATTATTAAGAATAATATGTGTTATTCACATAATATATATATATATATATATATATATATATATATATATTATGTGATATTATTTGATATTAAAGTAATATCAAATAATTACTTTATCAGATATTAGAAAAATATATTATGAGATAATATTATTTTAATATTTGATAACTATATGCAATTATCTAATATTAAGATATTTATATTATGAGATAATATTATCTAATATTAGATATTTAATAGATAAGTCCTATCTCTCCTCATTATTTCTAGGATAAGGATAAAATGAGTTGTTAAGTGTGATTAGAATTTTGGAAGCATTATCCTAGTAGGACTAGGATTGTGACTTGCCTAAGTTCTATAAAAAGGGGCGTGAGGGCAGCACATTATGCACACGCTCATAAGCTTCCTAAAATCCTAAATCACTCAAAAAATATCAAATCCTAATTCTTAGAGAGAGAAACGCATCCTAGCAGATTCGTGGAAAGTGAGAGGTCGTTGTTCGCTTTGTGTGAATACCGTAAAGACGCTGTACCTTCTGGCCAGCGTTTGATTCATCCACTCTCAAGTTTTGATCAGTAGAAATATGAGTGCCCAATAGGTAAAACCCTAATCATTGATTTATATTTTTTGCATGGATCCTAGGTAGAATTCGGATCAAAATTTTGAAATTTCGCTGCATGTAATAATCCGAATTCACGACAGATCATCAGGAAGTTTAGAAATAGAATTTTGTTAAGGGGGTTTATTAACATGTTACAATTTGCCCTTTTGAAATCACATTTAGAATTTATTTTAATTATAAATTTTGATTTTTTAATATCTTAAATGATGTCAAGAAATATGAGGAAATTTTTAAGAATGTAGAGAATGAATGTTTATAAGCCTAAAAGGAATGAAGTTAGATTAAAACACTAGTAAGTTTTACTTCTATTTTTAGGGTATTTAGGTAATCAAATGATTGAGAAAAATCATGAAAACTTGTATTATTACCCTTTCATATGTTAGAAAACTCACATCCAAATTTGGTGAGATTTGAAGTATGTTTAGTTATTCAACAAAATTTTCTGTTTCAAGTACTCTTGAGCAACCTTGATTCTAGACCCTCATAGAAGTAAAATTATTTGACCACCTAAACCATGAAATTTTTTAGATATAATTGGTGTTCTATGTTTATTAACATGTCAGGAATGTTATATCAAAATTTAATGATAATAGAAGTAGTTTGAATACCAAAAAGTTCCTTCTATTACATAACAACCCGTGCTAGCCTTGTTTTGAGAATATGCTTTCACCTTGACATGAACAGTACCAAGGAACCATAATTATACAAGATAAATGACACTTGATGATTGATAATGGGTTTTTAAGATGTTAATAATGTTATAAAAATTATTGATGAAAGTTTGAATGAGTTTGAATGGTAAAAAAAAGGTTTACTAATGAACACCTTTATAGTTTAATAAGGCTTTTAGATTAGTGAAATATATTTTGAATAGATATCATGCACTTAATATTTAAAATGCTTTAGGTCTTGAGACATTCATATGCCATATTTATTGTTAGAAAGTTTGATAAGATACTTATAGTTAAATTGGTATTTTGATCATACTCATGATATGAGATAATTAATCATGGTTGATGCCTACAATGTCCCAACATGGTTGATGTTTATGGTATCCCATCAAGTTTAATGCCTATGGTGTTCTATCATTGCTTATTATGAGTATAAGTAATCATCCTATACATGATTTCTAGGGGAGTAAGGCAATTAGAAATCATTGATGCCTATGATGACTTGATACTTATTTATAACATGTAGGGAAATTATGTATTATAGTGGAGGGGTATAAGGCATGGTTGAAGTTACAAAGGGAAAACTTGAATATCAACTATAGCCATTTAGCTTAATAATTTGAATAAATATTATTTTTTTAGAACATATTATTAAGAATTTATTTTATGATGATTGTTTAAATTTATTAATACATATTTTATCTATTATGGCAAAAACTCTTTAAAAAAAGAAGGAAGTAGCCATTCATTAAGTATTCTTAAATACTCACACTCATGTGTGTTATTTCTTTTATACATATTGGTTGTGGTCCTAATAAGGCAAATTGACATATATACTAGATCATTCCCCTACATTGTAAAGGCATGGCAAAGGAATAGTTTATGAGATGGTTTGGTTTATTTGGCAAAGAGTATCCTCTTTAGAGTATTGTATATATACTAATAATAGTATATTTTGTACACTTTCCAAACTTCTGTATATATATTATCCTTATCGTATATGTTTATATAAATTAGTTTTCTTTTACATTAATGTGTTTTAATACTTATATAAGTATTTTTCCTTCTATATTATAATAAATAAAAGTGTTGAGAAATTTGTAATGTGTGAAGGTTTATGAAGGTATTTAGTTAGTAAATCTATACTAATTAGATATCTTTATGTTAGTTGATTGCAATGCCATTATGCACCAAAATTAGATTAAAAACTAGTTCACCAAAAACATAATACAATAAAGTGGCACAAATTAGACATACCCGTAGTAATCACTTAATATTATCTTTTACTATGAATTACTAATAGTATGTAAAAGCAAAATGCACAACAAAGTGCAAAAATAAATAAAAAAATAGAATGCAACAGATGCAAATAGAATAAATGCACTATACTGATATAATATGCAAAATGCCATATACTGTATGTAGAATTATATAGTAATAGAATACAGAATACAAAATAAGGGTTTTTTGAATTTAAATTGAATTAAATGTATTGCTTAAAATAAAACACAATGAAAATAGTAAGTAAGAAAGCCAATATGATGAAACAGCTAATTCAAGGAATTGAGAACTCTAATTTGGATTAATCATAGATTAACTATGATTTGACTTTTCTAATTAATTCTTTAACCTTGAATTACCTAAAACCCCTATAATAATTCATGAATCCTATGCTAGATTACCATTTAGGATTTGATCAATTAGGATTAATTGAATTATGCAACTACTATAATCTCTAAGCTAGATGGAAATTAATTTAATGATAGAATTCAATTGAATTAAGAAATTAAATTAGAAACCTCCAAATTAATCCTTTAACCCTCTACCTGTATATGTAAAATCATGATTTACTAATCACAATTCAACATCAAAATAGCAAGAAATTAGAAATCACAAAGATGAATATAAATTATACCAAATTAACATCCAAATAAGTAATTTCAAAAGTTTAACACAAGTAAATAAGGAAAGAGAAAAATTAATTAAAGAAAGTTAACATTACAATTCATAATTTCATAATCCAGAAAAGGATAGCTTCAAACTCCTTGAATTAACCATAGATTTAAGCTTCCATTTATGAAGAATAAAAGAGAAACAAGAAGAAGGAAAGAAAAGCTATGCTGCTTAATCTATATAAAAGTCTCTAAAGTCTAATGAGTTCTCTCCTTTTCTTTTACCTAATTAACCTAAAACCCTACTAAACTCTGATTGCATGTCTCTTAAGATTACACTAATGGGGCTTTTTTAATTTTTAGAAGCCTAGACCTATCGGTGAATTTTTGCAAGTTTGACTTTTAATTAGTTTAAGACCACTAAAATATAGTAATTTGAGTAATCCATAAATATCAAAGTTATAAGCCTTGTCTTATGAAAATTTGGGTGTTAGTACCATGTTAATTTGACCTCTATAGCTCTAAATATGGCCTATAAATTGAGATAGGCTTATCTAGGACAAAAGCATGATTTCAACTTCTCAGCCACATATGACTTCCAAAATGTTTTTGAACCGAAATATGAAAGTTGTAGATCTTTCTTTAAGATTTTTAATGATATAAAGATTACCTTAATCCAATATTCAAAGCCTAAGATATAATTGAAAAATAGAAATAGTGTTAAAATTTAGGATATTGTAAAATTAACCCCAAATTATAAAACAAGACCAATTCTATAAAATTAAGCATGTGTAACTCACTAAAAGACATAAAATAAGAGGAAATAATATAGTAAATACTTTTCTCATCACTAGTCTTGATACCTAAAAATTGGGTTATGACAAATCATAATTACGTTTTGGCACAACTTTCCATCCATAAATAGTTAGGTAATCAACATGTACAATTCAAATTTTAGAATACAAGCTCAAAGCTTGCACTATAAAGTTCGAATGTAACTAGAAGAATACTTACCGTTAATCCAATTTGCATACAAGAATAGTTACCAATCTAGCATTAAAATGGCTCCTTATGAAACTTTATATGGTTGAAGATGTTGATCTCTAATGAGATGATTTGAATCATGAGAAGCAAAACTTTTAAGGCTAGATTTGGTAATAAATGCTTTGGAAAACATTTAAATTATTAAAAATTAGTTAAATATGACATATGGTCGAAAAAAGTCTTATACAAACAAAAAAAGGAAAAAGTTGGAGTTTTAGAAAGGAGTTATGGTCTTCCTTAAAGTGTCACTTATGAAAAAAGCCATTAAATTTAAAAAGAAGGGGAAACTGATGCCTCATTTCATTGGAATTTTTCAATTCTTAAATAGGTGGAAGTAGTTGCCTATTGTTTAGAGTTACTAGATAACATGTAGGCCATATACCGAATGTTTCACATATTTATGCTTCAAAAATACATGCTTGATGCATCTTATGTGATCTATCATGAACTATTACAATTGAATTCTAAGTTATCCTATAAGAAGTGGCTAATAAAAATTTTAGATTAATGAATTAAAAAGCTAAGGTCCAAAGAATTAACCTTAGTGAAAAATCTAATAGGAACACTATGGAATACAAGAAACTACTTAGGAATTTGAGCAAGAAATGCAATATTACCCATACTAGTTTGGTAACTGCCAAGCTTTGATATTATTATCAGTATATAAAGCTAACATCATTAAAATACAAGGTTCTTTATGAATTCAAGGATAAATTATTTTGTAGGGAAAGTCCTGTTATAGTTTTTAGAAAATTGAAATAATTAAAATATTTTTATATAGGAAATGATTACTTGATTATTATAATTGACTTTAAAATGAAAATTTTATAAGGAATAATAAGATTATTGTGGTAGAATATAAAGAGAAGTAGTAAGGAAAGAGAGAAATAAAACATTTAAAGGCTACACTATAGCTAGAGTTAATTGCATATATAGGATGTATCTTTCAATATTGCCCTTAATTATTTTGTTCTTTCGTTCATCAAACCTTTAAAACCCTAACCATTATTATTTCCTAACAACCATCAACTTCTTTACCTTCTCTTTTCTACCCTTTCTTGTATCTTTAAATTTAACTAAAAACAAGCCATTAACCTTAATTAATTATTAATAATTTTCAACTAAAATAAAGTAAATCTTATTAATTTGAAGTTTGGGGCAGTTGCATTTCAAATTTTACTTTGGATGAGATAATTAAGGATTTTAAGGCAAAAGGGTATTTTTAACCTAACTCTAGTTCTTTGAATTTAGAATGATTAAGTAAGCTAGTTATAATTCTAACCTTGAATCATCTCCTCTATAGCTAGGTGAATAAGCAATTTACTTAGGCTAAATTAATTTTTCATGATTTTAAGTTAGATAAAGCTAGATCTTATATATAGTTGATTTTAATGATAATTGATGTGATTTCTTAGTTGAAGTATTCTTTTCTTGCTAAATTTAGTTGAAAATTTAGTAAATGATTGTTGCAATGTGTAAGCTGGGTTTGGGAATGCATAAATTGATAATTTGAAGTCTAGTGGTTAAATAAATAGTAAAAGTGTAAAAAAAATTGTAGATTTGAGCTTATAATTGACTATATAGTTTACTATAATTTGAGAGTTGCTCTTAAAGGGTTTATAGTTGACTATATAGTCAACTATGACTAAAACTCTGCTCCCTAAAAGCTTATAGTAAGCTATACAGTAGAATATGACCTATAGAGTTTCCTTTTGGAATTATATAATTAACTAGAGGTATTAGAATTTACTTTGGACCTTCATAGTCGAATATATAAGTGACTACTACCTTATTTCTACATAACATTACATATTTCACAAAACTCTATGATTTATGTTGATAAATTATTCATTTAGTTATTTATTTGGTATATATACATAAATGTTTGAATACTAATTAAGAAATCCTAGTATTAGGTGTTATTATGTTGAAAATTGTGATAAAAGAGGAAATTATAAACTTGTATATAAAAACCAAATCTAGTAACATTTATGAAGGGATAAGGTAGACTTTGAGAAACAAGGTTAGATTTGTGAAGGGATAACATCGACTGAGAGTCATAAAGAAATTTAATAATTTCCTACCTTTATATCTTATTACTTTTAATAGTTGAATCTTTTCTTGCTTATATAATTATTGTGTAAGGTTAAAAGTGATAATATTTTATTCTAATATTATACATTAGTTACATTTTCATGTAATGAAGGGTAATATGGACATTAAGAATATTATCTATTCTTTTGTTAACTAGTTTTGAATGTATTGTTTACTCACTAAGTTATGGACTCACCCCTTTTTCATTGTTTAATTTTATAGATACTTTTGTAAAGGTACCTCCACCACCTCCACAATAGAAGTAGTTTCTCCAAGTTCTTGCTAGGAAAATTAGCAAATAGTTATTTTAAATAAAAATAGATATTTTTTCTTGGGCATTATAATGTAAAACTAGATATTTAGGAAATCGGAGTATCTTTTTGCTTGCTAGGGTTAATTAAACCAACTTAATTCCAATACACTAGGCCCCATAAGTAGGTTTAACTCCTCCATGTGATAAAGAACTAGATAAATAGATGTGAATGTAAATAATTTTCTAAATCCTTATTATGTGAAGTACAAAAAATTAGTGGTAAAATGTGTATTTAATTATTAAAAAGGGTTAGGTTATGCTATTGAAAATCAACTTGTTAAGTTTTATGCTAGTTACAACCTAGGAGGGTTATAACAAGACTACCCTTAGATAAAGCATGTTTCAATCTCTTAATTATAATTTTAGAACACATATAACTAAGAAAGAGGAAAAATTGTTTACTTGGTTTTATGTTAATGAATTGAATTAATTGCATAAATAGCCCCTGAGAAAAGAATGCAAATTAATTTTATATTTTAAATTTTTGTTACTTTTTCATATAACGTTAGCTCAAATTTCTCAAAAATGGTATCAAACTGCAATCATGTTAAAATTTGATTCAAGAAAGCAAGAGATGCTATTTTTAATATTATTATTGTTTATATCTTGTGATGGTATAGAATTAAAATAAATAAGAAGTAATAGATCCAATGTGGTTGAATTGTGAAAGTTAGTAGTGAATTTTTTTTGCTAATTTGTCTTGTTATTATGCATTACAAGTTGAGAAATGATAAAATTCTAAAGCAACATTAGGGATAAAGGTTAATGCATAACTATATATAAACAATAGATAATAATTCAACAATTATGATTCTATATGAAATCATTTTTCAAACAAAAAATAAATAGAATGTAATTTTACATGGTTTTATGTTCGATTCAATGTTGCTTGACCCTACAACATAGGAAATCTTACATTGAATCCATGATGTATTTACATTGAATCATTATCATAAGAATGATGATTCTTCATAAAATTATTTCCAAATTAGGCATGACATTCAATTACTTTCATTTTGAGATATAAATAATAATTATTATTTTTCTTGATCATTGTTCATACATGTGATATGTGTAACTTATAAGATATATATATATATATATATGTATATATATAAATAATTGAATATATTAATAATAATTATCATTCATCTAAACTATTTATACATGTGATATGTACGTTGCAATGCACCAAAATTAATTAAAAATATTAGTTGTTACAATAATAATACATATAGTGGTACAACTAGGTTACTCCCTTGTACCCCTAGTGATCCTTTAATTTTATCCTTCCTAAATGAATTCTTAACAATATCTACACAATTATCACTTATTGATGTAATGAAAGTGAAGAAAACTAATGAAAACAAGATGCAAATGCAATAAAACAGGATGCTATGTAGAAACAGAACAAATATGTTATTTGTTGTATAAGAGATTATGTAATAATAGAATGCAAAATTAGGGGAGTTGGTTACATGAAATTAAAATGATAATAATGAAATAAATAAGCACAAAATAAAAGTAAAATAGTAATTAAACAAAAAAGGATTCAATATACAAAATGCAGCCAATTTAAGGATATGATAGCTCTTATTATGGATTAATCTTAGATCACTAAACATGTGATTGTTCCAATTAATTTTTCAACCTTGGATTACTTGGAATCCCTGCAATAAACTAGGAATCCTATTATTAACAATCATCTAGAATTTAGTCAATTAAGATTAGAAGATGAATTAAGCAATCGTCATAATCCCAAAACTAGATCGAAATTGAGCTAAAGATAGAATTTAGTTGATTTAAGAAATTAAATCAGTTATCACTGAAGTAATTCCCTAATCCTCTATCCCAACATGTAAAACCATGATTAACCAACCATAATTTCACATTCAAACAATAAAAGAATAGAAATTACAAGATTGAGTACTAATTATAACAAATCAACACTTAACACAAGCAATCTTAATAATTCAGCATAAATAATTAGAGAAAAAGGAAAATCAATAAGAAGAAATCAACATTACTAATCAAGATCTTATAAACCTTGAAGAGAATAGCTTCACAATCTTTGAATCAATTAAGAGTCTTTAGCTTTCCATAGCTTGAAAACAAGAAAAGAAAGAAAAACTCTACTACTGAGTTTGTGTAAAGTTTGAATGAATTCATCTCTTCAGTTCTCTTGCCTATTTATATAACCTAATTAGCCTAAAACCCTATTGGACTAGGATTTGATGATTCTTAGGATTACAATAATAAAGCTTTCCTAATTTCTAATTTCTAGAAGTCCAGACTTATTTTTTACAAATTAATTAAGTCTAACAAATATATCAGTGAATTTCGCAGGCTTGGCTTCCAAGTAGAAGAAGACAATGAAGTTGATGAAATTTGGAAGATCTATAAATGTGAAAGTTGTAGGCCTGTGTCGTCTGAGAATTTAGATGCTAATTTTAGGTTAATTAGACCACTATAGCTCCATGGCCTAAATACAAAAATAAGTTTAATTGGGACAAAGATATAACTTCAGCTTCTTAGCCACATTTGTCCTTCAAAATGCTTAAATTGGGTTTGAACCAAAATATAAAAGTTATAGTTCTCTCTTTCATCTTTCCAACAAATAAAATTTGCCTCAATATGACATCCAGAGACCAAGATATGACTAAAAAATAGAAATAGTGTCAAAATCTAACATTTATTGAATAAATTCACAATATTATAAAATTGACCACAAATTATAAAACAAGGCCTAATTAGTGAAATTAAGCAAATATAACACCTAAAAGACATAAAATAGAGAAAAATAAAATAGTAAATATTTTTCTCATCAACATGTGATATATGTAATTTGTGCAATAAGTCAAACCCATTACATTGATTATACATATGAATTGAAAAATTTGTCAATTGATGTGTAATACCTTAAACAGAAAATTGGTAAAGTAATTGAGTGAATCGTAAAGATAGTTTGAATGCTTGTCTAATTAGAATTTTTTTAAAAAAATATATTATGGGTCAAAATCTAATTAAAAATCCAACACTAAGTTTAGAAAAATTATATAAAAGCCTAATAGGAAATTAGGGCTTTAGAAGGCCAAAAATCTAAAGATTGAGCTCAAAATTGAGATAAATCATCTTGATTTATTTAGGTTAATTGGGCTCAAATTAGTTAGGCCTAAATCTAATCTTATAAGTAAAAAAATAATAATAATAAGGCCCAAGGAAAGCCTAAGCTTTTAGAGTAAGCCAATAGTAATTAGGTGAATAAGTGAGAAATTAAGGGCATTTGTTAATGTTTGCTTCTAGACAATATATTTGGCCAAATTTAAATAGTTAAGAGAAATTATCTTCTTATTTTTAACCCTAAAAATTAGGCACCATGTGCCAATTATCACTAAATTTTTACAAAAAAAAATATAAAAAGATTAGCTTATGAAGAAAGCCTTGGATAGGGTTTTATTTAAGGCATTTGAGGCTATTTTTGAAACAAAATTTTTGCTCTTTCTCTTTAGCCTGACATGACATCCTTAAGGTTCCCAAGTATAGTTCAAGCCTTTAACAATTTCTAAGAACTTTTATAAGTGATTCCATCAAGTTCTTGCAAACTAGCCTAGGTTTCCCTTCATCTCAAATCGCGACTGTCAAACTGGCCAAATTAAAATTACTGATTCTTAAAAAAGTTTGTAGCAAAATGGTGCAAACTAGGTCGAATCTCTAGAGATCCTTTTTAATAATCCTCTATGATTACTTACTAATTAGTTTTTTATGTGAAATTATATTGAAATGCCTAAGAAAAATATAATGCTAACTACTTATGCAATTAATCAAACATAAAATGTGCAAACTTTAAACTAGTGCAAAATGCAAAATAATCATGCAATGTGAAATTCAGAATTCAAAATAAATATAGAACCAAATTAGGGGAGAATTTCTGAGTTCAAAACAAGCATAAAATAATAGCAAAAGATTAACAACAAAATCAATAAAGCAGTAGCAACAAAAACAAGGAATATCAATGAATAAAAACAGTCGATCCAAGGAATTTAAGGTCTCTTCGGGGGATTAATCATAGATCACTATAAACTGGATTTTGCAAGTGATTATTCAGCCTTAAATTATTCAAAATCCCTGCAACAATTCATGAACTCTAAGCTAGATAATCATCTAGGATCTGATTGATTAAGATTAGCAAAGTTAGATAATTGCTATAACTCTTAAGCTAGATCAAAACCAATTTAAAGATAGAATTCAGCCAAATTAAATGAATTAATTCAGAATCCTAAACCATCCATTCATCCATTTTTTCCTATAAAGAATTATAATTAATCAATCAAAATTCACTACCGATTCCAAACCATGAACCTCAGGATTAAATATAGATTATATCAAATTAACATTCAAACCAACTAATTAAGTCATGTAAATAAAAAAAGATAGATGAAGAAAAAGAGAAATCAATTATAAATATCACCATATAATTCAGAATCTCATAATCCAAGAGGAAAAGAGCCTCAAAATTTCTTGAATTAACTTAAAAGGAATTAGCCTTCCATTGAAGAGAGAAAACACAATACAAATCAAAGAATTAGAAAAGTGTCTATTTTTTTTCTTTTTTTTTCTTTTCGTTCTGATTTTCCCTTTAACTATTGCTAAGCTCCGAGAAATAATTAGGATTAGGCCTTAACTACAAGCTTGTAGCTTAGTGTCTTGAGAATATACCCTTAAAATGTCAGCCTAATTTGACATTCTTAGCTTAAGTTATAGCTAAAATACTACTTATAGCTCAATCTAGTCCAAGTTGACGTAATCAGCCATCAATATATCCTTTTTAGCCTCGAAAATGACTTAATTTCTTCAAAAGGCTTCATGAATGATGAGGTATGGATCTTAGGGAATAATTGGACTTAGCTTTGCATCAATTGGATACTTGGAGATCTATATATGAATTAATCATTGCAATAGGATTAAGTCTGGATTAGAATAGCAACATTTAGCTAACTTCGTGCTTACTTTTGACCTCCAAGATGGAAAAACTGGGTTTCTAAAAAAACTAAAAATTGTATAACTTTTTCTTAGCTTTCTAACGGTATAAGGATCGTCCAAATCTGACATTTAGAGATTAAGTTATGATTAGAAAATTGAAATAGTATAAAAAAATTCAGCATTAAGCTCGAAATTCAATCAAGTTTAAATTAATGCAATTAGTCTCATATCAATGTAGAATTGATTCAATTAAGTATCATCTCATCCTAAGAGGCTTAAAAATGATGAAAAATATTAATAAAATATTGTTCATATCAAATTCCCCCACACTTAGCTTTTGCATGTCCTCGAGCAAACATAATTTTATTCAAAACCAATTTCAAAAGATTCAAAACTCAACTACTTCCTAATTATTTTAAATTCCCAAAAACCATAATAAGAAAACAATCAAAAAATCTCTAGAATTATAGCACATCATGAACAAAAATATTGACAAACTTGAAAATGAATTCACAAGATAACTTCATTTAAAAAGAAAGATCAAACTTGGTAGATTCTCACACAATTTCCTCTCCATCTCCCAAGTGTTTAAGGCTTGTGTTTCACTCAAATTCATTCCATGAAAATGCTATACCATATGCTTACTTATTATCTAATCTTCACTACTCAAACCACATGCACAATCACAAATCAAAAGGACTTTATTAAAGGTTGTAATGAGGCTAGGGGAAGGGAAAGAAAATTAAGGAATATGAAAGGTAAAGAACTAAAGAAATCAATAGAGAACTTGAATTAAAAACATATGGATAAATCATAAACAATTTCAACACATTAAGATAAATTCAAATTCAAATACTTATCAACTTCTTTTTTTTATTTTCTTTTTTTTCAATTCAAATTTTTCTTTATTTTCATTTTTAATTTTTTTACTTTTCTTCTTCTTTTTTTTTTACTTGATAGATTTCTTTTCTTTTTTTTTCAACCAACCTTTGATGATAAATTTTCACAATACATAAACTCACACACCCCCACACTTATTCAAGAGTCAATCTCATAAAAATTCAAATGCCCTACTAATCCCTAAGGCTAGGTAAAGACATTTGTTTTTTATTTGAAAAATATGCTCATGAGTTAATTAACAAAGAAAAGACAATAAAAGCTCAAGGGGACTTAACAAAGTTAAAAACTTAAAGGTTAGCTTTATGGCTCTAGCTCAAAAGAAAGAAAGAATGCCTTAATCATGTTTATGTATGCATGTGTAAATGTAATCTTGAAAAGATTAAAAGCAAGTTCTAGAGAAGTAAAAATCATGGAAGATCATCACATAAGAAAGAATGAAAATATCACAATTAATCAACATTAAGGCTCAAAAGCTTACAAGGTATGATCTACTACCAAATTTCAATCAATCAATTCAATATCTATCACAATGCAAATCAAAATTCAAAAGTCAAAACAATTAATTCAATCATGCTATGAAACTATCAAATTTCAATTGATTCCTACTCATGAAAAATGCAAACTCTACATCATTGGAAAGCAACTAAATGTCTCCAAGAATCATAAATTGAAAAAAGAGAAAACATAAAGTAAGAAGTAAATGTAAGAAAATGCTAAAAGACTTTCCCCCACACTGAGATTATACAATTTCCTCAATGTATAGTAAAAACATGCAAGTAAATAAGATGGACAAATAAAATAAAAGAGAAAGAAAGAGAAATCAAATCCTAAGAAACTTGGGTTGCCTCCTAAGAAGCTACCCTTCTTTAATGTCTTTAGCTAGACATAAAGTCTTTCATCACTCTTCATAGATTGGCGCTACTAGTTTTAATTCTTCTACCACCACTTGATCTTGATCTTAAACTCCTTCATGAAAAATATTGAGCCTATGGCCATTCACCTTGAGCATTTTATTGGATGTCATGTCTCTCACTTCAACTGCACCATAAGGAAAAATATTAGTAACAACAAATGGTCCATCCTAACAGGAATGGAGTTTACTAGGTATCAATTCAAATCTTGAATTGTATAACAAAACTTTTTGTCCAATTTGAAATGTCTTCCTAGAAATGAGTTTGTCATGAAATGCCTTGGTTTTCTCTTTATAAATTCTTGAATTCTCATAGGCTTCAAGTCTTAATTCCTCCAATTCTTGCAACTGCATTTTTCTTTCTTCACCCACCTTCTTAAAATCCATATTGCATCTCTTGATTGCCCAAAAGGCTTTGTGCTCCAACTTTAATAGAAGGTGACATGATTTTCCAAAAATAGTGCGTTATGGAAACATCCCAATTGGAGTCTTGTATGTTGTCCTATAAGCCCAAAGAGCATCATCTAATCTAAGCCTTCAATCTTTTCTATTTGGTTTAACTATTTTCTCTAAAATTGATTTTTCTTCTTATTGAAAATTTCTGCTTGTCCATTAGTTTGTAGATGATATGGAATGGAAACTCTATGACAAATAACATATTTATTCATTAAAGCTTTAAATGCTCTATTGCAAAAGTGGCTTCCTTGATCACTAATGATGGCATGTGGGATGCCAAACTGCTAAAAATATGTGATCTAACAAAATCCATAACCATTTTAGAATTATCAACTTTGGTGGCCTTGGCTTCCACTCATTTAGAAACATAATCAACAACAAGTAAGATATAGATATAGCTAAAAGATGAAGGAAAAGGTCCCATAAAATTAATGCCCAAAACATATAAAATCTCATAAAAAAGTATAGGAATTTGAGGTATCTCATGTCTACAAGTTAAATTTCCTACTCTTTGACGTTGTTCATAATCTCTACAAAACATGTATGCATCATAGAACAAAGTAGACTAATAAAAACCACAATTAAACATTTTTCTTGCTATTCTTTTAGGTCCAAAATGACCTCCACAAGCATATGTATGATAGAATGCAAGAATTAAAGAAAATTCAGAATCATGCACACAGCTCCTAATAACTTAGTTAGCATAAAAATCTCCACAAGTAAGGATTATCCCATATATAATATTTTGTTTCACTCTTCAACTTATTAATTTGGAATTTCTTTGCATAAGCAAGCAATTCATTTGCAACCAAATAATTAACCAAATCAATATACCAAGGGTCCTTACTTAGCAGTTGGAAAAATAGATCATGTGGAAAGCTTTCTTTAATTGGAAGGGTTGCTACATCTCCATAAATTTTGCTCAAATGGTCAGCCACTAGATTTTGACCTCCACTCTTATCTTTTATCTCCAAATCAAATTCTTGCAAAAAGTAGCATTCATCTAATCAGCCTTAGTTTTAAGTCTGGTTTCTTCAAGAGAAACTTCAATACTGCATGATAAAAAATAATAATCACTTTAGAATCAAGTAAGTATGATATAAACTTATCTAAAATAAAGATAATAGTCAAAAGTTCTTTTTCTGTTGTTATGTAATTAGCTTGGGTAGTATCTAAGGTTCTTAAAGCATAATAAATCACATAAGGTTTGCTATTAGTTCTTTGTCTAAGAATAGTACTAACTGCATAGTTTGATGCATTACATATTAACTCAAATGGGAGATTCCAATTTGGTAGCCGAATGATGGGAGTGGAGGTGAAGGCTTGCTTCAGCTTGTCAAATGCCTTTTTGCAATTCTGGTTGAACTCAAATAGGACATCTTTTTATAGCAACTTTAAAAGCAGAAGGGTAATTTTACTGAAATCTTAAATGAACCTCTTATAGAAACCTACATGTCCAAGAAAAGAACTCACTTCCTACACACATGTAGGGTAATATAAGGATGTGATGACAACTATCTTAGCAGGATCAACTTCAATGCCTTTATGATTCACTACATATCTTAAAACAATGCTATGTTCAACCATGAAATGACACTTTCCATAATTCAACACAAGATTAGACTTTATGCACCTATTGAAAACTCTAGAAAGACTATTTAAGCATGCATCAAAAGAAGAACCATAAACAGTAAAGTCATCCATGAAAACCTCAAGGCAATCCTCCAAAAAATTAGCAAAAATGCTTATTGTGCACTTCTGAAATATGCCAGGTACATGCACAGATCAAAAGGCATTCTTTTATATGCAAAAGTGCCAAAGGGACAAGTGAAGGTTATCTTCTCTTGATCCTCTAGTGCAATGTGAATTTAAAAGTAGCCTGTGAATCCATTCAAGAAGTAAGAATGAGACTTTCCAACCAGCCTCTCTAACATTTGATCAATGAAAGGAAGTGGGAAATGATCTTTCCTTATGGCTTGATTCAAATTCCTATAATCTATGCAAACTCTCCAACTATTTTGCACTCTTATTGGAATCAAGTCATTTTGTTGCTTTTTCACTACTGTAATTCCAGTTTTCTTAGGTACCACTTGCATTAGACTCACCCACTTACTGTCAAAAATGGGGTAAATGATTTTAGCTTCTAAAACTTAGTAATCTCTTTTTTTACCACATTAAGAATTAGAGGGTTGAGTCTTCTTTGAGGTTGCTTGATTAGTTTAGCTCTTTCTTCTAACAAAATTTGGTGCATATATGTAAAAAGGCTGATTCCAAGAATATCAGCAAGTGTGCAACCTAATGCTTGCTTATAAGCTTTCAAAATCTGCAACAATTGTTCTTCTTGGACAGGCTGCAAGTTCTTAGCTATAATGACTGGTAGCTTCTCACTTTTTACCAAGAATGCATACTTTAAATGTTAAGGAAGGGGTCTAAGCTCCAAGATTGGTGGCTGTATGGCAAAAGGTATGAATCTAATAACAACAACTTCAATAGGGTGAAATTCTGCAAAAGATGCACTTTTTGCAATTTCTGAAACAAAAGCAACATCTTTAGCTAAAAATTTAGAAATCTCAGTACAACTATCACATAAATCATCATCATCACCACAAGTGTATGACTATCAGCATGATGCATAAGTACTAAGAAATCATCAAGAATAGACAGCATGTCATTAAAAACATCTTCTGTTAGCTCATCAAGGACATCTATATGGAAAATAGAATGCTTTTCCATAAGTGCTTCATGGCATCAAATATACTAAATCTAACTATAATGTATCCAACTTCCATGGAAAGAGTACCAGTATGCACATCTATTTTTGTTCTTATAGTTTTAAGGAATGACCTCCCTATAATCAAGGACGCAAGGCTAGTTGACTCATCTCCTATATGTAGAATGTAAAAATCCACTAGGAAAAAAAGCTCTTTAACTTAAATAAGAGCATTTTCTATCATTCCAACTAGTTGGGTAGTGCTTCTGTTTGCCAATTGTATAACAACTCTAGTTAGCTTTAATGGACCAAGATTTAATTAGTTATAGGATGACACAGACATCACATTGATGAAAGCTCCCAAATCTATCAAGGCATGTTCAAATCTCTTATTGCCTATAGTACAAGGAATGTCAAAAGTCCTTAAATCCTTGCACTTTTGAGGTAAGTTGGGCCTAAGAATGGCTGACATGTTTTTACCCATTCTAACTTGCTCATTGCCTTGTAATCTCCTCTTATGAGTGCATAACTCCTTTAGAAACTTAGCATATTTAGGATTTGTTTAATGGAATCCAGTAATGGAATGTTCACTTCAATTTTCCTGAAGGTCTCCAAAATCTCTTTATCTTTATCTAATTCTTCTATTTTCTGGTTTGTATGACTTTGTGTGGGAAGGAAAGAGATGGCTTGGGCTGCACTGTTTGATTTTGGGATATAACTTTAAACTGCTTAAAATCAAGTGCTATCTTTTTTTTTTTACCCTTTATGGTAGGAACATTGGGTTCTTCTAATACTTTGCCACTCTTTAAGGTAATGGCAGACACATTACCTCCCGAGGTTAGGATTGCTTGAGAGGGAAGTTTGTTGGAGCCTTCAGATTCTATCTTATTCATTGAAGAAGCAAGTTGGCTAATCTGAGTTTGCAAATCTTAAATGGTGGCTTCATATCTCAATTGACTTTGGATTAATGACTTAACCATATCTTCAAGGGATGATTGGTTAGAGGATAAAGCTTACTAATTTGAGTTCTGGTACATTGGCTTGGTAGCTTACTATAAGGTTAGTTTACTAGCATGGAATTGCTACCTGGTTTGTTGTTGTATAGCCACATTGCCATATCTCAGGTTGGGATGGTCTTTCCAGCCAAGGTTGTAAGTATTAGAGAAAGGGTCATTTCTGATAGGCTACTATTGGTATTGAGGTATTCTAAAGAACACTACAATAGCATAGGCTTTTGGTTGTGTCTCTTCTTCTTGTAAGGTGGGACAAGAGTCAATTAGATATGTAGAGCTAGAACAAATGCCACATAATCTAGCAGAAGTAGGAGCTATCAATTGCTATTGGTTTATGGCCAATTGTCTCACTTAAGAGGTGAGTTCATCTAGTATGTGCTTCACTTTTTGCTAGTCTATGACCATTGAAGATTGTATCTTATTGAATTTTCTGGTGGAAGTGATTGTTATGGTGCTAAATTGTTGGAAATTTGTAGCCATATTGGTAATTAAATCACATGCAGCCATGGGGGTTTTATCCACCAATGCTCCACCACTTTGCAACATCTATCATGTTTCTTTCCATAGGAAGAAGGCCTTCATAGAAGTATTGGATGAGAAGTTGCTCATTAATTTGGTGGTGGGGGCAGCTAGAACACAATTTTTTAAACATCTCCTAGTAATCATACAAAGTCTTTCCACTAATTTGCCATATACCGTAAATGTCCTTCCTTATAGCAGCAGCTTTAGAGGCAAGAAAGAATTTCTCAAGAAATAGCCTCTTCATGTCATTCCAATAGTTAACAAAAGCAGGTTGGAGATAGTATATCCAATCTTTTATTGCATCAGTCAGAGAAAATGGGAAGGCTCTGAGCTTTATTTGATCTTTAAAAATGTCTTGTGGTTTCATAGTAAAGTAGACTACATGGAACTCCTTCAAGTGCTTGTGAGAGTTTTCACCTGCAAAACCATGGAATCTAGGAAGAAGATGGATAAATTTGAACTTTAATTCAAGGTCAGCATTCAGCTCAGGATATTGGATGCCTAAGGGTTGGTAAGTAACATCAGGGGTAGCTAACTCTTTTAGTGTTCTCTTAGCATCATTAGCCATATTGACAGGATGCTTAAGAATGTCAACAAGGGGATTGGAGATGCTACTTATAGTCTTATGAAGAAAATGAAAGGTCCTATCTATCTCAGGATCAAAATCAAGCAATTCATTAGGATGATGCCTAGTCATGCACTGATAAAAGCATAGAAACGTAGAAATACCATAGGCATGCACATATACAAAAATTGATCAAAACACTTTCAATTAACTTATTTAATTTTTTTTTAAAATTTTCAAACAATCTCTATTTGACTAATTTGACCATGAGGAACGCAAAAATGAAATAAAAAATTTTCAAAAATTCATAAAAAATAGAAAATAATGGAATTTCACAATTTAAAGGGGTACTTCATGAGCCAAAGGTAGTGACTATTGATTAGGAGGGTCGGTTTCACCTTGACACCAAGTTTAAGTTCATTTAGAGCATAATTTTTTTTTGGAAATTTTCTTAAGGGATCTGGGTGACTGACCAAAAAGGCTTTAATGATGTAACTAAGGCTTAGCGTCTAACCTATGGGAAGTGGAGGGATGGGGACAAGTGGCCATTTGCAAAAAAAAAAAAATGCAAGAATCTATAAGTTGTAGTTATAAGTTACTATTCACTATTATCATAAATTGCAAGTTAGATTGACCAAATTGTAATGAAATGTTGCCAAAATTTGTATGGACCTCTTATTCTACTATATCTAGCACCATCCAAAATTTTAACTCAATCTGAAATGGAATTATGCAAAATCATGCAAGATGAAATTAGGAAAGTAGTGAAATGAAGGATTAGTAGTATAGGCAATGATGTTTACTAATTAAAATGCAATGACATGTTAAGGGAAGTGCATGAAATATATGTATATGATGTATATGTGATGTCAGAGTGGAATGAAAGGTTAGATTGCAGAGTTATGTAAAGTATGGACCATAATGCAAAATTAGGTAAAAACTACTTCAGTCCATGCGATGCAAGTGATACACGATGGAATGCTATCAAATTGATTATGACATGTAAATATAAATGTAGAATGGAGTTGAATATGTTGGATGAGGATGAAATGCAGTGGCAAAATGATCAAAATGGGAGGGATGCAGTAGTAGGAATTAGTGCTAGTCAAAAAATGACTAAATGAATAGTGTACTAAAAAACCAAAGAATTGAAAAAGGGAAAGCAAATTGATAATTGAACCAGAATTGATGCCTAAGCCTAAAATCAACTAATATATGGTGTAAATGAGTAAGGTAAAGTGCGGGAATTTGATGATATAGTGCGAAATGAAAAGTCAGCAAAAACAAATAATAGGATGTATGCACTAATAGTATGCAAGGATGCAAAATTAGATGCAACAAAAATGAATGTAATATTCAAGTGCAAAAACGTGCAGAACCTAATATACTATAAAACATAACAGTAAATAATAGAACAGAATATATTGAAAAAAGATCCTCACCAACAGTGCTAAAATTTGATTGCAACTATCGAACCGGCCAAAATAAAATTACTAATTCTTAAGAAAGTTTGTAGCAAAATGGCGCGAATCAAGTTGAACCTCTAGAGATCCTTTTTAATAATCCTCTATGATTACTATTGGTGTGTGTCCTAGAATCAATCATATAGATGATTGAAGTTATATACAATGTATTATGTTTTATTTTAGGTAATTTAATTATTATATTTTATTTTCATAATTTTATTATTATTATGCACAATTTATAACTTAATATAATAATTATCCTTGGAATATCTTTACTATTCCTAAAATGCCTCTAGTCAAGTATTATTACGAAAAGGATAGTAATAATACATCGAGACTAGCATGTATAGTAATTGATGATTACGAATCATGGATATATGATATCAAGTCAATACATGAGTACATTGCTAGTGAATAATGTACTGGACTAACCTACTATGAGAATATTGCATCGATAGACGTGTTATAAGTTATTCTCATATGATCACAAAAACACATAAACCTTTAACCTGAAGTCACTACGGTTCCTTACATGAGGAATTACTCACTTTAATATTGTCCTATGTCACCTTTAATTAGGATGACAAGTAGGGCATTGATTGGGTGTGTCATAAATCATGCAGAGGGAAGTGAGTGATGTAGATAGGATTTTATTACTCTTGTATAAAAGAGAAATATCCTTGGGCCCCTTGATTAAGTGAGACTTAGAAATGCATGGCCATGCTCAATTGAATTAATATGTGATATTAATCATTTATTTTAAGTCTACTCAATATCAAGAAATATAAATTGAATATTGACGAGGATAACACATTCCATGCCTCCAGTTCAATTTGGATATTATTACAAAAGGGTTATGATGCAAAAACGTTGATCATGTATTAGGTGGATGTCGAATCACATACATTCTTACTACTTGAGTGGCAGTGATGTATTGCTAGATACCGCTTACTGTCTATGGCTCAATAATGAGTCATTGTCAACGTAGTAAGAACCTACAGGGTTACACAAAAAGAGTAGGAATAAGACAATAATTAATTAGATTTTAATTATATTAATATCCAATTAATTAGACTTATTTTCGTGCATATATATATTATTAAGAATAATAAATTCACGTAATATATATATATATATATATATATATATATATTATGTGATATTATTTGATGTTAAAGTAATATCAAATAATTACGTTATCAGATATTAGATAAATATATTATGAGATAATCTTATTTTGATATTTGATAACTATATGCAATTATCTAATATTAAGATATCTATATTATGAGATAATATTATCTAATGTTAGATAATTAATAAATAAGTCATATCTCTCCTCATTATCTCTAGGATAAGGATAAAATGAGTTGTTAAGTGTGATTAGGATTTTGGAAGTATTATCCTAGTAGGATTAGGATTATGGCTTGCCTAAGTTCTATAAAAGGAGGCTTGAGGGCAGCATATTGAGGATACGCTCATAGACTTCCTAAAATCCTAAATCACTCAGAAAACATCAAAATCCTAATTCCTAGAGAGAGAAACGCATCCTAGTAGATTCATGGAGGGCGAGAGGTCGTTGTTCACTTCATGTGGATACCGTAGAGATGCTGTACCTTCTGGCCAGCGTTTGATTCATCCGCTCTCAAGTTTTAATCAGTAGAAACACAAGTGCCCAATAGGTAAAACCCTAATCATTGATTTATGCTTTTTGCATGGATCCTAGGTAGAATTCGGATCAAAATTTTAAATTTTTGCTGCATATGATAATCCAAATTCCTAACAATTACTTACTAATTATGTTTATGATGTGAAATTATATTGAAATACCTAAGAAAAATAGAATGCTAACTACTTATGTAATTAATCAAACACAAAATGTGCAAACTTTAAACTAATGAGAATGCAAAATAATCATCCAATGTGGAATTCAAAATTCAAAATAAATGTAGAACCAGATTCGGGGGAGGATTTTTAAGTTCAAAACAAGCATAAAATAATAGCAAAAGATTAACAGCAGAATCAATACAGCAGTAGAAACAAAAATAAGGAATATCAACAAATAAAAACAATCGATCCAAGGAATTTAATGTCTCTTTAGGGGATTAATCATGGATCACTATAAACTGGATTTTGCAAGTAATTATTCAAACTTAAATTATCTGAAATCCCTACAACAATTCATGAACTCTAAGTTAGATAATCATCTAGGGTCTAATTGATTAAGATTAGCGAAGTTAGATAATTGCCATAATTCCTAAGCTAGATCAAAACCAATTTAAAGATAGAATTCAGCCAAATTAAATGAATTAATTTAGAATTCTAAATCGTCCATTCATCCCCTTTTCTCCCATAAAGAATTATAATTAATCAACTAGAATTCACTATCGATTCCAAACCATGAACCTCAGGATTAAATTTAGATTATATCAAATTAACATTCAAATTAAGCAACCAACTCATGTAAATCAAGAAAAGATATATGAAGAAAAAGAGAAATCAATTACAAATATCACCATACAATTCAGAATCTTATAATCCAAGAGGAGAAGAGCCTCAAAATTCCTTGAATTAACTCAAATGGAATTACCCTTCCATTGAAGAGAGAAAACACAATACAAACCAAAGAACTAGAAAATTATCTATTTTTTTCTCTTTTTTCCTTTTTATTCTGATATTCCCTATAATTATTACTAACCTCCGAGGCATAATTAGGACTGGGCCTTAACTACATGCTTGTATCTTAGTGTCTTAAGAATCCACTCTCAAAATTTCAGCCTAATTTGACATTCCTAACTCAAGTTATAGTCAAAATACTACAGACAGCTCAATCCAGTCTAGGTTGACGTAATCAGCCATCAATCTATCTTCTTTAGCCTTGAAAATGACTTAGTTTCTTTAAAAAGGCTTCATGAATGATGAGATATGGATCTTAAGGAATAATTGGACTTGTTTTTGCATCAATTGCATACTTGGAGCTCTATATATAAATTAATCATTGCAATAGGGTCGGGTACGGATCAAAACAACAACATTTAGCTAATTTCATGCTTACTTTTGACCTCTAAGATGGTAGAATTGGGCTTCTAAACAAACTAGAAAGTTGCAAAAATTTTTCTTAGCTTTCCAACAGTTTAAGGATCATCTAAATTTGATATTTAGAGCTCAAGTTATGGTCAGAAACAAAAATAGTACCAAAAATTCAACATTAAGCCCAAAATTCAATCAAGTTCATATTAATGCAATTAGTCTTAGATCGATATAGAATTAATTCAATTAAGTATTATCTCATCCTAAGAGACTTAAATATGAGAAAAAATATTAATAAAATATTATTCACATTAATCTCCTTCAAGTTTTAATGGAAAATTTCTCCTTAAGGCTTCTAAAACTTAATTTACTTTAATGAAGTTGCTACTTTAAGTGGTCTTTTAAAGGGTTAGAGAATCAAAAGTTTAAAGTAAGTGGCAACTATCTCTTGTTCCTCTAAGTGTTCTTATGAAAGGTGAAGAATATGGTAAGGCATGCTATTATAGGTGTTAAGTTAATTTATAGTGTTATATGGTTAATTTTAACATTTTATAAATGTTGATACGATGATATGATATTGATATTTTAGTGTCAAGATTAGTAGAAGAGGATCCACTAAGTCTTCTTGAAAGATGACAATAGGGTTATGCTAAGTTTGGAAACAAGATTTTCAAAAGGCGATATAGCATTTTTTTCTAATACTCTTTGAAATTAAGGGTTAGGAATTGTTAAAATAGTGTTAAGATAAATATGGAAAGAATTAGGATTTTTTTTTTAAAAACCTTAGAGATATAAAAAGTAAATTTTTATAGACCTTAGTTACAAGAGTTCAAAAAAAAATTTGAGTTCTATATTCTGAAGTTTGATGCTATTCATGTAATAATTTGATTAAGAAAATTTAAAGTAACTGATGTTCTTTGACTATTAACATGTTAGTAAGCTTATATAAAAATTCGGTGCCTTTATGCCTAAAGTCACTAGACCAAAGATATAAAGTGAAACCTATATACTAACTATAGCCATTCTTTTTAATAAATCTTATAAATATTATACATAAGAGCTACAATAAGTACATAAAAGCTTTACTCAATTATTACATACTATTATATATCTAACCTTTTATAGCAAAAACTCTTTAGAAAAAGGGGAAAAATAGCCATTTACTAAGTATTTCAATACTCACACTTTTTTTTGTTATATTTTATTTGTAAATATGGAGCTTGGATCCTATGAGAATGATTGTCACCTATGCGAGAACCTTCCTTTCATCCTAGGGAACCTTGTAAATAATATTTTATTATAAACTTTAAATATTTGCATCAAGTCCCTAAGTAGATTACACTATAAAGCTTAAAAAGATAAATTTTGATTCTAACTTTTTGCTAACCAATCCCATTCAACGAATTCATTGATTAGAAGGCATAGTTGGTAATTCTAGCTTAATCAACATGGTAATTTTTCTTTCTTTCTTATCGATGGAATCAAATCTTGAGGAAGAGAGTGAATGGAAACAGAATAATCCTAGTTTGGGGTTCCACCTTTTAATTGTATGTGTGTACAAATTTATGTTTTCAAAAATTTGCACTCTTGTATAAATGTCTTTTAGTATATACAAATTATATTTTAAACTTCCTTATACATGTGCTAGTAGTATTGTTTTCTATAAATGCTTACTTATACTATTAGTAGAGTTAAGAAAGTAAATGAGTCAAAAGTGTATTAAAAACTTGTAAGGACATCTAGTTAATGTATTAATACTAGTTAGGTGTCTTTATATCAGTTACAGTATTTAAGAATCAAGTTGTGAAATGATGATTGAATTGCACTCCAAAATTTTTATAATTTTGCTTAAGATGAAATTTATTCAATAAAAAGGCCAAAAATATATATTTTATATTGCAAGATAAGTTAACCTAATGAGAGTAAGATTCTTTTTTATATTAATTTGATGAATGTATTTTATCCATATGTAATATATTTATTTGTTAAATATATATTTTATATGATGCTTTATATTTATTTGATAAATATTCATGTTTTTATATTCATTTGATGAGTATATTTTATTTCATTAGATGAAATTATATGATAAATGATTATAGATAATTCCATAAGTTATATTTTTCAAAATAAAGCTTACATGTCTTGCATTCACTAGTTATACTATAACTATATTTCTCTTTCCCTAAAATGTACTTACACCTGGGTGTTGACTGAAGTTTATGTATGCATAAAATGCACATGTAAATTTTATATTCCTTAGGGATAGTGTTTTTGCTTTTATAGTTTATGTGAAAGGCTTGTAATAATCCATAATAGTTATATATTTATGAATGTATAAGACATTTAATAATTCAAAATTATGAAAAATTTTGAATTAAATAAAAATTAGACTTATATTAATTTAAAACCCTTCCTTGAAAAATGTTTCAAGGACATAAAATATTAAGTTATAAACTAAATAAATCAAAGAGTTAATTAATCATAACCTTCTATTGTTCACAATTAATATGGGATTTTATCATTTTTTACATATATCTCCAATAGTATTTAGGGCATCTAAAATAAGAAAGTTATATTAATTGTTTCATACATAGTGATGTTCATGGAGTGTTTGATATTGGTGTTATCATCAATAGTATTTGGGGGCATTAGTATTAGGCATAATTATGTAGAAATGGTAGATTTGACTTAACATGAATTTGCATAAAGATGCCGAAAATATTTAGGTTTATGTCAAATCTAAGGGTAAATAATTTGAGGATAATATGAGATGTAATTGATAAAAGTTATCTACCTTTTGAAATTATTGTGGTATCTCTAATAATATTTAGGCTTATGGTAACCTTAATTGGACCTCAATCCCACTAGGTTGCTTTCCAATGAAGCATTCTCAACCTTTTTATAAAGGTGATAAGATTTTATTAAATTAGTGAAAGGAACATTTATATTAGAAGTTATTAATATAAACAAATATTTTTGGTTGAATATTTGCTAATTCACTTTAATTTATTATAGCATTATCAAAATGAGAAGAACACATTTTCTTTAATACTCATTTATTCATCTTTTTGAAAGTGTTGCAAAGATCAAAATTGAAAAAAATGGCTTACTTCCATTATAGGAAAATCTATCATTAGAAAAGGAATTTCCTTGCAAAGTTGAAGCAGGAAAGTTCTTTACAAAATTGTTCTTATTGAATTTAACCTTTTAGTTAATAATACTACTTGGGTATTAGATACTAGATGTGATTATCATATTTGCAATGATTTGTAGATAATGATAAGAAATAGGCAATTAACTAAATGAGAGATGTTGCTATGGCTAGGAAATAGAGAAAAAGTTGCTACATTAACCATAGGATTATTTCTTTAATGTTGGATTATGGATATACTTTAACTTTAAATAATTATTTATATGTTCCAAATATAATAAAGAACATTATTTTTGGTTCTATTTTGAAAAATGAAAGTTTTATTTTTGAAATAAAGGATAGAAAATGTTCTATGAAAAAGGGTGGTGTTTAATATTGCACAAAAATTTAAGAAACATTCTTTATACTATTGAATTTTTTGAATCCATGGTATACCTTCAGTAAAATAATAAAAAGGAATATTACCAAAAAAGATATAAAAGGAAACATTTTAATTTAAATTATGCATTAACATGGCATCATAAACTTGGACATATACCTAAGAATGGAATTAACTTGTAAATCCTATTTAAGAGGAAAAATGACTAAATCACTAGTTATTAGACAAGTGGAATGAACCTCTGATATGTTAGATTCATTCCATCTAAATATATATGGGCTACCAAATAAGAAGATTTGAGGAGGCTTCTCTTACTTCATTACCTTTATTGATGATTTTTTTTTAAGTATAAGTATATGTTTCTTATGAAGAATAAATCTAAAGCCATTGAAAAGTTCAAAGAATTTACATATGAAGTAGAGAAACAAAAATGCATAATTATTAAAGTCCATCAATCTGATTAAGGAGATGAATACTTAAGTGCTAAATTTCCTGATAATCATGAAGGGAATAGAATTCTTTCATAGTGCACCCTTCCAAGAACCTTATAGCTTAGTAGGGTTTCTAAGAGAAGAAATTGAATTTTATTAGATATGGTTTGATCTATGATGAATTTCACTAATCTTTGTACATCTTTTTAAGGCAATGCCTTAAAAATAGTCACCTAATTTCTAAATAGGGTCCCTTGTAAGTAAATGTTTAAAACACCATATCAAATGTGGTTTGGAAAGGCACCTACCTACACATATATTAGGATATAGGGTTATCTTGCCTATGTCAAGAGGCTAGTCAGAGATAAATTGGATAATATATCTAAAAGTTTGAAGTTTATAGAGGTATCCAATAAACTAAATTAGATACCATTTCTACTATCCTTTTAAGCAAAAAGTGTTAGTCTAAATAATGCTATTTTCATGGAGAAAAAGCTTCTCTTAGATAAGTATAATGAAAGTTTGGCAGATCTTGAATAAGTTCAAGAGCCACAAATTGATGTCACATAATCCTTGGAACCTATTGTAACACGACCTTTATATAGGTTTAAAAGAAACACTAGGCTACTTAAAAGTCCTTTTTCTTTTCATTTGAAAACCACTTTCAATTGGATGTGGATCCATCAACCTAAGCAAAGGCAATGTGTGACATCGATTCAAGAAAACGGTAATGACTAGAAAGTCTATTAATTCCATAGATCCATTTATGAATAAAAATAGACTTCCTAAAGTTAGAATATTCCTTTTAATGATGCAATCAAAGAGTTTGATTTTATTAAAAATTTGAATGAGTCTTTTGTTTACAATAAGGTTAGTAGGACTATAGTCACTTTTCTTGTGCTTTATGTTGATGAAATATTAGTCATTAAGAATGATGTGGGTGCAAGTGACAAAAGCATAGGTATCCATTAATTTTTTCATAAAAGATTTAGGTGAAGCATCCTATGAATTAAGGATAAAGATCCATAGAGATATATCCAATAGGTTGCTTGGCTTGACCCAAACAATGTATATAGAAAAAGTGTTAAAGCAAAATGAATGTTATACAATGTACATGAGTGTTATAACCAAATATTAATCTAATTCAAGCAAGGAACATTTGAAGGTTGTGAAAGTGATTCTTAAATACTTACGAAGGATTAAAGATCTCTTCATGGTATATGAAAGAGAATTGAAATTATAATTACATATTCTATTTTTCAATTTGATGTAGATGACTTGAAGTCAATATTTGATTTTGTATTTATTGTTAATAATGGAACAATCTTTTGGAAAAGCTTTAAACAAAAAATAATTATTGACTAAATTGAGGCTGAGTAAATTGCTATATCAAATGTAAAAAAAAAAAATTATTTGGATAAGGAATCCATCTCAAAATTAAGTGTGGCTCCAAGTGTTCTTAATCTCGTAAGTGAATATAGTGATAACAATGGTGCCATTTTACAAATAAAGGCCAAGGTTTTATCAAATATCCATACATGTGATATAGATTCATCACTTAATCTTAGAGAATATAGCAGATCCACTTCTTAAGCCATTGTAACAAGTTTATGATTGTTATCTAGTGAAGATAAAATGAAAAACATGGGTAATTACCTTTAAGGCAAGTAAGAGATTTCTAGAAATGTGCCTTAAAAGCTAATTACATGCAATATGGTAGGAAAACCTCTTATAAACTTTTTCATTCAAATAATTATTAATAAAAGGAATTTATTTTTCTTTATTAATCATTTAATTATTATTTATGTTTGATAAAGTCCAAAAATTAAGATAGTTCAAGGAATATGGTTATGAATAGAGATGATGATCATGAAACATATTTGGTACAAGCATAGATCATAAAATGCCTTTAGACATAAGGTTATTAAGAATAGATAATAATGACTTGAGATATTAATACATATGATGCATGCTTAAATGGTGGGATGTCTCATTTTATGGACATCAATAGGTGATATTAATGAGTATATGTAGGTTCTCATTGTAAGAATTAGTTCACTGAGTTCACCTATCTAAGAATTATTATGTGGATAAGTCAAACTAGAATTCTTACGTTATAATAGTGCGAAGTTGATCCTTTGATGTTAGACATCTTGATAATCATATATATGGTACATTATACTTTAATATTGTCCTTGTTCTTAGGATTCATCCAAAGAGCATCTATTGGGTATAACTTTATTATATATGAAGATTTGTGAATTTCAATAAAGAAATCATCATTTTCTCACCGAGAATAGAGAATGTCATATGTTATATTATGAATCATAACTTAGAAATCCTCAATCATGGTAGGGTAAAATCAAAAAGAGTTTTTTGAGTTCATAGAATAAGTCATGAATTTTGGATTGGATACTTAGTAGTTGAATGACTAGAGTTTTAGCTAATACATTACACTTTAAGTTCAACCTAATCATTATATGATGAAATGATTGTATTGCATAGTAATTGTAATTGAAAACATGCATATTTATAATTCATGTTAACTAGTTCATGTCATGTTAAATATTAATTATGAATTTTAATATTAAAAATTAATGTGATTAATTCTAAATATTAAATTAAGATGATTTAATTTAATCATGACCCATTATTAGTTTAATGATGAATTTAAGGGGTCACACATATAAGAATGAGTATGCACATTTATTTATTAGAAAAAATAATTCTATTTTGAAATAATTGATAATTTTACTATAAGATAGTTAATAAGAGAAAATAATATACATAAATGAAGAGTTTACTTATTTATTTTATTAGAACAATATTTCCTAGAAATAAATAATAAATAAAAGGTTTATTTATATTATGACCCAATTTTAAGATATCTTGATCAACATAAAGATATCTAATTAATGTAAATTCATTAACTAAATACCTTTACAAGCTTTGACACTCTATGACTTTCTCTCCACTTCTATTATTATACATATAGTAGGAAAATACTTATAGTTATATAAGTATTGAAATACAAATTGATACATAGAAATATATACATAAGTTTAGAAAGTATACAAAACATGCTAATAATAGTGTGTGTATATATATATATATAACATTATGAGAAATATTACTCCTTGCTAAATAAATCAAACTCTCCCATACTATTCTTTTGGTGCACCTTTATAGAGTGAGGAAAGGATTCAGCACATATATCAATTCATCTCATTGAGACCATAATCAATATTAACAAAAGAAATAACACATGAGTGTGAGTAATTGACGTGAATCCCACAAGTGTACGGGTTTGGTCAAGTTATATTATAAAAGATATCGTCTCCATAGGGATTGAGTGTTGATTACTAACTAAATTTCGAGATAAATTATCTAGGTGTACTAATTGTGATTATGAATTAAGAGTAAAATGTGAAACAAAATTTAGTTGTAAAAAAGAAAGCAGATGAAACTAGAATGAGTTAAGTAAAGATCTAATTCAAATGGGATGAAAATGTACTCAGCTTTGGGGTTTCCTTGTTCAATTCATTATGGAATGAAGACAACTTTTTAGCCCGATTTACTATTAATTTAGATTGCTGGATTACCGAAAGTAAGTTATACCTCATTGCAAGGCTACTAGCTACTAACCAATAGATAAAGTGCCTAGAATTTCTCTAGTAATCACTCACTAGGTTGCATTAATAGTGCTTTGAGAACCCAATTTTAGACATTTCATCTTATGCAAAGGAATCCAATTAGCTTAATTACTAAGTCTAATAGAGATTTCCAATGATTATGCAAGGTTTGATTAATTAATTGGTCATTCCAATCTAGAATCAACTAATCTTTTACACAAATCCAATATTCTGGAAATATTGGGTTGCTGAATTACAAATTAGCATAATCAAATCATAAAAGAATAATAAATCAAGCTAGATTGTATTAAAATTAAATCCATAAATCCATGAACAAGTCTACCCCAGCTGAGCATTGGGGTTTAGTGTGAGTTCATTACAAAACCAGCAAAAAATCAGAAAATAGAAAGGGGAATCAAACTAGTCATGAAGCTCTACAAATTCCTTGCTTGAATATTCAATCCTTCGCTTAAATTCAATCCTCCAAGGCTAGTAGTCACCCCTAGTGTCTCTAAGTCTCCCAAGGGTTTCTACATACGACCCCCTTTCTAATTTTCAGCTCTCCCTTTTCTCCTCTGCAAACTCTCCGCATAAAATTGATATCGGCAAAGTACACGGGGTATGACACGGCCTGTGTGGTACCCCATGTTCTTTTGCAAAGGGCTTAAAAACTGCTTAGCAAAGCTCGAAACACACAAAAAGGTACACGGACCTCAACACGAGGTTCCCATACGTCGTGTTCTTAGCCAAATGAACGTATTTGCTTCAATTCTCCACAATTTGCATGGTATTAGTTCCAGATCCTTTTCTAATGCTTTAAAGAGTCACTTTGAAACCTAAAATGAAATATCAAGCATCTAAGTACCCTTTTCCAATGAATTTGCACAAAATGCTCAATAAATAAGCAATGAAGCACATAAAATATAAGTGCAAATATGCATTTATTAATTCCCCCACACTTGAATCTTGCTCGTCCTCGAGTAAGGAAGCAAGAGAACAAAAGTTTACTCCACTTTTCTGCTAATATTATTGGGCAATCATTCAGTGAATCAGAAATTAGGATCAAGTCATGCAAGGCATCTAAATGAAAACAAAGCAGCAAAATAAGTCAATCCTTAGCATAAAAGCAAAAGAAAAGAGCCTCACAGGTAAAGTATTCACTCAAACTCTCAAGATAAGACTTGTGTATACTCTCAAATCAATCAACTAAGGACTTAATGCTACCATATGCTTGCAAAAGCTCTAGTCTCCACTACTATATTGTAAAATGCATGCAAATAAGAGGACTTTATTAAGGAAAATGATGAGGGTAGAGGAAGGGAAGATTAAGGGATAAAAAGCAATAGAGTCAAGGAAGGGAAAAGATGCATCGGCTTTAAGTTTGACTACTATCGACTTCAATTGCTTAGCTTAGCATATTGCTTTGCTTCTATTCTTTTCCTCAACTTTTTCTATGACAGCAAACAAAAATTTTCTTTCTTTTTTATTTCCCAACAAGCTTTTCTTCTTCTTCTCCCCAAATTATTTATTTATTATTATTTTTTTTCTTTTTCTCTTTTTTTTATTTTAATACTTTTGAAGCATCAACTTACCTAGCTGAGCAACCCTATGTAAGAGCCTCTAAGTGATAGCCAAACTCATTTAACGATGTCTAAGTTCTCCTAAACTCTGAAGTTCAAGTTCACTTGGGTGGTGGCTTTGAATGCATATAGGATGGCGAGGCTTGAAATGAGGGTCCAAGGCTCAAGGTGGCTAGTCAGGGGCAAAGCTGAAAATATTTTAAGATAAATCAAAGGAGGGATTCAAATAAGTAAAACAAATAAAAGGGTGAAGAAACATGTCTTCATCATTTTTGACATGCAAAATACATAAAATGTAGCCTTAAAAAGAAAAAATGCAAGTTTTAGAGCAAAAAGTCAAGAGTGAGACATAATCCCTCAAGAAAATAAGAGTGAGCCTCAAATTTTAATGTGAAAAGTTGCTTAGTAAGTTCTAGTCTCACGAGGATCAATTATGCTCATTACTCCTAGTTTCAAGCTTTAGACTTTCCTTATTAAGTTACCAGTTAATCATTAAAAGAGCAAAGCATGAACAAATCCACTTTAGTCAAAAGACTGCCCTAAAAAAATTTAAAAAATTTTCACACATCATTGCATTTGGAGTAAATTCCAGTACTCTAAATCAATCAAGCAGATTCAAGTGTAATACATTCTAAAAGCTGCTCCTTCACACTTAAAATTGGACATTGTCCTCAATGTACAAAAAGCAAATAGAAAAGAGATAGAGAAGAGATGGGGGACTGAAACTTCCTTGATAAGTGGAGCTTTGTTCTCAATTACAGAGCATGACATTCGGCAGATCCACAAGTAGAGAAAGATTAGGAGAGAAAGGGGAGACTGCTAATGCAAAAGAAAAGAGATGCATTACTGGAATAAAGTATGTCGTCAGTTAGTTATTACAGACATAAATAGTAAAAGTGCAAGAAAATAAAACACAAAGAGTTAAAGCAATATAAACCAAATGAAAGTGCATCACAAAAATAAGTACAGACCAAGATAAATGAGAATAGAAAAGAGGAAAAGGAAAAGAAAGAAAGGTGAGTTTTCTACTGGTGAAAGTGTAATCTAAGCTACTGAGCAGGAGGATTTGAATCAATAGGAGAAGAGAGGTGGAAAAGCTGGAAAAGGGCCTCAACCATGCTCTCAATGTGTCTAGACCTCTTGTCAAAGTCATCATAGAGGCTCTCAATCCTTAACTGATGCTTAGATATGCGCTGCTGCTTAGCCAGAATCTGTTGCTAATCGGACAAGATATCTCTAAAATAGGCTTCATATGAAACTCTGCCGCCTACAGAAGATAATGGACCCATGTCAGGAGCTGCTTCAGCATCGTCATCATCCACATGAAAATCAATCTCATCCTCAAAGGGTGGCTGCTGCATAGGCTGGATCCCCAAAGCTAGAAAGAAGCTCCTACAAAAGGGGGTCATCTGAGATGCCACAGAAAGGGATCTATAAGGCATATCAAAAAGTCCTAATCGCCTGGCTAATCGCGTGATGTATAGACCAGCAGCAATACTCCCAACTCATCTATCTGATGTCTGAGCTGAAAGGAAGTGTGCAAGTGCAACTCCAATGTGGATGGGGACCCTCTGTATCATGTTGTACAGGAAGAGAATGTCAGCTGTCCCCACCACTCTGTGATTATGTCCCTAACCACTCAAAGTATGACTGAGAATAGAGTGGATAACTCGCCATGCTACTCTCCGAAGGCTAGATGCCTTACTCTTCGTCGGATCATAAGAGCTCCTGATAGCAATGTCGGACTATACTTGCCACTCATGGGTCCCATGAGGGAGTCCTATCTGAATATCCTGATACTCTAGGGTGGCTACAAAGTCTCAAGAGTAAATCCCCATGTGGACTGAAAACTGGGTCACACTCATAGAATATGTGACTGTCCCGAGGCGAAACTGCATTATGTCAGCAGAGTCAACAGTGCTGAAGTATCTCTCCAGATGGAAAGTGCTGAGAAACTCCAAGGTAAGCTCTTTATATGTAGGTTCTATGATCTGAAAGAAGGTCTCCTAAGCACCTACATTGATGAGCTCTCTAATCTCATCCTCAAGCCCAAACTCTCTCAAGACTGCCTAATCTATATATTGACCCTCCACAAATGATCGGTCTCTATATATACTAAATGCCTAGATATGGGCCTCATCTGTGAACTCTAGGAACTGGGAGGAAGTGGATCCCCTAGAGGAGGTCCTTCTAGAAGTACTGCCTCTAAAGGTCCGCTTAGCAGTCATCTTCTATCTTTTTGACATGATCTGCAAGGGAAAATTAGAATGTGAGAGAGAATAAAATAAAAAAAAATTAGCAGAGTTTCCCCTAAAAATTAGATAATTCTAGGTTCAGAAATTCAGATATTGCACTAAAATAAATGCATAGAAATCAATCAATAATCTATGAGTATATCATATAGTGCAAACGAGCTATTAAGAGTCATACTTTATCCACAAAGAACTCAGTCACAACAAGCAATTCTAATGAGTATTCAGTGTCAAAGGAAATGCAAGTCAAAGCTTAATAGTATTAATGTAGGCAGGTCAGCAAAACAAATAGGGTAAATTATGCAATCAGGTTTCCCAAGTAAACATTAAACTCCAAAGAATTTCACTACAATCAGTAAGAGCTAGCCATTTCCTATAAGTTCTACTGTTATTGAAGCTAAATAAATACAAGTAAGTCTAAATTTCTTCAAAGAACTCAACAGAAAGGCTCTTACCTCGTGAATGCGATAGAAAAACCCTAAATCACTGCTCAAAATCCAAAAAGAACCTAAAACTTGCAATTGTACCAATTAAATCAAAGATTAAACAGTGAAAATACTTCAAATAGCTAGGAAAAACACTTTAATCGATGTATTTTAGGAGAAGAAGGGCAAAAAATAAGTGTAGGAGAACTGGGTTGCGGTAGGTGCTGAAGAAAATGAAGGAAAATGGAGGAAATCAGTGATTAAAAGCTCATCATCCAAGAACACGGGGTATGACACAGCCCATGTTATACCCCGTGTTCTTCTGTGAATGAGCATTCTGAAGAACAAGTTTAAAAAGGATTTTCATAAAAGTACACGGGGTTTGACACGGCTCATGTCGTGCCGCATGTATCTCTTTGGAAGGTATTTTGAAGAGCATGTTTTCAAAAATAAATTAGATAGAAAGGTACATGGGGTATGACACAGCCTCGTGTCGCCCCCCGTGTATCTTTCTAGAAGGTGTTAAATGCAGAAATTCTATACGTGAATTAGACAGTAAGGTACACGAGGTGTGACACAGCCCGTGTTGTTCCCCATATATCTCTCTGGAAAGCATTCTAAGCCTTCTATACATGAAAATGAATAGCAAAAGTACATATTGTTAGTGTGTGTCCTAGGAACCAATCATATAGATGATTGAAATAATATATAATGTATTATATTTTATTTTAGGTAATTTAATTATTATATTTTATTTTCATAATTTTATTATTATTCTATGTGATTTATAACTTAATATAATAATTATCCTTGGAATAGCTTCGTTATTCCTAAAATGCCTCTAGTCAAGTATTACGAAAAGGATAGTAATAATACATCGAGACTAACATGTATAGTGACTGATGATTATGAATTATGGATATGTGATATCAAGTCAATACATGAGTACATTGCTAGTGAACAATGTACTGGACTTACCCACTATGAGAATATTGCATGGATAGACGTGTCATAAGTTATTCTCATATGATCACAAATATACATAAACCTTTGATCTGAAGTCACTACAATTCCCTACATGAGGAATTACTCACTTTAATATTATCCTATGTCACCTTTAATCAAGATGATGAATAGGGCATTGATTAGGTGTGTCATAAATTGTGTAGAGGGAAGTGAGTGATGTAGATGGGATTTTGTTACTCTTGTATAAAAGAGAAATATCCTTGGGCCCCTTGATTGAGTAAGACTTAGAAATGCATGGCCATGCTCAATTGGATTAATATGTGATATTAATCATTTATTTTAAATATACTCAGTATTAAGAAATATAAATTGAACATTGACGAGGATAACACATTATATGCCTCTAGTTCAATTTGGATATTATTACAAAAGGGATTATGATGCAAAATGATCATGTATTAGGTGGATGTCAAATCACAGACATTCTTACTATTTGAGTAGCAGTGATGTATTGCTAAATATCACTCACTGTCTATGGCTCAATAATGAGTCATTATCAACGTAGTAAGAACCTACAGGCTCACACAGAAAGAGTATGAATAAGACAATAATTAATTTGACTTTAATTATATTAATATCCAATTAATTAAACTTATTTTCATGCATATATATTATTATTAAGAATAATAATGTGTTATTCACGTAATATATATATATATATATATATATAATATTATGTGATAATATTTGATATTAAAGTAATATTAAATAATTATATTATCAGATATTAGATAAATGTATTATGAGATAATATTATTTTAATATTTGATAACTATATGTAATTATCTAATATTAAGATATTTATATTATGAGATAATATTATCTAATATTAGATAATTAATAGATAAGTCCTATCTCTCCTCATTATCTCTAGGATAAGGATAAGATGAGTTGTTAAGTGTGATTAGGATTTTAGAAGCATTATCCTAGTAGGACTAGGATTATGGTTTGCCTAAGTTCTATAAAAAGGGGCTTGAGGGCAGCATATGATATACATGCTCAAAGCTTTCGTACAAATCCTAAATCACTTAGAAAATATCCAATCCTAAATCCTAGAGAGAAAAATGCATCCTAGTAGATTCGTGGAGGGTGAGAGGTCGTTGTTCACTCCGTTTGGATACCGTAGAGATGTTGTACCTTCCGGCCGACATTTGATTCATCTGCTCTCAAGTTTTGATTAGTAGAAACACGAGTGCCCAATAGGTAAAACCCTAATCATTTATTTATGCCTTTTGCATGGATCCTAGGTAGAATTCGGATTAAATTTTGAATTTTTGTTGCATATGATAATCCGAATTCCCAACACATATATGCCTAGTTTACCCAGAAATAATGACCAAATGCAACAAATAAGCATCTTAAATCAATAGCCAATAACTTAAATGCCTCAAACTAGTCAGAAACTCAGAGAAAATGGGGAAAAACAAAGATTAAAAGCAATAAAAATGGAAAATTTTGCTTGGGTTGCCTCCCAAGAAGCACTTGTTTAAGGTCATAAGCTCAACCCCTATTTCAATCAGCCTGGAGGTGCCATTATTGGTGGCCCAACAACATAATGTTTCAATCTCTGGCCATTAACCTTAAAATTACCGGTGCTCTCACTCCAAATTTCTAGAGCTCCAAATGGATACACCTTTTTCACATGAAATGGCCCAGTCCACCTTGTTTTGAGCTTTCCTAGAAAGAGCTTAAATCTGGAACTGAACAATAATACCAAGTCTCCTTCATGGAATTCCCTCCTAAGAATGTGCTTGTCGTGCCAAATCTTTGTTCTTTCTTTGTACATCTTGGCATTATCGTAAGCATCATTTCTCAGTTCTTCAAGTTCAAGAAGTTGAAGCTTTGTTTTCTCTCCAGCAGATTGCAAGTCAAAATTTAGCAACTTTATTGCCTAATATGCCTTGTGTTCCATCTCTATCGGCAAATGACAATGCTTCGCATAAACAAGTCTAAATAGTGCCATTCCAATGGGAGTCTTGAAGGCAGTTCTGTAAGCCTATAAGGCATCATCCAACTTGAGGGCCCAGTTTTTCCTTGATCTAGACACAGTCTTTTCCAATATGCTCTTGATTTCTCTATTTGAAAGCTCCACTTGCCCACTAGTTTGTGGGTGATATGGAGTAGAGATCTTATGGGTTACACCATACCCTTTCAAGAGGGATTGAAATTGAGTGGCAATAAAGTGAGACCCTTCATCACTGATGACTGCTCTTGGGATCCCAAATCTAGGAAACAACACTTTCTTGAAGAATCTAACTACAACTTTTGCATCACATGTCCGAGTGGCAATTGCCTCCACCTATTTGAAGACATAATATACCGCCACAAGTATATATTTGTTACTGCAAGAAGGTGGGAATGGTCCCATAAAATTAATTCCCCAGACATCGAATATTTTCACTTCCAAAATATTGTTCAAAGGCATCTCATGCCTTTTTTATATACTACCAACTCTCTGACACTGGTCACATGAAGTCACATACTGATGAACATCCTTGAATAGAGTTGGCCAGTAGAAACCTACCTGGGCAATCTTTACAGCTGTCCTTGGGGTGCCGAAGTGTCCTCCATAGGGGGAGGAGTGACAATGGAACAGAATACTAGCAATTTCTTCATGAGGCACACACCGTTTGAACAAGCCATCGGCAATTCTTCTATAAAGAAGAGGTTCATCCCAAAAATAATGTTTTACCTCTGCTAAGAACTTCTTTTTCTGCTGATATCCTACATTCGGAGGTAAAACTCCACTCACAATTTAGTTAACATAGTTGGCAAACCATAGGATAGCTAAACAAGAGACAGCTAACAGATAATCATCTGGAAGAGAATCATTTATTGGCATCTCCTTGTCTACCTCATCCTCCAACTCCTGCTTCAACCTTGAAAGGTGATCAGCCACCACATTCTCTGTACCCTTTTTATCTCAAATTTTTAGATCAAATTCTTGTAACAAAAGAATCCATCTGATTAGGCGAGGCTTGGCTTTTTTTCTTGCTCAAAAGGTATCTGATTGTTGCATGATCTGTAAAGACAACCACCTTAGAATCCACCAAATAGGATCGAAACTTGTCAACTGCATAAACTACTGCTAACAGTTCCTTCTCAATTGTAGCATAATTCAGTTGAGCCTTATCTAAGGTCTTGCTGGCATAGTATATAGCATGAACCTTCCTATCCTTGCTTTGTTCGAGTACCGTGACTACTGCATAGTCGCTAGCATCGCACATCACCTCAAATGGTAGACTCTAGTCCGGTGCTTGCATGATTAGGGCAGAAATCAAGGCCTCCTTCAACCTGCAAAATGCATCCAAACAATCTTGATTAAAATCAAAAGTAACATCTTTTGCAAGCAGGTTAGCTAAAGGTTTGGTAATTTTAGAGAAATCTTTGATGAAGCATCGGTAGAAACCAGTGTGGCCCAAAAAACTCCTCACTCCCTTTATAGAAGTTAGGGAAGGTAATTTCTCTATGATTTCCACCTTAGCCTTGTCTACTTCAATACCATGCTTTGATACTTGATGGCCAAGGATAATCCTTTCTCTCACCATAAAATGGCATTTCTCCCAGTTAAGTACTAAATTTACCTCTTCACATCGTTACAACACTTGAGATAAATTAGTCAAACAGTTATCAAAAGAAGTACCATATACAGAAAAATCATCCATAAAGACTTCCATGATGTTTTCAATAAAATCAGAGAAAATAACCATCATACAACGTTGAAATGTAGCAGGAGCATCACACAAACCAAATGGCATTCTCCTATATGCAAAAGTGTCATAAGGACATGTGAATATGATCTTTTCTTGATCACTTGGATGTATAAGAATTTGGAAGAAACCAGAATAACCATCCAAGTAACAAAAATGTGAATGCTTAGCTAACCTTTCCAAAGTTTGATGAATGAAGGGGAGAGGGAAATGGTCTTTTCGGGTTGCTTTGTTCAATTTTCTATAGTCTATACACATCCTCTAACTCATGATAGTCTTAGTGGGAATTAGATCATTATTATTATTTTTCACTACAGTTAATCCCCCTTTCTTTAGGACAACATGTACTGGACTAACCCATTGACTGTCTGAAATTGGGTAAATTACCCCAGCATTAAGTAACTTCATAATTTTTTTCTTTACAACTTCTTTCATATTTGGATTTAGCCTTCTTTGATGTTCAAAAGAGGGTTTACTATTTTCCTTCATCAATATCCTATGCATACATATTGAAGGACTAATCCTTTTCAAATCAAAAATTGTGTACCCCAAAGCCTTTCTATGTAATCTAAGCTGCCTAAGCAATTTTTCTATTTCAAGGGCATTTAGATTTGCATTTACAATCACAAGATAAGTGGAGTAGGGTCCTAGAAATTCATACCTGAGGGTAGATGGGAGAGGTTTCAATTCTACCTTAGGAGGTGTCTCTTCTTCAGTGGAGAGATTCTTAGACTGCACTTCCAATGATTCAATTTCTTTAGGTAGGGAAAGTGGAGGGCTTGCGTCTAAAAATTCTGCATATGCAGCAATCTTCTCAATTTCATTTTCAGCAACTTCATCCCTTACTAGACATGCTTCGAGTGGATCTTGAAGGCAACCCATGAGAAAGTTTTCTTTCACAACCTTGTCTAGCACATCAATCCTACATATTGAATCTTCACAAATAGGTAATTTAATTGATTAATTCAAATTAAACTTAACTTTTTCATCTTCCATAGATAATGAAAGCTTTCCATTTTTAGCATCAATTAAAGCACCCATAATGGCCAAAAAAGGTCTACTCAAAATGATAGGGATTTGTTTATCCTCTTCCATTTCAAGTACAATAAAATCAACAGGAATGAAAAACTTACCAACCTTGATAGGTATATCCTTAAGTATACCTACTGGATATTTCACAGAGCGATCTGCTAACTGAAGTGAACTATGGTGGGCTTCATTTTTTCTATTTTCAATTTCTTTGCAACTAACAGTGGCATGAGGCTCACACTTGCTCCCAAATCACACAATACCCGGTCAATAGGGACATTTCCAATCATACAAGGAATGGAGAAGCTGCTTGGGTCCTTAAGTTTAGAAGGTAGTTTATTTTGGATGATGGCACTACACTCCTCTATTAGTGCTACAATCTCATGCTCCTTAAGCTTTCTTTTGTTTGAGAGGATGTCCTTCAAGAACTTTGCATATGACGGCATTTGTGAAAGGGCATCAGTGAAAGGGATATTGATGTACAATTTCTTCAACACTTCCAAGAACTTCCTAAACTACTTGTCAAGCTTAGCCTTTGCTAATCCTTGAGGATAAGGGATAGGCGGTTTATATGGTTCTGGAGGGACATACTGTGGCTTTTCAGGTAATTCCCCTTCTCTCACTTTAGAATTGTCAGGATTTGGAGCTTTTTTGTCTTCTTTTTGCACTTCCCCCTCAATTATCTCTTCTTCACCTTCTTGACTAGCATTTGGAACCCTCAATTGTCTTCCACTACTATGAGTGATTACCTTATAATGCTCCCTGGGATTTGATTCAGGTTGAGTAGGGAGTTAACCAAAAGCTCTGGAGGAAGAAGCAGAAGCATATTAAGCTATTTAGGTCTCCAACATTTTTCCATGGGTAGCTAATGAGTCAACTTTGGAGGACAATTGTCTAATGGAGTCCTCCATGGCTCTACCATGCTACCTAAACTCTTTATTAGTTCTCTCTTGGGAAATGAGAAATTTCTCTAAGAGGCCTTCTAATTTAGAAGTAGAAGAGGGTTGAGCTAATGGGTTGTAAGGTCTTTGGTTTTGAAAACCAGGTGGTGGTGTTTTATTTTGTATGTTTTAAGTATTGTATGGCTGGTTAGGCTTGTAGGATAGATTGGGGTAGTTCCTCCATGATGGGTTGTAGGTGTTTCCAAAGGGTTCATTCGAATTTTTCTGTCCATACCCACTATTGTGCATATAATTCACTTGCTCAGTGGAATCCTGCCCTAATTGACATTCAATTGCCATGTGATCTGTTATACCACAAATCTCACAAGAAAAGTCAGTAGCACCTGTAGTATTTACACTATTAACTTAAAATTTATCAAATTTAGCCATAAGTGCATCTACTTTGCTACCTAGACTTCCTAGTGCATCTACCTTAGCTGACAAATGATTAAAAGCATCCAATTCATACTTACCTGGAGCTTTCCTTGAAGATCTTCTCTCATTTGACCATTGGTAGTGGTTCAAGGCCATGTCTTTAATCAATTCATATGCTTTATCTAACCTTTTGTTCATTAAAGCACCTTCAGCAGCAGCATCCACAGTAAGCTTGGTATTGTAGCTCAAACCATTGTAGAAAGTGTCAAGAACTAGCGATTTCTCTAACCCATGATGTGGGCACAACCTTAAAAGTTCTTTATATCTATCCTAAGCATCAAATAGAGATTCACCTTCTCTTTGAGAGAATGTAGTGATTTCATTCCTCAATTGAGCGGTCTTACTTGGAAGGAAATATCATGACAGAAAAGCCCTCAGTAGCTCTTCCCATGTGGTAATGGATCCTGGTGGCAAGGAATGTAACCAAGCCCTTGCTCTATCCCTTAAGAAGAATGGGAAAAGTCTAAGCTTGATGGCATCCGCTGCCACACCATTTATCTTGATTGTGCCACAATATTCCAAGAAAATCTGAATATGGAGGTTGGGATCCTCCATTGGTCCTCCACCAAACTGGTTTTGCTGCATCATAGACAAAAGAGCCGGCTTTAATTCGAAGTTGTTAGCCTCAATAGTAGGCCTCCTTATGCTAGATTGAAGCCCAATTGTGTCAAGTGCTGTAAATTTTCTAAGGGACCTGTTATCCATGTCTTTAGTCACTATTTCAATGTTGATTAGCTCTTGGATATGTACTAGTTGTTGCTCTCTCTTTTTCCTATGCAGAGTTCTTTCAATCTCCGAATCTTAGTCAAGAATTCCTTTAAGACTTCTCCTTCGCATGTACAATTTTTTTTGCAAAAAGAAGTAGGTAATACTCAAACAGAACAAAATTAAGAAATATATTCTATAAAAATAAGAAAATCAGAACAAGATGAATTAAGAACTAAAAAAAATAAAATAAAATGAATCGCCTAGTCTAATTCACTCAAAAGTTTCTATTAATATCAATTATTTTCAATTCTCGACAACGGCGCCAAAAACTTGACATAAATCCCACAAGTGCACGAATTTTGTCGAGTTATAGTATAAAAGATATCGTCTCCACAGGGATTGAGTGTTAATTACTAACTAAATTTTGAGATAAATTATCCACGTGTACTAATTGTGATTGTGAATTAAGAGTAAAATGTGAAACAATATTTAGTTGTAAAAAAGAAAGCAAATGAAACTAGAATGAGTTAAGTAAAGATCTAATTCAAATGGGATGAAAATGTACTCAGCTTTGGGGTTTCCTTGTTCAATTCATTATGGAATGAAGACAACTTTCTAGCCCGATTTACTATTAATTTAGATTGCTGGATTACTGAAAATAAGCTATACCTCATTGCAAGGCTACTAGCTACTAACCAATAGATAAAGTGCCTAGAATTTCTCTAGTAATCACTCACTTAGGTTGCATTAATAGTGCTTTGAGAACCCAATTTTAGACATTTCATCTTGTGCAAAGGAATCCAATTAGCTTAATTACTAAGTCTAATAGATATTTTCAATGATTATACAAGGTCTAATTAATTAATTGATCATTCTAACCTAGAATCAACTAATCCTTTACACAAATCCAATATTCCAGAAATATTGGGTTGCTAAATTACAAATTAGCATAATCAAATCGTAAAAGAATAATAAATCAAGCTAGATTGTATTAAAATCAAATCCATAAATTCATGAACAAGTCTATCCCAGCTGAGCACTAGGGTTTAGTGTGAGTTCATTACAAAATCAGCAGAAAATCAAAAAATAGAGAGGGGAATTAAACTAGTCATGAAGTTCTACAAATTCCTTGCTTGAATATTCAATCCTTCGCTTAAATCCAATCCTCCAAGGCTAGCAGTCACCCCTAGTGTCTCTAAGTCTCCCAAGGGTTTCTATAAACAGCCCTTTTTCTAATTTTTGACTCTCCTTCTTCTCCTTTACAAATTCTCCGCATAAAACTGATATCGATAAAGTACATGGGGTATGACATGGCACGTGTCGTACCCCATGTTCTTTTACGAAGGGCTTAAAAACTGCTCAGCAAGGCTCGAAACACACAGAAAGGTACACGGCCCTCAACATGGGGTTCCCATACCCCGTATTCTTAGCCAAATGAATGTATTTGCTTCAATTCTCCATAATTTGCATGGTATTAGTTCTGGATCCTTTTCTAATACTTTAAAAAGTCACTTTAAAACCTGAAAATGAAATACCAAGCATCTAAGTACCTTTTTCCAATGAATTTGCAAAAAATACTCAATAAATAAGCAATGAAGCACATAAAATATAAGTGCAAATATGCATTTATCAGTAATAAAAATTACTCATAGAATGGCTACTTTTTTTTTTGAAGAGTTTTCACCGTAACAATTTAAATATATATCGATACATTCAAACATTCATTACATAATCAATTATTAGTAATACTTTCTCTAAAATGATATTTATTCAAATTATCAAGCTAAATGACTATAATTGGTACTTAGGTTTTTCTCTTTATAACTTATAACTTTGATCCTGCCTTAAACCCCTCCTCCCACTTATAACTTCGACCCCCCTTTATATCCCTTTTTTCCCTTATAACTTCAATTCCACCTTACATTCCTCCTCGTAGGAATAAGTTACGTAAATAATACATATTTTGCCCATATATAACAAACAAGTATCAAGCCATCATAGGCATCAAATAAAGATAAGACATCGTAGGCATTAACCATATTAGGATATCATAGGCATTAACCTTGTTAAGACATTATAGGAATCAATCATGTTAAGACATATCATAGGTATGGTCAAAATATTAACTTAGCCATAAGTGTTTTATTAATTATTTTAATAACAAATATAGCATATGAATATTTCAAGACTAAAATCTATTTGAATAACAAGTGTATGATACTAATTCAAAATATACCTCACTAGTCTAAAAGCTTTATTAGACCATGAAGGGGTATTCATAAGTAAATCTTACTTTTACCAAAAATTTATGTCAAACCCTTCATATATTAATAACCTATTGTGAATTATCAAAATAAAATTATCTTATATCATTATGGTTCTCTGGTAGTGTTCACATAAAAGTGAAAGCATGTTCTTAAAACAAAGCCAATATGGAGTGTCTTATAATGGAAGGGCTTTTTCTAATATTCAAACTACTTTCATAAATTATCAAATTTTAATATAGCATCCCTAACATCTTAAATAATGAACTTAATTGTTATACAATTAGTTTTTGTGAGTTTCACCATGCACTAAAAGCATGAACTTAAAGCTATGATATTCGGATAGCGTTAAAGCTGTCATAACAAATTTATCATTTAGATAATCAAATTAACTCCAATTGCTACCAAATTTTGACACAAACTTTCTAACATCCTAATAAAAAATCTTAAAAGTTTCATAATTTTTTTAATCATTTGATAGTTTAAAATTTTTCAAACTTAAGACTACACAAACAGGGTCCAGAATTAGGACTGCATTGGAGAATTTGAAATGGAAAATTTTGTCAGATAACTAGATGAGTTTCAAATATCACCAATTTTGGTTATGGGTTTCCTAACATATGGAAAGGTAAGTATGCCAATTTTCATAATTTCTTTCCATCATTTGATTGCCTAAATATCCCAAGAATAAAAGCAACATTTGCCAACATCCTGTTTTGGCTTCATTTCTTATTGACTCTTAAACATTAACTTTTTACATTCCTAAAATTAATTTAAGCATTTACACATAAAAATTTGTAATTAAAATAAATTTTAAATGTGGTTTCAAAATGGGAAACAAAAGTATATTCATAAATCCCCTTGATAGAATTTTCTACCCTCTCTTATAATCAATCTATTTTAACAAAAATTCTTTCATTAATTTTATTAACCTAAGGAAATCTAAATATCATCAAGCAACATTCAAAGAGCACAAAATCAAAACCATGTTCTCATACATTGCCACACAAAAAAATTACAATAATATCAACATCAATTACCATTTTTATCACTTTCTATAGGAAAAATTCTAAAGAAAAAGAGGAATTTGCCACTGACTTTGAATTTTTAAACCTTCTAATATGCTAAATACTCATTAGATGCAGCTAAATTCCAATCAAAATAATAAAAAATTATTTTACAAAATTTAAAGAGGAATCTCCATGAAAATATGAAGAAAAGAAAAAGAAAGTGTGTTTACCTTACAAAAAATTTGTAAAAATCAATTGGGAATTTCTTGAATTAGTTGGAGAAGTTGAAACCTTGGTGAAGGGGTTAAGAAACTCACATTTTGTTGGGGAAGAAGAGTAGCAAGATGTGCTCATTTGATTCCCCAAAAGTCCTATACATATTATTCTTTGATTTAATCCTATTGGTTTCCTTTTTTTCTTCTTTTATTTATTTTATAAAAATTTAATGATGACTTGCATAGGTGGCATGGTTTGCATAGCTAAAAATTTGAGATTTTTATTATAAATAAAATAATTTTAGAAATATCTAGAGATATTCTTGACAAAAACACTCCTAATTTCTACTTTTCTTCCATTTTGATCTTTGGCTTCTTTTAAAAGCTTGGGCTCACATTTTTGGACTCTAAAAAATCATATTTTGCCCTCCAAAAGTTAGGCTAAACCAATCCAATACCAACAAAAATTACTCACCTAAAAAGATAAAAAAATATTATAAATTAGCCTTAAGTTTTTCATTTTCTTTGCATTTTTGTGTCTAAAACTTTTAGATATTTTTGGGCCTTTATTTTTCAACTTACATACACATTTTGGGCCTAAAATTTTTTATTTAGGTCAGCCCAAGGATTTTTAAATTGATTTGTTTAATTTTTAACTTAATTTCTCACTTTTTTTGATTTATTAAATTTTGAAATTTTAGCAAATTCCTATGTGAATTGAGTTTTTAATTGAATTTTTATCTATTTTGATCCCTCATAAAATTTTCACAAAAGTTATAATTAGGCTTAAATCCAAATTACTTTTACAATTATCCCAAATTTCACTTAATTTTCCTATTAGGTTTGTAATTAAGGGGATTTTCTATAAAAAATTTTAATTGGATTTTTTGTTTTATTTTAGGATATTATAATTTATTTATTCATTAGGAATTTTTTAAGATGGTTATTTATCTTAACTTGAATTCCAAAAAAAAAAGTCCTATTAGGATTCCAGTAAGAACTTACTTGATAGACAAGTCATAAAATGACTATATAAAATGATCTACAAGAGTTGTAAAAATATCTCCTAATAATAATATAGCTAAAATAAAAAGTATATGTGTTATAGCCATTAGCCATTAATATATGGGTGCTCATGTATTGAGTTAATTATGAAAAATTGTCCTCTCTTCTCCTTTTCTCTTTATAATTGCTATTCACTAATGCTAGCACAAAGGTGTGATGGAGTAAAAGCCAATTGTGTGGACTGACCTTATAGGAGGCATGTTTTGGTTTCTCAATTGAAGTTCTAGATTATATACAATTAGAAGAAAGGTAAAATCATTTAGTTAATTATATATTGTTGAGTTGAATTAATTGTATGAATAGTCCTTGGGAAGGAAATTTAAATTAATTTTAAATTTTCATTGCATTTGTATACAATGATATCTTTAATTTCCCAGCATAGTGACACTAATTGTAACATACTATTATTATTGAAATTTCTTCTAAAATCATAGCTACAATATTTATATCAAGTTGCATCACCTTAATCAAGTAACAAAAGCTTTATTAAGGTTTACTTGCAATATACTTTTCTAAAAGTTTCTTAGACATTTGCAAGAACACCAAATCTTGTAAAGATTTTCATGAAAAAACATATTCTCTTTAAATACTCATCTCTATCATCAACTGCAACTCTTCCTCTATTTTACCTAGGGTTAAAACCATCTACCTTCATTTTTCTCATTGAATCACCATTCATTATCTTTAAAAAATTCTCACACGAGCTCAACTAACTACCTTTATAACATTAAGATTCATCCTCTTTAACTCATATGTGATCAAATTGGATATTACCATCAAATGGATCATTATTCATCCTCAATTCTCATGCATGAAGAAACTAATTCTACAATATAACCATTCATCATACTTAATTCTTGTGCAAATCATGCTCTTACTATTTTAAATTACAACTCTCATGTAAGATTGAACCATGTTTAAAGAGTGATTGTTAGGAAAAATATATCCTTTCTCTAGCCATATAAGCATTACGTAATTAAAATAAGTAATGCAATGCAATAAACACATAAAGAATTTAATATGAAAAAAAATCCAAACTCTAGAGAAGAAGACCATGGATGAGAAGTCATCCACTACAAACCAAGATTACAAAATAACATATATGAAGACTCTCATCCATAGCATATGAACTTCTTAATAAATCTCTAAATCTATTCCAAACCTCTATGATGGTTTCTATTTAATCTCTATACGTACTCACACCATTATCATTCCTATATGTTAAATCTATACCTAACATAAATATTTATAACTTAAAATACTTGTTTAGGTAACAATCATAATCCTTCTCAAAATATTTATTTAAGAAATAATCATAATCCTTTTCTAACACAAAAACCTAACTTAAATAGAAAGATAATGAATTTATGTAAGACACAAGATAATTTACCTTTTATATGTTCATTGTGAACTAATTTATGGAGAGGTTGAGTTGCACAAAATTAGAAAATAGGGTAAAATACACTATAACCCTTGAACTATATTTCAAAATCAACTTACACCCTAACTTGATACTTAACAATCTTAAAGGTCTTTGATCTCAATTTAAATGAGAATTGGTTTATTTTAAATTATTTTTATTCTTATTTGTGTTTCATCTTATATTTTACAATTAAGTAAATAGGGTCCATATATATATATTTTAACCCTTTTGATTATACCAAAAAAATGAATTAAAACCTTTAGATTTTTCTAAAAAAATAAATTAATATAAAAAAGAAAGTTGCATTTGAGAGTCTATAATATAGCTTTCAAGATTCATTTATAACAAAATAAATGTAAAAGTCATCAATTTCATTTTAATAATTCTTAAAATATTTACACTACTGGTAGAAAGATGAATATTTTGATTTTGCATATGGAAGTTTCTTATTAAGATTACCCTTAATATGATACCAAAAAGCTTAAATAAATCATTTTTTAATTAAAGTGTGCCATTGAAGAGAATTCATCACTTAACTAATAAAGAAGGAAAATATAACAAAATGATTCATTAGAACATTTTGTTATAACTAACAATTTACATGATATTATTAGTGTAAGTTAAAAACAAAGAGGGTTTAGTGTTAGGTTTTAAAGTTGTGGGGGGTAAATAAAATTTGAAGTATAGTTAATGAAGAGTAGTAACCGAAAATGATGAAAATATAGTAGATTTAATTTTTTTCCTTTATCAAAAGGAGATTTACATAAATAAAGGATAGAAGTGGAAAGGGAGGAAAGTATAATGGATTTAGAGGGATCAAGAACTTCTAAAATGCAAGACACACTTTAGAAAATAAAGTGCACTTCTAAGTTATTGATGAGAAAATTAATAGAGTGAGTAGTTACAAAAAAAATACTATATTAATTGATTTTTATTTATCCAATTCTAAATCTTTAACTTTATTGTTAAAAGTTATGAATTTCTATTTTAACCTCTAAAATGCAATCTTGCACTTTGGAAAAACCTAATTTGGATTGTTTGAAGCATTCTTCATTTAAAAAAGGAGATTTGAATAAGCCTTTAGTTGTTTCTTTTTATTTGTGGTTTAAATAAATGTATGATAATTAAGAAAACTAATAAATAATATCAATTTTTTTATAAATAAAAGAGTCTTATTTTATTAATTTATCCTTTCAAACCTTTGAAAGTGATTAAGCATTTACTAAAATAGTAAGAGGAAATAAGAGTAAAGTTAAAAAGAAACTATACGTACATATATTCATAATTTTTTAAATAGCTAATGAAAATAAAAAAATCTCTAAAATGGTAGAAAAATGGATAGAATATTAGTATAAATCATTTTTTATAAAAATAATAGAGTTTTTTGCTTTACTAATTTACCCTTCCAATTATTTATATATATTGGAAGTATCATGCTTTTAGCCTAAAATGATCATATAATCTTTGTTTGAGGGAAACTAGGATCAACAAAACTGTGATGACAGATATTGTGAAATTATTCACCTCTGCATTTCTTGTCATCCTTTCTAAGGCTATTCTGTTTGAAGTTGCATATGTAAGTCCAACTCCCTATCTCCTACTCATACAAGTTTGTATGCAAAGATGTTAACTTCTCTATATCATCCTATTAAAAAAAGTGATCATTTCTTATATTTTCATTTTCATGTTTTTTACTCTTTATTAGCTTTAACTTTTATTATCTTCCTTTTGATATATGAAATCTTACAGGCTAGTGGATAAAGATCTCTCACTTTAGAATGTATATGCATAATCATTTTTGTATGAGATTTATATTTGTCTTTTAATAATTTCATATAAAACTATGCATATTAACATTGCTAGTGATGGTTAAAATTAGAATCTTATTAATGCAAAATGCACAAGCACATGTGATTATCATTGTTTAAAGACTTCACATTAAAAATTGTGTTTATTCTACTACAACATCTATTGCAAGAAATGTTTATGTGTCCCGTTAGGAACCTATAGCCATAAAGAAAAGTGTCCTTGCTATAACAATTGGAAGAATAAGAAGGGAGGACCTAAGTGCCCTTAAATTATATCCTTATTAAGAATCATGCAACTTTGTGAATTTAATTAATGTATGTATGATGTTGTATGATTGTATCTTTTCTGTTATTAAAGGAAATAATATTCTAGATTATACAGTTTTTAAATAATAAGTAACATCCAAATTCTATATAGAATTCTAGTTATTTAATTTGTATAAATTTTACTATTTTATTTTGAATTATAAGAAATTAGATATTGTTTGAACAAAACTTTCATAAAAAAATAGGTGCATTATGTAGAAATTTAGGATAGGCTAATCCCTTAACCTAGTTATTAAGGTCTAGTTATGTCTCTATTATTTTATTATGAACAAAATTTCACTATTTTGAAATGATATCTTAATGGTCTCCTTAAATCCATATATGAGGCAACCTTCTTTAGTAATGATTACTCAAGTGTCCTTAGTTTTTGGCATCCGGCAATGTTTGTAGAATGATACTTAAAAATGTCAACTAAAAAGGAATAAGTTATAAAGACTTAGTTAGTGAAATTTCATATAAGCTAACTTAGTGGTTCTAATCATCTTAAAGCATTCTGATTTTACTTACATATTACATTCCATATAATATTCACAAATTGGTATGCACATAATACCTCACATGCTTATGCCATGTCCATGATGCACTCATCATATGTTGTTTAATATCATAAATTCATAATAAGACAAATTTTAAGTCAAGGCATATATGTAAGACTTTTACCATGGACCTTACTAACAAATATATATATATATATATATATATATATATATATATATATATATATATATATATATATATGTATACATAGACATACATGGATATCTGTATGTATATGTATGTATGTATGCATGTATGTGGAACATATTTAGTGAAAGAAGTGATTTTATGTAGTCATATGACCATTTTAAATGATCATATGATTTTTTAATCATATTTTCATCTTAGCCATTACATTCGAGATCTAATGGCCATAATTTCTCCTTTCATCTCTCTCATAAAAGCATTCTTCTTATTTAATATGGCCTATGTCATATATCATATATGGGTCTCATCATAAACATAACATATCATGTATGTATGCACTTTATTCACAAATCATATCATGAATGCATGTTATATACTTTTAGGTCTCAACATTATTGAATATGTATGAAAAATTTTCAAAACAACATAATAAGTACCTATTAAACACTCATGATATGCCTCATGCATGTCATTTCTCCCCATTTCCTTTGGTTTGCTCCTATCTATCTCACCATTACCCTTATTCCTCTAACATCAATCTCATCCATCATTCCTTGAATTTATATAACATGTGACCTCTCTAAAGGTGTAATATTACATAGTAATGTTATCAATCTATGCTTGAGTTCATTTCTTTTATTGACTTTTTTTATTCTTCCTCCTTTCCCTAATAACCTTAAAAATTTTAAGAAAGAGGAAGAAAAATTAAAGGTTTTTAAAAATTTTAGCAAAGTAAGAAGTTAATATGCCCTAAAAGAAGATTAACAAAAAAGAAAAAGAAAAACTAGAAATTGATGTGCAAAATGGTATGTTCACCATGGCAATTGATAGAATGGAAAATAAATTCATTATGTCCAAGATTATGAAAGAACCTTTCAAAGTTTATTCTTATTTTTATATTGACCTAGTTAATTTCATAGTACAAGGTGACTATTATTTAAAAGGAAATAATGATCTAAGACTGGAACTTACTAAAGGGTTCATGGATGAACTAGTTTTAGATTTGAATCCATTACATGACTACTTACAATGTGCTTTATTAAAACTAACTAAACTAGTAAATTATGAATTAAAACTAGATTAAAGTTGCTACACCATTTAGTCAAAGATATTAAACAAATGCACTTCTTATAAGGCAACCTAAGTCATAATAAGAATTACTTTCCTTCTCCCTTTTTTTTTTGTTAAGATCGGGAGCTAAACAATTATAGCGAAATATTAATCGATCCTAACCAAGGATCCATATGAAATAATTAAATTAGGATAAAGGTTTTTTCATTACCTTCTATAGACAATTCAAAAAATTTGTTCATTGACCACTTTTTTGACTTGCTCTTGGTTGAAACTCTGAGGTATCCACATGAACCAGCAAATTACTAGTAAACATCCTACGGCCACTAATTGGAATTCTCCTTCTTTGCCTTACAGTACTAGCTATGCCTTATCAAGGGTTATGGTCAAGGAAGGCTGCTAGAGTTTTTTATGTGTTATTGGATGCATGGATTCTTATTAAATTAACACCTAACAAGCCTATTTAAATAAGTTCATAGAAAATTGTAACTAATTGGGCCTTGTTCCATATATAATTATGTGCTTATGATTAGGCCTTATAATTATAACATAGAATTCCTATGTATTAGCCTAAATAATTTGGTCCATCAATTCCAAATTTGCTAGGTTCTAAGTGTGCGACCTTATAGGCTCTTATTATATTGGCAATGATCATAAATTATATTAACAATTATAAACAATTTGGTCCATCATTGTTACCCAAGTAATGAGAAAGTTAGTGATTTGACTGAACCTATACATGTGATTATCATCTATAACATTTTATCCTAAATATTCAGATTGAGCACGAGACATGGATCGTGTCATTCTCGTATAGCCTAATTCAAAAGTTTCTTGATTCCTAAGTAAGTTGACTAAAGCAAATGTAATTGACATCCCATGTCAATCCATCTGAGTATGGCCATGCATTTTTTTAGCCTTACTTAATCAAGGAGCCCACAAATGTCACTCCTGTTATATAGGAGGGATAAATTCTATCTTGATCATACAAATCCCTTTGCATAATATATGACACATCTAATAATTACCCTTGCATTTACTCAACCATGAGTGACACAGAGTAATATCAAAATATGGAACTCACATGTAAGGAACCCGGGCGATCTCAAGTCAAAGGACTATATTAATGATAATAATTAAGAATTACCTATGACACTCATATAACGATTCATGTAGTGTTTGTAGGTTAGGTCAGTCCAATATATAAGTTCTCTAACTTGTACTCATATGTAGACTTAATATCTCATATAAGTAACCACATATCCTAGTCTTAACATATCAATGCAACCAATCTACAATGATATATGACTAGGAATATTTAAGAATATAATTATTCTAAAATTATTATCATAATTAAATATATTATGCAAAAAAATATGTATAAATATGATAATTGAAATTGCCTTTAAAATAACATGATTCAAATTTACAATCATCTATATGATTAGTTTTAGGGCATATACACCAATAGATACAACATTTGCGCTCTAGTGAGTTCTCTACCCTTGAAATTTCTTCTTACTAAATTATCTATACTCAATGTTCTACTATTGTTACTCCCACCTTTGAACCTTTTTTTCTTTATCAAAGCTTGCTTCCTTCTCACAGCTTTTATTAGAGCATATCTCTACTTTAATGGCCAAATTTAACATTTGTTTATAAGTCACATCCTTCACATTACTTACATGATTAGTCTTAAAGTTTGTGTAAAAATTAATTTACCTCGGCCTTCTTAAAAAGTAGTAAATATTCAATATGATGTGAGAGTCTACTGAACTGAACATCATACAAAGCTATTACCATTAATCTTACATCAATTGTTTAAGCTCTATTGCTTTTATGTCCTAAAGACTTGAGGGTAGGAAATAATCAATAAGTTCTTCCTAGAATTAGACTAAGGTGATTAGATTATCACCTTTTAGTCTTAGTTCTACATTCTGATTATACTACTAGTAATCTACATCCTTTAACTGGTGTCCTATTAGTTCTACCAACATAATTTCACTACATTCTAGTTGTCGACAAATTTTTTCTATTCTTTCAAGAAATTGGTGAAGGCCAGCTGATAAATAAGTTCCATTATAGCTTGGTGGTTTCAACTTCAAGAATTCATGAATTAACTATAGTCTATCCTAGTGGGGTACTAAAGGAGAAGATTTCTCATTATTTTGCCTATCTTTGTTTTTATCCCCTTGATCAAGTACTTTTCCTAAAGTTTATTGCAGTATGGAAGCCTAGGCTAGTGCTTCTTGATTATTTCTATTTTCACTATTGTCACAACCCAATTTTAGGTATCGTGACTGACATAAAAACATCTAACTAGTATCTAACTAATCAGACATGTTTACAAGCCTATAAGAAATTATATCTAACTATTTTGTAATAAAAGGAGAATATATGATAGCATCAAATAATATAAGTAAAGTAAATTGCATTGCACATGCAATGAAAAGTTAATCTATAATATTAATATACAATAGCATAACAAAATTATTTAGTAATAAACATAGACTTTAATTGTATAGTGAACAACTCAAAATAGTAATTTTTATTACACTATACCTCATGGAGATAAAAAAGTTTTATGCAGTATATCAATCCTCTGCTAGAGCTCCTTATTTTTTATCTATAAAATAAAATAACATTGAAAAAGAGTAAGTATATAAAATACTCAGTGAGTAGCTACTCAATCTTTATCCTTATGGTTTTCCCTGATCAGTTTTCTTTAATACAAATTTAGTGAGATTAGATAAATTCCATATACTTAGCTTTATTCGCATTTAATATCTACTGCCTATCATATACATTATGGATTAATATTACATCAATAGAAATGGTTAGTATGGCATACAAGTTTCCTCCTTATTTCTTCAGGTCAACCTTATCCCACTCACCTCCAACCTTTTCCCTCAACTTTTTACCACCCATCTTCTTCCTCTAAAAGGATGCTACAAGCCATAGGCCAATCTCTTCCACACGTATCAAGTAACACAAATGAGCCTTTGTAGGCTTTTTGTGCCAATTAAGGCAAAATCATGTCAATCCATCATAACAAGGTATGGTCATTACCAACTAGCTATTAGCAACCTAATTAATTTTTCTTTATCAATTTAACAAGTATAAATTTCAAATTTAACATTAAAGAGTGTAATCATTGCATATTCTCATAATGTATCACAATTTCAATACATTGAACATTTCACAACTCAATCTAGTCTATTACTATATTCTATACCATTAAAGAATATTCAAATAATTACAATAATTTAACACTATTGTTCCAATCATATTCTAATATCATCACAATGTATTTCTAAGCATCAAATACTTAGTGTATTTTACAAATATTCATTCAACAATATTATTCACGTTCAGATTCTAGAATAGGGTAGCAGAGGGCATATTACCATAAGAGACCCTTTTATGTCTTCTAAAACACCTCCAAAATTTCTCAAATAATTATATGATATTCTCAACATGTTAGATGAATATGAGTCTTTAGGTTTCACAATTAATCAAGAGAATCTGCCCATAAAATTCATGAATCATGCCCTTCCAAAACAGTTTCAATCTCTGGCAGCACTAGAGTTCTGAAATTGTAAGAATTTATTCACCAGGAAAATGAGCTTCAATTATCATGAAAATTTACTATGTTCTAGCCAACACATGGAAGGGTATCTAGTAATTTTTATGGAATTTTTACTCATCATTTAGTACCCCAAATAATTCAAGAATAGAAGAAAAATTATTCACATCTTGTTTCTAGGCAAGTTGCACCTTTGTATAGAAATGTCCATTGTTCAGGTTTCTAAAAATTTTTAAAAATTTCCAATAAATTCTATGTGTATCCTGAAATCATAAGAGACTGTGAACCGGGTGGTTTTTAATTTTTAAGATGCCCTAGCATGTTCCTAAAATTCACGGTTTAGTTCTGGATTTTTAGGAATTCCAAAAGCAAAATCAACAAAACAATTTCTAAGCTCTTTCTATTCCATCTACACTCAAGGATTAATAAATGGTTATCTAATCATTCATTCATGCTAATATTGTTTTAATATCTTTAAATACAACTTAACAACACTAGTTTTCAGCACCATGCCTTCATTGCATAGCCACACACCTAGCTTCATGAAATCACAATTCTAGAAAGCAATATTGGCAAATTTGTAAATCAAAATTCAATGGAAAATCAAGTGAGCTGCTACTTACCCTAAGTTTTATGCCTTCTAATTTGTTAGAGGATCCTTAGAGGCAACTGAACTCTAGTCAAAATAATAAACCAAATTTTAGAGAACTTTGAAGAAGATCTTCCATGAAGGCATAAAGAAAAGAAGGAGTTGCATGGTTACCTCTTGAAATCTTGTAGGAAATTTTCTTATAGAAATATTTTGTGAATTAAAAGTAAGATTGAGAGTTGGCTAATATGGGGAGAGAGCCACAGTTTTCATTGAAAAGAATGCAGAAACTGTGTTTAGAAGTGGTAAAAAGAGTTTCAAGAAAAAGGTTAAATTTGGAAGTCAAAATGTGAACCAATCATCTTTAAGTATGTGGAGTTGCTTAAAGAATTTTTTGCTGATTATTTGACCAGCATGTGAACACATTTTTGCTACTGAAAATGACTAGAAAAATGGAGAGAATTCAAGAGAAGTTTAGAGATAAAATTTTTGTTACAAAAATGCCCCTCATTTTTCTCACTTTTTTCATCTTTATCCTTGGCTTTCCTCCTAATTTTTTTTGGGCTGCATGGTTTTCGACCTTCAAAAACTCAATTTGGGCTTTTAGAAAACATACCAAATCATCCCAAAAGGAATTTAAATGATCCAGATCAAATTATATCAGTTTTGGACTTATTTTACTGAATTTCGGCTCACTTGGGCCCCTGAAATCAAGTTAAATTCTATCAAAATTCCTCTAATCTTTTGGCATATTTCTAAAAATATTTTAACTCAAGTTTTATCTCTATAAATATTTCAAAGGGTTTAGAAAAGTTTCCAATTATAACTACTATAGGAGTTTGCAGTTTTCCTAGATTTGCCTTAGTCCTCACCATTTTCTATAAAATAACTTATATCAAAAAATAAAAATTACTTGCTAAAGTTCAAAAATACTTGGTACTCCTAATGAACTAATTGGGAGTCTATGTATGCAACATATTAATAGAGATCTACCACAAATGATTATATAGTATTGAACATGAATGATAGCATACAATATGTAAACATATAAAAATCACATACAATTGTATACACAAGAAAAGTAATTATAAGACGATACCTACACTATCATTGTGTAAAGCTTTCTTAAGGATGGGAGCATGTTAATCTAGATTGGAAAACTCCATGATCCTATCTTACTCATGAGATATGTTAGATGAAATCTTCTCTTAGAAATGCTCAAAGATGAAGCTCAAACAACTGCAAGTTATTAAAGTTAACAAAGTTCTAGGAAAAATATATAGTGTGTATGACTGCTTTTGTGTCGTTTCTCTAGTGGAATATAGTCCCTTAACCTTGTTACTAGTCACATGTTTATAAATGATGAACCTTGAATGTTAAGACACATGTTAGCATGCCCCCTAATTTTCAAGAATGAGTGGCTATTATGTATCAAAGTAGGTTTGTGGGATGCTCTTACTAATATCCCATGATGTGAGAGTTGGCCTATAAAAATAGGGGTGACTACTCATGACTTCTTATTATTGAGCTTTGACTAGCATTTACTCTGATTTACCCTTTGTTAGCTTTGTCTCTTATTGCTCCTTTGATTATGCCAAAAAATAGTATGATATGCCTTTGCATACTTTAATTCCTTCCTTAATTGGTCGAGCAAAAACTTTGTAAAGCTATTGAGATTCTGCAAAAGCCTAAACATAACAACTCCCTTCATTCCTTTGTCCAAAAACTAGATTTTACTCTAGTTGAACAATATTTTTATGTTCTGAATCTCTTATTATCTTATTGAATGCTTTTACAATCTGCATAATGAATTTATATTTACATGAAGTCATAATTCCATAATCTTTACAAAGCAGTTATATAAATATTTCACTAAATTACTATTTACTCTTTTTATTAGCAATGTTTCCAATATCAAATGCACCTTCTTTAATCCTTCTAAACTTAATAGATTGATTTTATGGTGAAGTATGCTTTGTTTTGTATTACTTATGAAATTTTTTATATAATTAATGATTTTCTTAACTATTAACATCTCATGTGGAACATTTGCATAGGTGTCCTGCTTAACTGGTTTCTTTTTTTATTGATATTGATATAAAGATTAATTTCCCCTTAAACATTCACCTAATAACTTTAAGTAAAATGGTTTGTTAATATGGTATAGGAGCCTATATAACCAAAAGATCTAGAGTTTTATCCTTTCTATGGTTCTAATAAATTATAAAGTGGTAGAAGCTTGTTATGGTTTTAAGCTAGTGTATATGTTATGCACCAAAAGGCTATCATGGTTACAACAATTAGTAATAGAAGCCACTCCTAGGCCATCAACCTAGTATTTTTAAGCTTCTAGATTAAGCCCTTATTAAAAACGTACTCTTTTTGGACATGCAATATATGAGCGACAATAGAAGAATAACAAATTGTGGACAAAATAATTCAATAACATGAACTTTACTTGTTTTAAAAAAAATTCTATTTTTCCATTTTTAAAAATAGAAGTTTCATTTTGTAGATTATTTTCATAATCTATTTTTAAAAACTATAATTCAAAATTTATAGATTAAAAATAGAAATAATTTTTAAATATTTTCTTAACTTTTTTCTATTCTTAATGTTAGTTTTATAATTAAATGAAATATTTCCTTACTTGTAACACTTACTGCATCCTATTCTTTGTTTTATTTGAATTAGAAAATAAAAATAATTTCTTAGAATAAAATATATCTAAACACACCCAAGAATTCTAAAAAAATGAATGATAGGAATTTTGAAAACTTTAATGACTAAAAATATTTAGAGAGAAAAAATTATATTGATTTGCAATAGAAAAAAGAAATCACAAATGACATCCATGAGAAAAACAAACTGCCAGTTAGGATTCTTGAAAGAAAAATTTCCAAATAAAAGCATGGGCTCTAAAAATATATTTATGAAAAAATTGCAAGGTTAGTTGTGCAGAGAGACGATGGTGAATGCAAGGTAGCATATATTCTTTACAAGAGAATAAAAAAAATGCTTAAAATAGACAATATAAAGATTTTTCCCTTTATATGTTTCTCTTTTGTTAGGAGATGGCCAACTTTATATAAAGCACAAGCAACTATTCCATGAAATATCCAGTTTGCTCTTTTGAGGTTAGAAACACTTAACAATGAGCAAAAGGATTATTAGATAACAAATAGTTTGCAATTTCAAGATTTGTTTGAAATATTGGAAAATTCAATTTTTACTGATGAAATAAATTTTTATTTATTACTTTTTGTTCCTTTCTATTATTTACCTGTTCAGTAAATAGATTTGTATATGGATTTTATGTTACGAAAGTTTTATTACTAGGTTTTATGATGCCCAAAAAGACCTAGTATGTTTTACTCAAAGAGGTTTCAAATCTCACCCTTATATAAGTTGCTATCACTATCATTAAGATCAAAGTTTATGTTATATAAGAAATGACATTTGTTCACCCTTTCTCATAAGCAAACTTGGATACTAAATTGATCCTCAAATAAATGTTCAAAGGGCTAGATCTATCAGTTACTTAGGGGCTAAGTCTATTAGTTTCTTATATGTTAAGAATAAATGGGCCCATCTTTTTATAAACCTTTATTTTTATTATAAATAAACATTACTTTCCTCAATTAAAGATATAATCTCACAAATCTCTTCTTCCTCTTAACTTGGTATCTAAAGCCATCTAAGTATCCTCTTTCAACCTAAATCAAAAGAAAAGCAAAACCAAAAAGCCTCAGCTTCTTCTTTCTCTTCCTTTTTTTTTTTAAATGATTAGGTCATAATAATACTTGTAACAATTTAGTGTTATATAGGCATTAGATCATGAATACAAAATTTCATGACAAAGGTACTGCTATTTGGTTTTTGTTTAAAGGGAGGTAGCTACTATTTATGATGTTTAGCAATAATTTTAAGGAATTTTTCATCACTATAGATTAACATTTTTTACTGCAATTGACTAGAGCATGTGCTACCTTCATGACATTTTCCAAGGTGCATAAGACCAAAGCAACCAATTTCTCTAGTGCATGGTGGCACGTGCATCCTCCTCTGATGAAAATTCTTCTCTGGCAAGTTCCCTAATAGTTCTTGCATCATTCTATTAATTGAGTTTGTGATTCAAACATTATTCAATCATAGTATTTGTTATTTTTTTATTTCTGATCTGATTTTTTAGTTGTTCTATTTGCTATAATGGCCAAGATTAGTAAATCTAATTCTAGTCCAGGAAAAAATAAGTTTGATTTTAAGTCTCTCTTCTTTGATTTAGTACTTACTATTATAAAAATAATTAATTGAAAATGTGAATATCTTACATGAAAAAAATCTATTGAGTATTTCTTTGAGGATGTTGGCAAATCTAATTACTTAACCAATGACCCACTGACTAACAATACAAAAACTTAATGGATTATGGAAAACCAATGACTATTTAGTTTGATAAGTAATACCTTAGAGAAAGAAGTAGAAAATAATGGTGTAAATTACAAGACCGACAAAGACTTATAGACATTCCTTAAGACTCTTTCTTTAGGTAAAGGTAATTTAAGTCACATTTATGACTTATGTGTGCCTATGTTTCAACAAAATGTGCAAGGAAAGATCAATTCTTAAATTTATATTAAGTGGAACAATATCTATAAGTAATGGGACAATCTCCTTCCCATTATTGAAGATGTCAAGGTAGCACATACTTAATAAAAATAATTAATTTCTTTGTGTTTTCTTATAAATTTACTTACTGAGTTCAGTCATATTCACTAATAGATCTTATTTAGCTCTAAGCAATTAACTCAATAATTTATTTTTTTCTTGTGTCATTTGAATAACCTAAGAGCTACCATTAACTCCCCTAGTTACTTCTCTAGTTGACTCCTCTATACTTTAATCAGTTCTATTACTTAAGGGTGTCATGATAAAGGTAAAGGCAGAGGTCATAATGCGCCTAACATGCCTAATAACAATATTTTTTTTATTGTGACAAGCTAAATTATATATAAAAAAAAATCATCCTAAGTTATTGGATAATGTATACCACCTTACAGTTTGCACATACTATTTCTAGCTTTTGCACCAAAATCTAAGCACATAATCTTGAATAAGAATGAGTATAATTGTTTGACTCAACTCCAAATTTCATAGTAGCCACCAATCCTACATAACTCCTTTCACTCAATTTATTGCTATCCTAATTCAAATAGGTAATCCTATTACATGTCTTTCCCATTTCAAGTCTAGTAGGAATGAATTCTAGGGCTATTGATCATATAACTAGAAAGGTATTTTTTTTTTACATCCTTATTTTCTTCTATTACTTTAGTTAATGGGTCAACTGCTTTTGTTGTTAGGAGTAGCACAACTAATGTTGACTTTGATGTTTCTTTAACTAATGTTTTGTGTCTTCTTAAATTTCCATTCAGCTTACTTTCGACTAGCTAAATTATACATACTTATAACTATGTTGTTTTCTTATTTCCTAGTCATTGCATTTTTCAAGATCTTTTGGTAAGTAGATTTTCAGTAAAGGACATAAATCTAGTGGATTGTATGTGATTGATGGTGATTTCCCTTAACTTGCTTCTCTGCTCATTGCTACTATTGCCACCATTACTATATACTAGTTGCATTGCCACTTGAATCATCCTTCCTTGTTATACTCTAAGAAATTGTGTCCTTATTTACATTCTATTTCACATTTTTATTATAAGTCATATCAATTTAGTAAACAACATTATCAATTCTATGCTTTTAAAGTCAATAAATGAGTTGCATCCCTTTTTCAATTAATTCATTTGGATGTTTAAGGTCTTTATCCAATTTTGTCCAAACTCATTTATCATTACTTTATTATATTTGTTAATAATTATTCAAGAACTACTTGGCTTTATTTAATGAAAAATTATTTTGAATTCTATGATAATGTTAAAGAATATTTTTCTACCCAATATTTTTCATATTTATCAAGCCATGGTAATATACATCAATCTTCTTATGCAATTACTCCATAACAAATAGGGTAGCTAAACAAAAAAAAATCATTTAATGGAGGTTTCACACATACTTCTATTTCAAGTGAAAGTCCCTAAGGTATTTTGAGTAGAAATGGTTTTTATAGCTTGTTTTTTAATTAATAAAATGCCTTCTTCAGTTCTTGATAGTGAGATAACTTATTCTCCCTTGTTTCATTCTTAAACATTATTTTATCTCACTTTACACATCTTTTGTTATGTGTTAATATACATCTTTGTTTCTTTCTTCATATTTATCAAGATATGATAATATACATCAATCTTCTTATATGGTTATTTTACAACAAAATAAGGTAGCTAAAATAAAAAATTGTCATCTAATGGAGGTTTCACACACCTATTTTAGATAAAAATTCCTAAGGTATTTTGAATACAAGCAATTTATATAGCTCGTTTTTTAATCAATAGAATGCCTTCTTTAGTTTTTGACAGCGAGGTACCTTATTCTTTCTTGTTTTCTTCTCAACTGTTATTTTTTCTCACTTCATGCATCATTGGTTGTACTTATTTTGTTCATGATTATCGATTCAGGTTTTTAAACTAGATTCTCGATCTCTAAAGTGTTTTTCTTGGATATTATCATACTCAAAAAGTTCATTATTGTTATTATCTTGATTTGAGATGGTATTTCATGTTCTTTGATGTTACATTTTTTTAAGTTATATCCTTTCTTTGATTCTTCTATAGTTACTAATACCTTATCATGAGTCTGAATTTATTGATGATTGTTTCTTTGTGTATACAACTAGTTCTTAGAATTCCACTCCCTAATAATAGCTCCCCCTCCCATTAAATTTGTTTATTCTCATAGAAAATAAATCGTCATAATAATAACACCAACATCAGTGTTGCACCAATTGCTAAATAACCATAGACTTTGTTTCCTCTACTAACGACTTTTTCCTTAGAAAATCCACCTTTTCCATTTGCCAACTGTGATGTTCCTATTACCCATTGCAAAAGTATTTGTAGTTACACCCAAAAAGGTAATCTTACTACAACTCATCCTATCTTTAATTTTGTATCATATTTTGCCTTACTTATGTCTTTATAATCTTTTATTGCTTCCTTAGATCCTATTACTATTCTTAGAAATGTTTCAAAGACTCTTTCTCATGATAAGTGGTTTGCTACTATGAATGAAGAGATGGAAGCCTTTTAGGATAACAATAATTAAGAGCTTGTGCCCTTACCAAGTGATAAAAAGCTTGTTAAATGCAAGTGGGTGTACATAGTCAAACTCAACCAAATGTTTATATTACTCAATTGAAACCTTGATTGGTGGCTAAAGGTTATGCATAAACTTATAGCATTGATTGTTTTGAGATTTTTTTTGTTGCTAAAATAACATCCATTTGCCTATTTCTTTCTTTGGTTACTTCTTAGTATTAAGCTTTTCACCAACTTGATGTTAAAAATATTTTTCTTCATGATAATTCACATGAAGAAGTTTATATGGAATAACCTCTTGGCTATGTTACACAAAGGGAGGAAAAAAAGGTGTGTCAATAAAAAAGGTCTTTGTATGATTTACAATAATGTTTTCAAGCATGGTTTGGAAAATTCAATGATGTTATAACAAAATTTGGTTTGAAAAAGAGTGATCATGTTCATTTTATGTTCTGAATTAATGTGGAATAAAACTAGAAAAAACATCTATTTTGATCTTTTTTTTTAATTTTTTGTATTGAACCTATTTTTTTAGAATAAAAGAAGAGTGGCCTTATACTTATAATGTCCTTTAACTTATTTACTTTCAACTCATTCGATTTCATTTCAATTTAATAGTGGGTTCCATTCTTATAATAGCTCGAATGAAAAGAAAAGAGGTATTAGATTGCTCAAAATAAATACTAATTAGTTATGTATTAATTTAGATTTTCTTGTCTTATCATTAGGAAAAGCCAATTTTCGATTCAAATTCAAGAATCGTTCATGAATTAACATTTTATTTAAAAGGTATCTATAATGACTAGAAAAGTGAAAACAAGATCGAACAGAAATTTTCATTATGAGCAAATAAAAATTCTTTATAAATAGAACTAATCATTAATTCCCAGCCATGAGGCAGATGAAATCCTATTTTGGGTGCATTCTTCTTACTATTTATGTTAATGATATTGTGATTACTAGTAATAACCAGGTGGGAATTTTAAAATTAAAGAACTTTTGTTGGGTTTCACACTTATCATATAAAGCAGCGGAAATAGATTTTTGAAATTATATGTCATGTGAAACCTTCCCAAAATCAATGCATAGGGACATAGATCAATATCAAAGGTTACCTTTTGAAGTGTATATTTGAATCATGAGCACAATCTAGTGATAGTACCTCTACAGTATCTACACAAAGTGAATGATGACTTTTCAACCTCTATAAGTCTCTCTCACAAAAGACTAAGGTTTAGTACAATTCCTAGGGGAAATTTTATTCATACAACAAAGTGACGCCTTCATTCCTTTTTATAGAACTAAAGCACGCTACTTTCCTAGTTCTATTAGGAAATTGCCTCCAATTTTAATTTCATTCAACCACTAATACCTTATCTCCACCATGATAAGAGCAATGAGAGATAAATCTTATCTAATAATTATCTCATAATATAATTATCTAATATTACTTTAATATTAAATAATATCATATAATATACTATATATTATGTGAATAATATATATATTATTACTTTGATAATATATATATGCACAAAATAAGAGGCCTAATTAATAGAATTTTAGTCCAACTAAATCCTAATTAACTATTATCTTATTCCTACTCATTTTGTGTGACCCTATAGATTCTTACTATATTGGTAATATCAATGGATCATAGATAGTGACTAATATCTAGTAATATATCACTGCCACCCAATAGTAAAAATGTATATGATTTAACATCCACTTAATGTAGAAACAACATTTTGTAACACATTCCCTTTGGTAATGATATCCAAATCGAACTAGAGGCATGGAGTGTGTCATCTTCATTAATGTTCAATTCACATTTTTCGATATCGAATAAACTAATTTAAACAAATTATCAATATCACATATTGATCTATTTGAGTACGGCCATAATTTCTTAGTCTCACTTAAACAAAGGACTTAAGGATATCACTCCTTTTATATAGGAGGAACAAAATCTCATCTACATCACTCACATCCCTTTGCATGATTCGTAATACACTCAATGAATGCCTTACACTTCATTTTGATTAAAGGTGACACAAAATGATATCAAAGTATGTAATTCCTTATGTAGGAAATTATAGTGACTTCAGGTCAAAGGACTATGTGCAATATGGTTATATGAGAATAGCTAATGATACATGATAAATTATGTAGTATTCTCATAATGGGTCAATCCTATACATTTGTTCACTAATAAAGTACCCATGTATATCCATGATTTATAATCATCAATCATGATACATTCTAGTCTTGATGTATTATTACTATCCCTTACATAATAATACTTAACTAAAGATATTTTAGGAATAGTAAAATTATTTTAGGGATAATTATTATATTAAGTTATAAATTGTGTAAAAATGAAATAAAGTATAATAATTACATTGCTTAAAATAAAATATAATATATTGTGCATTATTAAAATCATCTTATAATTGCCTCCTAGAACAAACACAATAACACTTTCTTTAGTCCAAGTTTCAGACTAGAAACTTAGGACCACTTCAATATTTCCTAAATCTTAAGATTACTAAAGTAAGAAGGGAATTTTTATTTTATAGAGGAAATATGTTCTTGACTTTTTAAAGGAAACTAATTTGCTTAATCCAAAACCATATGATAGCCCAATATTCTTTAATGTTAAGCTCGAATTGGAAGAAAGAAAATTACTAAAAGATCCAAAATAATACAAAAGGTCAGTAGGTAAACTAAACTATCTATTACAAGACTTGATATTCTTTTTTAGTAAATATAGTAAGTAAATTCATGAATTCTCTAAGAACTTTTTATTGAGATGCAATTTTAGACATCTTAAAATATCTAAAAAAATCTAGGCATGAAATATTATATCAAGATTATGGTCATTATAGAATTGAAGGCTTCTTTAATGTTGATTGGGATAAGGTATTTGATGAGAAAAATATTTTGCTCTTTTATTTTTATGTCTTTTAGGTATTACATGTGCTTAATTTTACAGAATAGGCCTTATTTTATAAATTGTGATCAATTTTGGAATATTGTGAATTTATTCAATAAATGCTAGATTTTAACACTTTTTATTTTTTAGTGATATCTGTTAGTGTATATGCCCTAAAACTAATTGTATTGGTGATTGTAATTTTGAATCATGTTATTTTAATGGCAATTTCAATTATTATATTTATATATATTATCTACCTAATATATTCAATTATAATAATAACCTTAGAATAATTATATTCTTAAATGTCCCTAGTCATATATCATTGTGGATTAGGTTACTTTGATATGTTAAGACTAGCATGTGTGAAGACTTATATGGGATATTAAGTTTACACATGAGTACAAGTTAGAGAACTTGTATACTGGACCGACCCATATTAAGAACACTACATGGATCGTTATATGAGTGTCATAAGTGATTCTTAGTGATCATTATTAATATGGTCCTTTGACCTGAGATCACCAAAGTTCCCTACATATGAGTTTCATATTTTGATACTATTCTATGTCACTAATAGTTAAGTGAATGCAAGGATAGATATTGGATATGTCACATATCATGCGGAGGGATTTGTGTGATCAAGATGGGATTTGTCCCTCCTATATAACAGGAGTAACATCTATGAGCCCCTTGATTAAGTAAAGCTGAGAAAATGCATGGCCATGCTCAGATGAATTGACATGAGATGTCGATTACATTTGTTTCAGTCAGCTTACTTAGGAATCGAGAAACCTCAAGATTGGGCTATACGGGAATGACACGGTCCATGTCTCGTGCTTAATCTAGATGTATAGGACAAAAGGACATAAGTGATAATCACGTGTAAAGGTTTAGTCAAATCACCGACTTTCTCATTACTTAGGTAACAATGATGTATTGCTAGACACCAATCATTGTTTATGATCATTAATATGATTAATTGTCATTACCAACGTAATGAGAGCCTGTAGGGTCGCACACTTAGAGCCTAGTGAATTTGGAATTAATGGACCAAATTGTTTGGGCTTAATATTTGGGAATTCATGTTATAATTATAAGGCCCAATAGTAAGCCTATAATTATACATGGAATAAAGCCCAAATAGGTTAGGTTTTTCTATGTACCTATTTAAATAGGCTTATGGGGTAATAATAGGATTGCTATTCTTTATTCACGCACCCCAAGCAAAAGCATAGAAAACCCTAGCACCTCTCCTTTACCAAAATCTCTGAAGAGGCGTAGCTAGCACTACGAGGTATAAAGAGATCAATTCCAACCGGTGTGTGTAGTGGACATTCATCGGTGATTCACGGGTTCGTGTGGATACCACAGAGGTGCAGCCACATAAACGTTGTACTGGTGATCTGATTTACTGGTTTCCATTCCGGTTCGTGATTTGGAAGTAGATCGGATTTGCTGTAGCGGTCAGGATATTTTTTGCCGAAAGGTATAAACCCTAATCTCTAATCTATAGCGTTCTATATTCGCATGGATCCTTGATGGAAATCGTGCAAAATTTTATTTCGCTGTGCATGTATGATGCGCGATTTCCAACAATATCTTAGGTTCCGAATATCAAATTGAGGCAAATTTCATATTGTTAGAAAGTTAAAGAGAGAACTACAAGTTTTATGTTTTAGTCCAAGCCTAGTTTAGGCATTTTGGAGGTCTTATGAGATTGAGAAGTCAAAGCTATATCTTTGTCCTAGCTGAACCCACCTCTGTATTTAGGGCATATCTAGAGTTATACTGGTCTGATTAACCTGAAATCAATGCCCAAATTCTCACAAGACATAGTCCTACAACTTTGATGTTCATAACTTGTCCAAATTTCATTAATTTCATGGTCAAACATAGGCTGGAAGTCAGACCCATAGGAATTCTCTAATGTAACTATTAGATTTAATTGATTTGTAAAAAATAGGTCTGGGCTTCTAGAAATTACGAAAGCCTTATTATTTTAATCTTAAGAGCCATCTAATCCTAGTCCTAATCCAATAGGGTTTTAAGCTAATTAGGTTATATAAATAGGCAAGAGAGCTAAAGAGAAGAAGATACATTCAGAATATACATAAACTCAGCAACTTAGCTTTTCTTTCTTTTTTTGTTTCCAAGCCATTGAAGGCTAAAGACTCTTAATTGATTCAAGGATTGTGAAGTTTTTCTCTTCAAGAATTATGAGATCTTAATTAGTAATATTGATTTCTTCGTATTGGTTTTCCTCTTTCTCTAATTATTTATGCTGAATTATTGAGATTACTTAATGTTAAGTGCTGATTTGGTATAATTGGTATTTAATCTTGTGATTTCTATTCTTTTTCTATTTGAATGTGAAATTATGGTTGGTTAATCATAGTTTTACATGTTGGGACAAAGGGTTAGGGGATTAATTCAGTGATATCTAATTTAATTTCCTAAATCAACTAAATTCTATTTATAAGTCAATTTCAATCTAGTTTTGGAATTATGGCGATTGCTTAATTCATCTTCTAATTTTAATTAACCAAACTCTAGGCAATTGTCTAGTATAGAATTCATGAATTATTGTAGGGATTCTAGGTAATCTAATATTGAAAAATCAATTGGAATAATCAACTGTTTAGTGATTTAGGATTAATCCACAATAAGAGCTATCATATCCTTGAATCGATTGCTATCGTATATTGAAATCTTTCTGTTTTATTTTTATTTTGTGCTTATTTATTTCATTACTTCTACTTTAATTTTGTGCAATCAAACCTCCCCTAATTTTGCATACATCATACAGCATAAGCATTGCACATTGATTCTGTTTCTGCATAACATTCTATTTCATTGCATTATCATTCTATTTGCATTAGTTTTCTTTATTTTCATTGCATAAATAATTCAATAATTGTGTATATATTGTTAGAAAATCATTTAGGAATGATAAAATCAAAGGATCATTAGGGGTACGACTTAATTGTGCCACTATCTACATTATTATTGTAACAACCAATTTTTTAATCTAATTTTAATACATTGTGACGTGCACATCAGTATCCTATGAATAAAAGGTCTACTTGATAGTATTGTGTATTTGTTGGTAAAAATATCATACCTTGAAAAAGCAGGAAACTAGTAATGGTATCTCAATTTAGTGCAAAATCTAAATATCAAACCATAGCTCATATTATTAATGAACTTATGTGGTTTTTTTATGTTTTTAGTCAACTCGGAATTACTTCATCTGGAATCAAACAATTATGGTATGATAATCAAATACCTAATAATATTGTCACAAATCCAATGTTTCATTAATTGACCAAGCATGTAAATATTGATTATTATTTCATTAGGTAAAAACTGTAGGAAGGCATTATTGATCTTTGACATATAAAAATTGTAGAATAAACTAGACATGTTTGATATCTATGCTCTAACTTGAAAGAAAGTATTAGTAAATTATGTTTAGTAATTACTTTAAAGACTAAGTCTGTTAGTAACTTAGAGATTAAGTTTATTAATTTGTTGTGTGTTATTTTTATTACAAATAGATATTGCTTTTCTTAATTAAGGATATAAGCTTTATTTTGTGCAACTAGCTGACAAGTTAGCTGATAGCTGATAAGTTACTTGATAATTGATAACTGATAACTAATAAGTTAACTAAAGTATTTCGTAAAATTAGTTGTTGAACTAGTTGAAATTGTAAAATGACATAAAAGGACATATTAATAGAAATATATATAATTAAAATAATTTTTATTTATTTAAAAATAAAATTATATTAATGTAATTAAAAAATTTAAAATAAAAATATAATTTTTAATATTTTATAAATTTATATATTTATTTACTTATATAATATTTATTTTATTATTTATTATAAAATTATAATTACTTAAAATATAATTAATTATATTTTATAAAAATTATTTAAATTTATATTATAAAAGGGATGAGTTGTAAATTAATAAAAAGAATAAGGATAAATTTGAAAAGAATTTAAAAAAAGGGTAATTTATAAATTATAAACTACTCTACATAACTTATTAAATCAGAACTTACAAGTTAATGCGAGAAACATTTTCGAAAAGTAACTTATAACTTATTGACCAGATTAATAAGTTATAAACTAGTTTATTTGTTGCGCGAAACGAAGCCATAGCCTCACAAATCCTTTTTCTCTCTTAATATGTTTTAATATAACAATTTATTTTAGTACACAAAAGACCAGGACTGTCTTAAGTCATTGTATGCTTTCCAAAGCCACAGTAAAAAAGTGAAATTCTTACATACTAGCAGTGACATAATCATGCCTAAAAAAATTCAGCAGTCTGCACAACACCTGCAAAACAGCAGGCAATGTATAATATGGATAAATAAAGAAAAACAAACAATACCACGTGTAGGAAAGAAATATCAGTAAGCAAAAATCACGAAGCATGAAACTATAACCATTCGCTAGGAAGCATCAAAAAGATATTTGAATTCAATTCTTAGAATTGGACTCATGCGCAATTTTATGGTTACAAAAAAGGCGGTAGTAGTGTTTCTTATTCCCTATATTTCGAGGAGAAAATTCAATTGGAAGATACCTAATAGAAAGTTTGGAAATCCCATCATATTGAGCTTCTCTATTCACTTTACGTGTTCTTGTACTTCCATGGCACTCGTCTGTCTACATTTCATATAATAATTGATGTGCCTGTGATTCTAGCTTCTCATTAAATTGGTGCAGTCATAAGAAAATATGAAGGCCTTACGTTTAAAGTTCATCAAACAGATGCAGTTCTTTCAGTGATTCATCTGAAAGTTACATACTTCATGTATGAGAGCAAATCTAGCAGAAACCTGCCATGAAAAACCCAGGATTCTCAACTCGAGATCTCAATCCAGCTTTTACCAGCCTCTTTCATGCCTACTGCTCTGACTGCTTCCCTCACTTTACTTGAACTATCCCACATTCCCAGTGCTGCATACACATTTGACAGCATTACGTACACAGAAGTATCTTTAGTTGAGCTAGCAAGATGTTCAACAATTATATTAGCAAGCTCCCGGTTCTTGTGAATTCCACAAGCAAAAAGCAAGGAGCAACACATGGTTTTGTCAGGCTCAAACCCCATGTCATTAATCAATTGTTTTGCTTGATTGAAACGTCCTGATTGACCAAGTAGATCAACCATACAATGGTAATGCTCCAAGCTTGGTGTCAGACCATGCACAGATTTTATAGAATTGAATATGGTACATGCCTCCTCAAGCAGGCCAGCGTGTCTACAGGCTGAAAGAACACCTAAAAGGGTGACTTCATTTGGCTTCACACCTGATTCTATCATCTCATACAAAAGCCTAATTGCCTCATCTGCTCTTCCGTTTTGTGCACACCCCACAATGATCCCTGTCCAAGACATTGCATCTGTTTTTGAGACATAGCTAAATAAAGTCAGTCCATCCTCAATCTCTCCACATTTTACATACATATCAACAAGTGATGCTATAGTTATTTCCTCTGATTCATATCCCTTCTTAAGACAGAAAGCATGGATCTGTTTCCCAGTTTGAAGAGATGCTAATTTTGAACAAACTTTTAGGATACTTGAAATAACAAATTGGTCAATCTGCAGACCCAGCAATACCATATCTGAAAAGAGTGAAAAAGCTAACGTGCCAAAACTCAGTCTTGCACAACCAGCAATCAAACTAGACCAAGCCACCAAATCTTTATCTGGCAACCTTTTAAACAACCTCAATGCATTACTGATATTACCTTGTTTGGCATATAGATCGATAAGAATGCTTCCAACAATATAATCTAACTCATAGCCACCAGTGACAACCAAACCATGCATTTGGGATGCTAGGCTCAAATTCTGGAAATAGATGCAGACCTTTAGAGCTATACTAAAAGTATAGGAATCAAAATATGCACCAGAATGATGTATTTGTGCAATCAGATTGAGAGCCTCTGCATAATATTCATTGGCAAAATATGCAGAAAGCATAGAATTCCAAAGTGCCAAGCTACCAGTGACAGATGGACAACACATGAAATACTGATCATATATTTTCCTTGCTTCATTCAATAATTTGCAATTTGAATACATATCAACCAATGCTGTCATATTGTAAGAGCTAGATTCAAATCCTGCCTTAATAATATAACAGTGTATCAGTCTTCCCATGATTAACTCACCAAGATGGCTACAGGTTTTGAGAGCACACGGCAATGTGAAAGTATCTAATTTAAGGCCCTTCTCATGCATCATCGAAACATAATGCAATGCATGGGGACTGCAATTGTGTGCAAGACCAGCAATGATAGTGTTCCAAGACACAAGATCTGGTTTTGGCATTTGATTTAACAAATTCAGCGCTTCATCCATCAAACCTTGTTTAGCATAACCCAGAATGAGGGTGTTCCATGAAGTTGAATTTTTACAAAAAATCTCATCGAAAACTTGTTGAGCATCCTTCAAGTTTCCACATTTAACATACATGTCCAAGAGCGCATTCATTAAAACAGAGTCAAATTTTAATTCAGCCCTATGTATATCTTGATGAATCAACCTGCCCAATTCAATATTGCCTACAAGGCCACACGCCTTCAGGACTGCAGAATATAAGAACTCATTAGGTTGCTCTGTTTCAGATTCCCTCATCTGATTGAATAGTCTGAGGCCCTCGAATGGCATTCCACCATTGGTATATCCAGAGACAATAGTAGTCCATGAAATGATATTTCTCTCAGGCATTTCATCGAAGAGCCTTTGTGCATCAATGAAATAAGAGCAGTTCACATACATTGACAACAAATTATTTACAAGAAAAACCTTATTCGAAACGCCAAGTCTGATTAAATAAGAATGAAGTGATTGGCCATGTTTGATAGATCCAAATCGCCCACAACAAGTTAAAGCTATCTGGATTTTAGTTAAAAACATTGATTTCGTTCAGCACACAAGAAGAAACTTTCTTACAGTGCCACCATTCCCGTTATTCCTCAACCTGTCGTTATCATCAGCTCTGCGTCCAGCCAAGCTCAGCTATATCTCTGTGGCAAAGGGAGCAAATAACCTACGCACAACTTCACTCTATTTATACTAAAACTCCAAGGCACCAATATCTTTAACTAATCTCCATATCATTTTCAGCTATTCAAAACTCCCTCTGTCTCTCTCTACAACTCAAACACTGCTTTCTCTCTTTATACCTCTGTTGCCGTCACACGCAGCAGAGGAGCACGTAACACCTAGATTGCTATGAAATCAACAACCCATTCCCACAATACCGATGGCAAATTTGCAATGTCACCGATAGCGGCGGAAGCAGCTCGCCTAGCCCATCTCGACACCCCCTCGTCACCCCAGCATCTCTCACTGCCGGCACCGACCACGGTCAAAGGCTTTCTCTCAGACCAAAAAGTTGGGGAACTACGCCGCAGGCATAATTGGCCGCCGGTTTATGGTAGCAACGAGATTTTTCAGAAGTTTGTGACCTGATACTGCGGAGGATAATTAAACTGCAACGGAGTTTGGTTTCCTGGTTATCTCTGATCTGCTCCGCAATTCTGTTCATTTTCTCAACAAAAATGTGGAGATCCGAGTATTCTGTGCCGACGGGATTAATCCTTACAAGCTTATTCTAACACCCTCCCAATACGTAATATATTAAAATTTTATTTTAGTACCCCAAAATTTTGGTTTATATCAATTTAATTCCTGAATTAAAATTTATATCGATTCAATCTTTTAAAATTTAAATCTAAATAAGATTTTAATTCCTATTAAAATTAAAATTCATATCAATTAAATTCTTCTAAGAGAATAAAATTTTATTTGAAAGTCAAAAGGTGATTACCCTTAAAGTGACTACTCTGAAGAATAAGAGATTAAGAATGAATCTTAATGTGAGAAAAGACAAATTTGAAAACTAAAGTTTGCAAATAAAAAGAATGAGTGGTACAATTTGTAGTATGAAAAACCCCATCTAACAAAAACTTGGAAGAGAAGAATGTAAAGACAATCAATGTACCAAACAAGAGAGAAAGAAAGTCGAGAGCCAAGAATTCCTTCCAATCTAGGAGAATCAAGAAGCTCTAAGAATGAAAACAAAGAATCCATATTGCAACAACTAAAAACCTAGGGACAAAAGATGGATATGGATATGGATGTGTTGACTATTCTACCACCATCTTTCATAGCAACCAAAGTGGAAGAGGTCATTGAAGATTTTTATGATGACACTCTCATTGTAGTAGTGGTGTTTAATAATAAGGCAATTGCAAAGTTTGAGAAACTGATTGGATAAATGAAAAACCACTTGAGGCTACTATATGTCAAAGCTTATGTGGATGATCAACCGTTGAATTGGGCATTGATTAATGGAGAAGTTGCAATCAATTTGATGCTTAGATCCATTTTTGTTCGATTAGGAAAGCATCTAACAAATTTGATGCTATTCAATGTTACCATAATTTATTTCAATGGTAAAATGTCAATTTTCAAGGGATCATACTTGTCGATCTAAAAATGGGTTCAATAATAAGGTCCACATTGTTCAAAGTGGTGTCTTCCAAGGAGAATTATAATTTATTGCTTAATAAAAACTGGATCCATATTGTAAGAGCAATATCTTTTACATTTCATTAAAAAAAATCCTGATGTTGAAGGAAAATGGGATAGTCAAGTGTATGGAAGTTGATAATAGCTCATGCTATATGTAACAGTGCAATACCAATTTTAAAATATAAAATCCTAATGTGCAACTTTTGTGTGTTGGCAAACTAATTGACCTATTGACTATTGAGATGTACATTCTAGACACATGTGATTTTGGAATAATCATAAATGATAAAATATTGGGATCAACCTATGCCTCAATGAATGAGAATAGGAAACTTGTTCGACTATTAACTTATGTTACCAAGAAAGGTCACACAAAGGTTCCAAGCTATATTTATGACCATAGCTACTTGAATTCATGAATCTCATGTTAAGGATGACACCAAGAAGATCAAAGTCTAGAATCCTTTGAAAGAAATCAATTTGGGAACCGAAAAAGATAAGAGGTTGACTTGCATAAGTACAACTTTGCCAAAAGATATCAAAGCATAGATAGTTAATATATTGAAAAGATATAAAAATTGTTTTGCATAGAACTATGATGAGATGTCAGGGTTAAGCAAAGACTTAGCCAAACATAAGTTGTTGAGTAAGGAAGGATATCAGCCACACAAATAGCTTCCTTAGTGTTTTTCACCAAAAATTGAAAGGCTTTTAAAAGTTAAGTTAATTAGAACTATGAGATCTGCCAAGTGGATCTTAAACATAGTGCCCGTGATGAAGAAGAATGGCAAGTTAAATGTATGCATTAACTTCAAAGATTTAAATAATGCAACACCTAAAAATGAGTATCCTAAGTCGATTATAGACTTACTAATAAATTCAACTCCAAGGGATGACATAATAAGTCTAATAGATGGAAATGCATGATACAATCAAGTGTACATAGGCAAAAAAGACACACTGAAGATAGTTTTTCAGTGTTTAGGGGAAATTAGTGCATGTGAATGTGTAGTCATGCTATTCAAATTAAAGAATACTGGAGCCACATGTTAGTATACCATAAACACAATTTTTCATGATACGATCAGAAATTCAATAGAAATATACATAGATAACATAGTGGTAAAAAGTGACCGCTATTAAAAACATGTCGAGAATTTGAAGCAAGCTTTTGATCAAATGTGCAAAGATAATATAAAGACTAATCCTTTGAAGTGTGCATTCGATATCCCAAAAAGAAACTTCTTAGGCTTCTTAGTTCATTAGAAGGGGACCAAAGTTAACAAAAACAAAATCAAAGCTTTAATAGAGACTTTGACACTAGCTAACAAAAATGAGCTACAATATTTACTTAAAAGGTTCATATCAAATCTTTTCAGTTAAACCAAAGTGTTTTTACACCTTCTCAAGCTAAACAAAAATGAGCAATTTGTATGGAAGGATGATTATCAAGTAGTATTTAAAGTTATTAAGAGGTATTTGACCAATCCACCTATAATGTCATTCGTAGTTCTAGTTTAACCTTTAAAAATGTATTTCGGCCTCCAATGATGTCATATGCTACTTTCTTACCTAAAAAGATGATAAAAGCAAAGAAATGATAATCCACTGTCTGTCAAGAATATTAAATGTAATTGAACAAAAATATCACATAATAGAAAATTTATTTCTTTCTTTGTATTACTCCTGCACCAAGCTTCATTATTATTTATCATTGAACATAGTTTTAATTCTAACTAAGACCAATGTATTGAAGTATATGTTAGGATGGCCTATAATACATGATCAAGTTAGGAAATGAGTCCTAAGTTTAACTGAATTTACCTTACGATACTATCCATTAAAAGTTGTAAAAGGTTAAGTTATGGCTAACTTTATAGTTAAATATAAAGAATGATCAATAAATTTCATTAATCTTAATTATTAGAGATTATATTCCAATAGCTCACACCATAGGATTGGTGTTGATATTGGCATACTTATCTTGATGCCACAAGGGAAGCTAATCGAATTTTTATGTATGATATATTTAAAATACATAAATAATAAGGCATTAATTGTTAGCATAGAATTGTTAATTTAAAGAAGCACATAATGTCAAGTTTTTTTAAGAGAATATAAGTGCATAAATTCCAATTTAGCAGAATATTTGGCTATGTCCACAAGATTATTATATGAATTTGATGATATGGTCATCAAACATATATCTAGAATCCAAAATAAAAAAGCTAATATTTAGCCTAAATTACCTTGGAATACAAAGTCCCTCGCATTACATTAGATACAACTTTTGATACAAATTAAAATTACTTTTGCTGGCAATAAGAAATGTTGCTAAATGTTTTACTAATAATTGAATAGTTACCAATATGTGCACTGACACTACAAGGCATAGCAACAATTAACAAAAGCACTAGTAAAGAACTAAATTATCACTACAAAAAATAAATACATATGCTAGCAATTGTTAGTAGTTATAAATATTTGCCATTAAATCCAGTATAATGATTACATTTATAAGACATCTTATGACCATTTTATTAAATATATGGCTATTTTTGCAGTAAAAAATATTGCCACTAAATGTAATAAACTTTTAAATGGCTATTAATTAAAATTAAAGTATAATTTGTTCTAAAATAATTTAAGTAATTATGTTATTTTGTTCATTATTTTTTTATTTAACATGCAACTACTCTAATAGTATAGGAATTGAAGTGCAATATCAACATAAAGCCTCTATGTGTAGGAAAAAAATATAGATTACAAAGTTTCTTCCAACATCAAAATTTGCCATCTATTACTACTACAATTAAAATTCCTAAAGGAAAAATTAGAAAATAAATATTGTTTCTCCATACTTTAATATTACAACAATCACTTTAAAGTTCTTAATAATTCACACTTGAAATCATATAAGAAAAAGAGACCAAGTCAATCATATTAAGTACACTACTATAGTAACTATTTGTTAATAATGAAAAATCATAAACCCATGTATGCACATCAAAGGAGGAATAGAATAAGTAAGTTTTTCTTACACCATCAAATTAGTGAATTCACAAGATAACTAACATGCCACAATTAGAAAATGAATAGTAATTAGAAATTCATGTAAAAACCATTGTTAGTAAAAATTGAGAATTTGTAACTTGTATTAAAAGTTAAAAATTTTCAAATATTTTTTATGAAACTTCTAAAGGGGTTTGCTAAGCCTTCAACCTTGTCATCAACTTTGAACTTTTGCACAATTACACTAACCTTTTATGACTTCTCTTGCCACATCAATGCTTGTTATAGCATGAAGGATCTTCAATACAAAGTTTTTCAAATATTTACAATAAATCAAAGTAAAATTAGAAAGTAGTTAGTAAAAATTAAACCCAATTTCATGTACAAAATGACCTAATGATCTAAGTCCTAAGTTAGAATTCAGCTAGGAGTACATAAGTGATGTCAATATTTTATGTGCACTTAGTTCCAAATTTGGCCAATATAAAGGTTAGTTTATGGTTAACAAATTTATTAGACTAGTGAAACCTTCTTTATGAGCACATATTTCATCACATATTCAAATTATTTATAATTTTTTCTATAGAAAGTTATTTATAAATTTAGCTATAAACATTTCATTATCAAGGCAAATAGGCCATTATTGTTTGCACAAAATTCAATACATTGGCCACATATAGCTGCAGTAGTCATGAATTAAAGGAGGGATTCATAAATAATGCTTAAAAAGAAAAAAAAACTACCACCACACACAAATTTAATACAATAATAAAGAATAAGTAAATATGGCATGTTAATCATCTCATAACTTCACTAGTTAGATAATGTAAGATAAATTTACTTATTTTATTTGCTTTAAAATATAATAGAATAAAATAACTAAAACTCTCCATTCACAATAATAAGAATAAAAAGAACCCATGTAGGTAAGAAATTGCTATCAAAATTGGTCATAGGAATTTAATTTTAAAAAGAACCCTTCCAGGTCAAGTATATGGTGGGTCTGGTGGTCAACCACATGCATTTTTCTCACTATGACTTTAGATGCAATTTTAGATGTTGAGAATATAATCATAATATTAAGTTAAATGAAGCTAACAAAAATATGTTCACTTTTCAAAATTATTATAATTTTCTAAGTTATATCATATCACTTCTACCATACCTCATCCCTTGAAACAAAGGAAAAGAAAGCATTTCTTTGTGAAAACAATTTAACAATTTTCTAAAGCCAATAAAAAAATTGAAGATAAAAAAGTTAGATATACATAAAATAAAAAAATGAAGCAAATAGAGAAAAATGGAAAGTTAAATCAGGATTTAAGGTAAGAAAAGCAAGATTTTGAAATGAACATGGTTGTCATGTTCACTTATGGCTTATGCAATCTTAATATATTCAAACCACCCTTAAAAGAATGACATAATTTATCAACTTGACATGTCCTATTTACAAGCTTGATAGCATTAAGCTCTTTATAAGATGAATTAGAGAAAGGATTCATAAATAATGCTTAAAATGAAGAGAAAGTCACCATCATATGTAAATTTGATATAATAATAAAGAATAAGTAAATAATAGCAAATAAATAAATAATAACAGCTTTATCCCACTAAGTGAGGTTAATTATATGGATTGCATGATACCGTAAGGCTTTATTTGAGACTATATTTTTAGAAATGTTATTCATTAAGAGATCTTTTTTTATAATTTCCCTCAGTGTCCTTTTTGGCTTTCCTCTACACCTCTTTATAAGACTAAAGATCATGTGATCAACTCTTTTTACTAGTCCCTTCAGTGGCCTTCTTTACACATGTTCAAATCATTTTAATCGATTTTCTATCATTTTCTCCTTAATAAATGTCATGTCAATATTTCCTCATATGTATTCATTCTATATCTTGTCCTTTCTTGTGTGACTATACATCCATCTTAACATTGTTATTTCTGCTATCCCTATTTTTTACTCTTACCCTATTTTTTGCTCTTATTATCCTTTTAAAGCCCAACATTCACTACTATTAAGCATAATTAGTTGTATAATAGTTTAATAGAACTTCTCTTTAAGTTTGGTAGGTACTTCTAATGTCTTTCTCCATTTTAACCATCTAGCTTGTACCTTGTGTGTGATATCTCCATCAATTTCCTTATTACTTTGTAATATTAACCCCAAATACTTATATTTAGACACTTATGGTATGAAATGCTCTCCAATTCTTACCTCTAAATCATTTTTATCTTACTTCTTATTAAATTTGCAATGCATGTACTTTATCTTGCTTTTACTCAAGCAAAAACCCTTTGATTCCAATGCTTGCCTCCAAAGTTTAAGTTTATAATTAATATCTTCCTTTAATTCTTCAATTAGAACTATATCATGCATTTACGAATAGCCTCTTGTATATCCTTTTTAAGAAAATCTAAGACTAGATTAAATAAGTAAGAACTCAAAGTTGAATCTGATGTAAACCTATCTTTATGGGAAAATCCTTTATCTCACCTTTGAAAGTTCTTACACTTGTAGTTATCCCATGATGAGAAAAATATTTACTATTTTATTTTTATCTTATTTTATATCTCTTAGGTGTTACATGTATTTAATTTTACAAAATAGACTTTATTTTATAATTTTGGATTGATTTTATAAGTTTCTAAATTTAATCGGTAAATGCTGGATTTTGACACTGTTTTTATTTTTTAGTCATATCTTGGGCTTTGGATATCGGATTAAGGCAAACTTTATATTGATGGAATGTTAAAAGAGAAATCTACAACTTTTATACTTTGTTCAAAGCCCAATTCATACTTCTTCAAGCCTTTACTTGGCCGACAAGCTAAAGCTATGTTTCTATCCCAACTAAATCTATTTCTATATTTAGGCCATATCTTAAGCTATAATGGTCCGATTAACCTAAAACTAGCACCTAAATTCTTAGAAGACATAAACCTCCAACTTTCATGTTTATAGATCTTCAGATTTCATCATTTCATAGACTTATTCTGCTTGGAAGACAAGCCTGTAGGAATTCATTGATTTGTCTAACAGAATTAATTGCCTTGTAAGACAAGTCTGGACTTTTAGAAATTAGGAAGGTCTTATTTTTGTAATCCTAAGAGTCATCTAATCCTAGTCTAATAGAGTTTTAGGCAAATTAGGTTACATAAATAGGCAAGAGGACTAAAGAGAATAAGACATTCAGAATTATAAACAGATTCATCCAGCAGCCAGCTCCCTTCTTCTTCTAGCTCTCTTTGTTCTTCATCAACGGAAGTCTAAATTCATGGCTGATTCAAGGAGTTAAGGCTCTCCTCTTGAGGATTATAAGATCATGATTTGTAATGTTAACCTTTCTTAATTAATTTTTCTTTTTCTCTATTTACTTTTGCTGAAAGTCTTAAGATTCTTTATGTTAGATATTAATTTGATATAATTGATATTCACCTTTATGATTTCTAATTTCTTTGCTATTTTGATATAAAATTATGATTGATAAATCATAGTTTTATATATAAGGATAGGGGGTTAAGGAATTAATTTGAAGATTTTTAATTTGGTTTCTTAAATCAACTAAATTATGTTCATAAATCAATTTTGATCTAGTTTAAAGATTATAGTGATTGCTTAATTCGGCTAATCTTAGTTGATCAAATCTTAGGTGATTGTCTAGTGTAGAATTCATGAATTATTCTAGGGATTTCGAGTAATTAAAGGTTGAAAAATTAATTAGAAAAAGTTAAATCCTGATTGATTTATGATTAATCCAATTTAAGGCTTTCAATTTCCTTGAATCGACTATTTGATTCTATTAAATTCTCTTTTGTTTTTATTTTTGTTTTACTTTTGTTTTAAGCTTAATTTTTATGCTTATTAATTTTTTAATTTCATGCAACCAAACCCCCCATTCTAATTTTGTTCTATATATAAAATATTCTACATTATATTTCTATTTCTGCATAATATTCTATTTCACTGCATTACCATTTTGTTTGCATTAGTTTTCTTTGTTTTCATTACATAAATAATTCAACAATTATGTATATATTGTTAGGAAATTATTTAGGAAAGATAAAATTAAATGATCACTAAGGGTATGACCTAATTATGTTACTATTCTACATTATCTTATAGCATACCAGTTTTAATACAATTTTAGTACATTGCAGCGTGCACATCACCCCATCATACATGTCCTGTATACCTAGATATATACCATACAAGATTTTTTCTTTTCCAGAGCCTTCCACAACATTTCTCTTAGTACTCAATCATAGGCTTTTTCTAGATTAATGAAAATCATATGTAAGTTTTTTTCTTTACTCCGATACTTTTCCATCAACTGCCATAAAAGATAAATAACCTTTCTTGTAGGCCTTCTTGGCATAAATCCAATTTGATTTTCTATAATCCTCATTTTATCTCTTAATCTATACTCAATCACTTTATCTAATAATTTTATAGTGTGGCTCATAAGTTTTATCTCTTGATAGTTTATGTAGTTCTGGATATCTCCTTTGTTCTTATATATAGGAACCAAAATGCTCCTCTTCCACTCATCTAGCATTTTCTTACACATCAAAATCTCATTAAATAGTTTAGGGAGCTAAAAGATACACTAAACATTTCCAAATTTCAATTAGAATACCATCAAGACCAATGGCTTTACCATTATCCATCATTTTAAGAGCTTCTTTTACCTCCCTAACTTGAATCCTATGATAGTAAGCTAAATTTTGTTCATCCTCTTGGATTTCTAATCCTTCCATATCCTTAGTTGATTCTTGCCCATTATTGAAAAGTTTATAAAAGTACTTCTCCCATCTTTCTTTGATATCTTTATTTGGGAGCAGAATTTACTCTTCTTCATCCTTAATATACCTTACTTGGTCCAAATCTCTTAATTTCCTTTCTCTATTTTTAGTAATCTTATAAATCTTTTATTCTCCATTCTTTGTCCCTAGATCTTAGTAGAACTCCTCAAAAGTTTTAGATCATGCCTCACTTATTGCTTTCTTAATCTTATTCTTAGCTATTCGATACTTTTCCCAATTTTCAGCATTATTATCCACATGTAAAGCCTTAAAACAATCCTTTTTTATTTTATCCTTTTCTTGCACACTTTCATTCTACCATCAAGATTCTTTATCTCTTGGTTCAAAACCTTTTGATTCACCCAAGATTACTTTAACAACCATCCTAACCTTCTTAGCCATCTCATCTTAAATATAGTTGGCACTTCCTTATAATTCTTAATTACCTTCTTCCAATAATATCATCTTAAAAGTCATATGTTTCTCACCCTTAAGCTACCACCACTTGATCTTAGGATTTATAACTTGTTATCTTTTCTAGTTACGAGTCTTAAAATGAACATCAAAGACTAAGACTTTATGTTGTATAGTAAGGCTCTCCCTCAAAATTACTTTGCAATCTTTACAAACTTTTCTACCTAAGCTCCTTACTAAAAAGAAATCAATTTGCAACCTTGAGGTTCCACTCTTGTATATGATTAGATGCTTTTCCCATTTCTTAAAATAAATGTTTGCAATCTTGAAATCATATGCTATCAAAAAGTCAAGAATAGATTGCCCCTCCTTATTTAGTTCTCCAAAACTAAATCCTCCATGAGCTCTCAAAAATTGCCTTGCCTCACTACTAACATGTCCATTTAGATCCCCTCCGATAAAAATATTTTCTTCTTATGGAATTCCTTGAACTAACCTCTTTAAGTCTTCCCAAAACTTCTCTTTCAAATGTGCCTCTAATCCTACTTATGATGCATTAGCGTTGATGATATTGATAGTCTCCATGCAACTAGTAATCTTAACAATAAGATCCTGTCTCTAATCCTTTTTACATCCATCACATTCTTCTTCCAATTCTTGTCTATAATAATATCAACTCCATTCTTTCCTCTAACTTTCCCCATGTACCATAGTTTAAATCTTGTAGTGTCTAACTCTTTAGCTCTTTCTCTAACCTATTTAATTTCTTAAAGATATATAATGTTAATCCTTCTCTGAATTATGATGTTCATAACCTCTAGAGATTTACCTGTCAACGTATTGATATTCCAAGTACCAAACCTAATTATGCTCTTTCGGATTAGCTTCTTTGCCCATATCCATCCATAAAAATGTAAGGACCCTTACTTATTTAACACTACATCTAGGTGCCAATGCAATAGCTCTAGCTCATTTAACAATGTACTCAAGCCATAAAATATATTACTTCTAGGTAATGACCTAGCATTAGCACAATTAAATTATCATGTGCAATCCCATGCTTGGGGTTTTGATAAAGTTTTATGTTAGCTATTGAAGGCCTAACACAACCCAGAGGAAGAAAATGCCCCTACTTAGGTTAAAAGCTAGTGTTACCCAACTTGAAAAAATAAAGCATAAGTAAATGTGACATGTTAATCCTCTCATAACTTCACTAGTTAGATACAATAAGATAGATTTACTTATTCTATTCCCCATAACATAAAACACAATTAAACAATTAAAATTCTTCATTTATAATAATGAGAAGAAATAGAAACTATTTAGGTAAGAAACTGCTATTAGAAGAAGCTAGATTAATATCTGCATAAAATACTTAAGCAATTATCTTTATTTCTATTGTAGTCTTCATTTCTTAATGATGCAATGTAGATATACTCCCTGAAACTAACCAATTTTAATAGACAATTATTTAATTTTCTTCGTGAAAAAAGATCATTAACTAAAATGACATCAATGGCAGTTTAAAGACCTTCAATGGCCTTGACCACCAAAATAGTACACTATAGGCATAATTAATTAACAATTAGTTCCATGAAGTTAAATAATCTAATAACTAAACTAGCTTAATCTTATGTCACATTAAAGCTTATTTGCACTTCATCACTATAGGTAAGTTTTTAAACCATTATTTTCTAGACCTATTTAACCAATAATGATAACAAATCAAGGATTCCTTCATTACTACAATATTGAAAACTTGAACATCAATACAAGTTATAAGCATCAATAATTTTTATTTTCCAATATAAGTTATAATAGAAGCTTCTAAGTTCCTTTGTGAAATAAAAAAAAGGTGCATTTGGATTATCAATGTTAACAAATTTATAGATACAAACTAGTTGAATTCCATTATACCATTTTGTCGAACATGTTGCATGCTAGATTAAAAAAGCTACATCATACAATTTCACAATATAAGCAATGAAACTAAATTCTAAGTAAGTGTAAAGATCAAAGTCTTGCAAGATCGATCTTACCTTTAATTTTGAATATATATATATATATATATATATATATATATATATATATATAATTTTGAACAAAGATTAGTGGTCAATTAGCAATACTATACACATTTTGAGATAGAATTGTAAATTTCTTTTCAATGTGGCCCAAAACGACTTTGACGTGAAGAATAATTTACAAGTAACATTGAATCTTCAAGAATTCATGAAAAAAAATAATTTAATTAAGATGAATAAGAGTATAAATTTACTAACATTATTGAAGTACTGAAGAGATCATTTAGGATATGCCAAAATAGAAAATGATAATGATGGATATCATTGTATTTTACACTTGTGTGTGCTAATCTTTGAATTTAATCTTACAAAGAATAAAAATTTGTAGAGGAGATTCAAACTTGTAACTTCACCTAGAATGAGAGGATCTGAAGAATTTGTGTTACTTCTTTTTCATCGTACAAAAGAGGAAAACTAAGGATATAATAACTTATGAAGGAAAAATTAATTAAAAAAATGAGTGGCCAATGTAGAGTAAACTAATAAGTTAAAAATTATTGAGATAATTAATTTTATTCTCAAGTAAAAGTATAAATACAATGGCAATTTTTTATTTCCCAGCCTAGTATAACATCTACAAAGATATAATTGCCACTAATTAATTATCGTTAAAAGTATATTTTGGTGTAATGCTATCCAAAATGATATAATTAGTTATAGAAAGAGTTTATATGGAACTTAAAGGAAACTTAGGAAGATATTATGTGTAAACTCAAATAGTTCTGTGACTTATTGGAGTACACCCTTGCTCAAGTATTTAAATAACTCTTCTAGCAAGACAAACCGCACTATTAGGATTGGAGCATTAAAATTTGTGCCTTTAGATATAGAGCTATATAGAAAGAGTTTTGAAGGTCAGCTACTTAAGTGCTTAGGAGATATTAAAGCTATTTCAATTATTATTGAAGTACATAGAATAATTTGCAAATCTCATGAGTCAAAATCAAGATGAAATGGGTTTTAATAAGGAATAAGTTTTATTAGTCTAAGACATCAAGAATGTTAGAAACATGGACTAATCTAAAGAATTCCAACGATTAAGTTAAATTATATAATCAAACCTTGGCCATTTAGGAGATGGACCAAAGATATAATATGTGAGATCTACCTAACTTCAACTAAGGGCCACCTTATATGTTTAGTGGCAAAAGACTATTTCATTAAATGGGTTGAAGTAGTTATATTCAAAAAGTAAAGCAAACAAATATTGTTGATTTCAATGAGAACAAGTTTGTATGTAAACTCAATTTACCTGCAACCATCACAATCAATTGAGGAATGGTGTTCACCAATCAAAAGATAAAGGAATATGTTGAATTAAGAAGGATCAAGATGTTAACATCTATTAATACATAGGCTAATGGCCAAGTTAAAGCTGCTAACAAGTTAATCATTAATGTAATTAAGAAATACATTGATCATTATCCTAGGAATTGGCACCAAAAGTTAGATTATGCATTTTGGGTAATCTAAAGTTTTCCCTAAGGATTAACTAGAATCACACCTTATAAGTTGGCATTCAATCATAATATGTTACTACTAATTGAAGTGACAATGTGAGCCTTAAAAGTCCAAAAATAATGTAAGCTACCACAGAATGATAATTGCCACTTAATACTAGATGAATTAAAATACCTAGATGGATCATAGTGAAATGCCTTAGATTCATTGATATGCAATAAGGAAACATATCAAAATAAGATATTCAAGCAAGGCCAATTAATATGAAAAGTTATTTCACCAATGTAGATTAATTTATGGAAGGTGGTAACCTTATTAGGAAAGACCAATTTTTATTATTGATTATTTTAATGAAAGCCATTATAAAATTAGCAATGTTGAAGATAATAAAGCTAAAAATATTAATAGCAACTATTTAAGATTATATAATCTAAACATTAATGAGACCAGTATAACATATTTTATATAAAAAGGCTAAAAATACAACTAAATTCAAAAAGATGGCATAACTCAAACAAAAAATTTCAATTTATAATTATAGCCGAAACTAATAGTTGTAAATATTAAAATTATACTAGCAAGGCTAGTCGAGAAATATCCAAGAGTATAAACTAAGCCTTTTTTGGTTGACTATCTATACATTGAAGTCTATGAAGGATGACTTGAAACTTTGCTACTAAGCTATGGTCATATCTTTACATTCTTGTATTGCTCGACATTCACTTTCCATGCCAACTAACATTGCCTTGTTGGCCTTGAAATCATTCAAATTTAACTTAGATTCATCATTTCTTACCTTAAAAGAGGTCTCTAACTAAAGCTAAACTCCTTGAGATTCTACAAGTGACTATTAAAAGGAAAAAAATTATTGTTGTAGGGAAGACATCTTAGTTGCATTCTTATGCGTATCTTCAGTATATGCTTTGTGCTTAGAGGTGAAGTCGACCTTTCTTTGCTTATTGTTCTTGAAAAATTCTGAAAGTTCATTTGCTCAAGAGCTTGATAAGCATTTTCGATGGTGATACCTTTACTTAAATTTTTAATTATCCTAGAAAAAGCTTTAAGAAGGTTGTCAATACAGAATTTTAGCCTTATAGTAATGGCTTTGTTTAATGGAGAGATACCTTTTAAAAATTTGAAGGTAGAGTCCACTTTCTACTAAAACTTAGGATCTTGAATCAATGTTTCTAACTTTTACTCAAGCAAAGAACCTAGCTTAGCCAGTGCCTTTTCGATGGCTTCTTTGTGCTATTTGTTTTGGTTAACTAAAGGTTATTCAACTCCAACTATTAAGGTTAAATTGAATGTGTCAATTGAAATAAGAGAACTCTAAGTAGCAAAAAAATCCTCTTCATCTTCTTCATCTTCAACAAAACTTTTCTTTAGATTTTTATTATTGATGTTGGTCTCACCTTTGTCATTTTTAGGCTTACCTCCTTTGTACTCAAGCATATTTGGCTCAATTAGGTTCTAAACTTCATTTCCAATTGCTATGTTTAGATTGCTACCCCTATAGCTCATTCTATCTACCATGCACCATCCTTAACATTCCTTCATTAGCTAAACACCACATCTAAATTAGCTTGAAGTTACTCCAACTCAATAATAATTGTCTTATTAGAATCAATATGACTTGATTCATTACTACTAGGGATGTTGATAGAAGTAGTGATCTCGACATTTTGCACTTGACTACTTTAAATCAAAGGTAGTTGGAGAGCTAGGGGAATTAGTATCATGGTGAGTTTTCTTAAAAAATGGAAAGACTAGACATAAATGAATAAGAAAGTAAAAAAATACAATGAGGTGAATATAAACTCACTTGGGACTAGACAACATCTTCAATAGCATTAGGACCTTTGTTTGATTATGCTACAAAATCTTTATGATACGAAGGAATAGAATTGCCTCCTAAGGAGATCATAGCTGAAGAGCACAGCCAACTAGAAGCAATAATCTTCCTTTTTTTCTTGGTAATTTATTTGATAGGTTAGCTACCACCAGCTTTAGAACTATAACATATTTACTTTCTTTTTCTAATATTAAAAGGTGTGTCTTCCATGTCCTTATCTTCTGGAAAGGCTTTGTTAGCCTTTGCATAATATATGTTTTCTTTTTTACCTCTTTCATCACTTAGGTGGCTAAATTAAGCAATATTCCTTGAAACACAATCAAGGTCACAATACTTATAAAACAACAATTCAAAGTAAATAAAAAATACAAAGTGATAACCAAAATGATGAAATTTTACCTCAAGGTTAGGAAGTTGCTCATACTTAACCAAATAGGTTAGAAGTAGTTTAGCTACAAGGTGAACACTTTTAAGTTTATATATGTAATGATAGGCCATAATGACTCCAGAAGTCAATTTTCCTTTCTTGGGTATTAAAGGTATATATTTGGCAATGTCGAATGAGTATTTAGTAATGGAGCTTGAATGGTGGGGTTTATGATATATTCTATAACACACTGAAATTAGATATTACTAATTGGCTAAAAAGTTTTGCAATAAAAGGTGACAAATTAGGTTGAACCTCTAATGATCCATTTAATATATCAAATTATTTAAAATTTTTATGCACTAAAAATAGAAGGAAAAAATACAAATAGAAGTGAAATATAAATTTAAATAGAATGCATACAAAATGCAAAAAAAATTAAATTGTACGCATAATAGAATGAAAACAGAACCAAATTAATGGCGTTTTGATTCAAAATTAAAATAAATGCATAAAACAAGGCAAAGTATAGAAGTAAAATAAAAAGAAAAAAATCAAAATAGTAAAATAATTAATTCAAATATTTGAAAGTTCTAAGTGTGGATTAATCATAGGTTACAAAATATTTAATCATTCTAATTAATTTTTTAACTTTAAATTATTTGAAACCCTTGTAATAATTTATAAATCCTGTACTAGATGATCATCTAGGATTTGATCAATTAAAATTAATAGAATTAATTAACCATTATAATCCATAAAACCAAATCAAAGTTAATTTGAAAATATAATTTAACTAAATTAAGGAATTAAATTAGAGGAAATAGAATTCAGTTAAATTAAGGGATTAAACTAGAAACCTCTAATTTAATCTCTCAACCCTCTATCCTCACATAAAAAATTATAATTAATCAACTATAATTCAATATAAAAATAGATAAAAATCAGATGTTACAAGACTAAATATAAATTATACTAAATTAACATTTAATATATGTAATTTCAAGTAATCAACACAAATAATGAGAGGAAAAGAAAAATCAATTAGAAAAAGTTAACATTACAAATTAGGATCTCATAATTAAAATAAAGATGAGCCTTAAAATCCTTGAATTAATAAAAAATTTAACTTTCTATGGCTAAAGAACAAGAAACTTGAAAAAGAGGAAAAGTTATTTTTGCTAAATTGTATAAAAGTAAAAGTTTAAAGTTTTCTTACCTTTAGACCTTATATCTAACTTACTAACCTTTAAAACCTAGTGGATCTAAATCATATACCTCCTAGAGTTACAAAGAATAAGACCTTACTAATTTTAGAATCCTAGAACCTATTTTACAAAATAATATACTAAAAGGGTTACATCAATAAAATTTCATAGGTCTAAATTTTATCCAATGTAAGATCACTAAAATTACATAATTTCATTGAACTCCAAATACAAAAGCTATAGGGGCTAGGTCTTAAGAAAATTTAAGCGCTAATTTCACCTTAATCGGACCTCCAAGCTACAAATATGGCCTAAAAACTAAAACTAGCTCAATTAGGACAAAAATAAGACTTCAATTTTTTAGCTAAATTAAACCTTCCAAATTTTTGAATTAGGCTTTGACCAAGATATTAAAGTAATAGTGATTTTTGAAGCTTTCCAATGATATAAAGGTTAGCCAAATTTAATATCCAAGACTTAAGATATAACAGAAAATATGAAATAGTATAAAAATTCAATATTAACTAAATAATTTTAAATCATTGTAAAATTAACCCCAAATTAAATAATAAGGCTAATCCTATATGTAATACACTAAAAGGTATAAAATAGGAGAAAATAATATAAACAAAAATTTGCACATCAAATTGCCCTACACTTAGACCTTATATGACTTTAAACAAGACATAACTTTATTTAAAATTGAGAAATAAAAGACTTACTTTCTAAAAATTTTAAAATCATAAATTCACAAGCAAGAAACAATTAAAGCTAGCAAGAAATATAATATATCATAAAGAAATTTTTTGATAAAGTTGAAACTAACATAGAAATTTTATTCAAAAAGAGTAAATTAATATAGTAAATTCTCACAGAATTTACTCTCCAACTTTCAAGTGTTTAGGATCTTATTTTTCATTTAGGTATATGCCCTTGGATTGCTATTGCATATTCAGCTCCTATTATAGTTACTACTCTTGTTTTTTTCTATCTATCCAATCGGTTAAGGAAGTTTTTCTAATGGTATGCCTTTAGGAATTTCTAGTACTTTCAACTTCATGATTGTATTCCAATCTAAGCTCAACATTCTTATACATTTATTTCATATGTTAGGTGTAGCTAGTGTATTTGATAGTTCCCTATTCAATGCTATGCATGGTTCCTTAATAACTTTCAATTTGATCAAGGAAAGCATAAAAAATGAATTTGTTAATAAAGGTTACAGATTTAGTTAAGAAAAGTTCATTTTATGAAATTGTTCTATTATAGGCTTACTAATTATCTAATCTCCACTAGTCAAATCACATGCATAACACATATTAAAAGAACTTTATTCAAAGTTGTAATGTAGCTAAGGAAAAGAAAAGGAAAAATGAACATATGAAAGGATAGAATCAAAGAAATTAATAGAGCACTTGAACCATAAATATATTATGAATAATTATAACTTAACACAATAGCCCAACTTCAAATTTAAACACTCATTAAATTCTTTCTTTTTCCTTTCTTTCCTAACTCCTTTTTTTAATCTTATTTTGTTCCTTTTTTTCATTTTCATTTTTTTATTTCAATTAATTTTTGAACTTGAATTTGATGATCTTTTCACAATATACACACTTACACACCCTTACACTTATTTAAAACTTATTTTATAAAAATTCAAATGCTTTATTAATCTCTAAGGTTAGGTAAAAATACTTATTTTTTATTAAAAAATGTTCATGGACTAATCAATAAGGTAAAGGCAATTAAGCTCAAAGGAACTCAACAAAGATAAAAATTTAATGTTAATTATTTGACTCTAGCTTAAATAAAGAAAAAATATCTTAATCATTTTTGTGCATGCATATACAAAATGTAATCTCAAGAATTCAAGGTTGAGCTATTTTGCTCAAAAGAGGTCAACAAAGATAAAAATTTAAGGTTGATTATTTGGCTCTAACTTAAATAAAGAAAACATCTTAATCATTTTTGTGCATGTATATGTAAAATGCAATCTAAAAAAAATCAAAATAAGTTTTAGAAAAATAAATTATGAAAGAACATCACACAAGAAGGAAAGAGAATAATATAAATTTTTAAATAAGGATCAATATCTCACTAAACAAGTCATGCTATCAAATTTAATCTACTAATTCAAAATTTATCACTACATTAATCAATTTTAAAAAGTAAAATTATTTATTTAATCATGTTATGAATCTTATATAACTTCAGTTGAATCCTACTTATAAAAATTAAAAAAATTTCATTAATAAAAATTAACTAAAATGACTCAAAAAGATTCAAAAACAACTAAAAAAACTTTTTTTTTATATATTTTAAATTTTTTTGGTTTTTTTCAAAAGCATTAAATGAAGACAGAAAATAGAAAATAAAACCAAGAAGTCTCCCTCCACACTTAAATTTTATATTATTCTTAATGTAAAGCATATTAATATTATTAAGAAAGATAAAGAATAAAGTAGGGTCTCTAACTCCATTACTTAGATTATCTCCTAAGAAGCGCATTTATTTGATGACTTTGTCTAGATTTAAGGTCCTTCATAAGAATAAGTTGAGGTATCCAATTCTATTGCTTCCATCATTTACTCTTGAAAACTTTCATAAAATAGCTTGAAACTATGCCCATTAACTTTGAATACCTTGTTGTTTTCTATATTCTTGATCTTAACTACACCATAAGGAAAAATATTAATAATAACAAAAAGTCCATTCTAATAAAAATGGAATTTGCTTGATATCAATTCAAGCTTTAAATTAAATAACTAAACTTTTGACTAATCTTAAATTTTTTTTTTCTAAAAATGAGCTTATCATGGAATGCCTTTGTTTTTTTCTTATAAAGCTTAGAATTCTCATAAGCTTCAACTCTAAGTTCCTCTAGTTCTTGCAATTATGATTTTCTTTTCTCTTCAAATGCCTTCAAATCCATGTTGTACCTTATAATGTTTAAAATGCTTTATGCTCCAACTTTATAAGAAGATGATATGCTTTCCTAAAAATAATGCAGTATAGGGGCATCCTAATAGAAGTTTTATATGCTATCCTATAAGCCCAAAGTGTTTCATTCAATCTAAGGCACCAATCTTTTCAATTAAACTTCAGAGTTTTGTCTAAAATTGATTTGACTTTTTGATTAGAAACCTTTGCTTGCCCATTTATTTAGAAATGATATGGTGTGGAAACTCTATGATAAATTCTATATTTCTTTAACAAAGTCACAAGCATTTGATTGCAAAAATGACTTCCTTGATCACTTATCAAAGTTTATGGAATGCCAAACTACTAAAAATGTAAGACCTAACAAAGTTTATAATAACTTTTAAATCATCAGTCCTATGGCTTTAGCTTTCACCTATTTAGAAACATAATCAACACCTAGTAGAATGTAAAAAAAGCCAAAATTTAAGGGAAAAGGACCCATAAAATCAATGCCGCGCATCAAAACTTCGCAAAAAAGCATAAGAAACTAAGGTGTCTCATGTTTATGAGTTAAATTTCCTTTTCTTTAGCACTATTCATAATTTCTACAAAATCTGTAAGTATCATGGAATAGAGTAAGCCAATAAAAACCAAGATCAAGTACTTTTCTTATTGTTCTCTTAAGTCCAAAGTGACCTCTACAAGCATAAGTATGACAAATTACAAGAATGGAATGAAACTCAGAATCATGTACATATCTTCCAATTATTTGATTAACATAAAATTTCCACAAATAAAGATCATGCCACATATAATGCTTAACCTCACTTTTTTACTTATCAATCTAGGCTTTCTTAGTGTATGCAAATAACACATTAACAATCAAGAAATTTACTAAATTAGTAAGCCAAGGATTTTTACCTAGCAGTTAAAAAAGCTATTCATATGAAAAGGTGTCTTGAATGGATAAGGTTTCTACATCTTTTGGAATCCTACTTAAATGGTCTATAATTAAGCGTTTAGCACCATTCTTATCTCTAATCTCAATGTCAAACTCTTGTAAATGTAACATCCATCTAATCAAGCAAGGTTTTGCCTTAAATTTCTTTAAAAGAAATTTCAAAGCTGCATGATTAAAAAATATAACCACTTTAGAACCAAACAAGTATGATCTAAATTTATCTAAAGAAAAAACAATGACTAAAAGTTCTTTTTCTATAATGGTGTAGTTGGTTTATGCAACATGCAAAGTTCTTGAAGCATAATAAATTACATAAGTTTATTTTTTTCACTATTTGTGCAAGAACAATATCAATTGCATAATTAGGTGCATCACACATTAACTTAAATAGTAAATCCCAATATGGTGACTGAATGATAGGAGTGATGGTAAGAGATTGCTTTAACTTGTTAAAATACTCCTTACAATGTTAGTGAAAATTAAACTTTACTTCTTTTTAGAGCAACTTGGATAATGAAAGGGCAATCTTGCTAAAATCTTTAATAAAGTGTTTGAATAAACCTACATGACTAAGAAAAGAACATACTTTTCGTACACAAATGTGGTAAGGTAAAGTAGTAATCATATTAATCCTAACAAGATCTACTTTAGTACCTTTGCTATTCATTATATATTCAAAAACTATCTCATGCTCTGCTATGAAGACATCTCTTAAAATTTAGCATAAGATTAGTTTTAATACATTTATCTAACACCTTAGCATGATTATCTAACCATGTATTAATAGAGGAACCATAAATAGAAAAATCATCCATGAATACTTTTATAAAATCCTTTAAAAATTTAATAGAAATTCTCACCATACACCTTTTAAATGTGCGAAAGGCAATGCATAGGCTAAATGACATTCTCCTATAAACAAAAGTGCTAAAAGGGCATGTGAATGTAGTCTTGTCCTAATCTTCTAAAGCAATATCAATATAAAAATAACCAATGTAACCATCTAAGAATCAATAATTAGATTTGCTTTGTAATCTCTCTAACATTTAGTTAATGAATAAGAGTAGGAAATGATTTTTTCTATTTACTTGATTGAGCTTCCTCTAGTCAATGCACATTTTTAAACTATTTTGAACTCTGATAGGAAAGAGTTCATTATTCTAGTTCCTCACTACTATTAATCCACTTTTCTCAGGAACAACTTGCATTAGACTCACCCACTTGCTATTAGAAATAGGATATATGATACTAGCATCTAAAAGCTTAGTAATCTCTTTCTTCATCATATCTAAAATTAAAGGGTTAAGTTGTCTCTAAGGTTAACTCATTGGTTTGGCTTTTTTTCCTAACAAAATCTTATGCATGCATGTGGAAGGAATAATACTAAGAATATCTACAAGTGTCCACCCAATAGCTTTCTTATGAGATCTTAAAATCTATAATAACTTCTCTTCTTGCTCAAGTTGCAAATTCTTTGCTATAATAATTAGTAACTTCTCATTCTTTTCCAAGAATACATACTACAAATGTTCTAAAAGTAGCTTAAGTTCTGGTGTAGGTGGTTAAAGCATAGAAGGCACTAATTTAGTAATGGAAAACATTTCTACAAGTTGGATTCCTTCTTGAACATCAATTTTGCATCCTCTAAATACTATCTTCACTTATGCAAAAATTTCAACACATGGCACATTTAGTATTATCATCATAGTGAGTGCACTCATAACTATAAAAACAATCCATAAACTTAAAAAATTAAAGAAAATCAGCAAGCATATTAATAAGAGTATATTCAACAAGCTCATTAATCACATATAATTTAAATACAAAATACTCTTTCATAGAGTATTGGATCTAAGGATGTTAAAGTTCATAATTGTATCTTTAACTTCCATGAAAAGAGTGTTAACATCCACATCTATCTTTATTTTTGTTGTCTTAAGGAATGGACTCCTTAAACTCAAAGATGCATGGGTGTTTGAAGACACATTCTCCATAGGGAAAATGTAGAAATCTACTAAGAATATCAATTATTTGACTTAAACTAGCACATCTTTAGTAACACCAATAGAATATGTAGTACTTTTGTTATCTTATTGAATGACAACTTTTATTTGCTTCAAAAAGCTAAGTTATAATGATGAAAATACTAACATTGACATCGCATTAATGGAAGTTTTTAAGTTAATTAAAGCATGCTCAAATCTATTATTACCTATAATGCAAGGTATATTAAATATCCCTAGATTTTTACTCTTTGAAGGTAAATTTAATTGAAAGATGGTTGATACATTCTGTCCTATACTCATTTTTTCATGGCCATGTAACTTTTTTTTGTGAGTAATAGCTCTTTGAGGAATTTAACATACTTAGGAATTTACTTAATGGCATCTAGCAATGGAATATTAACTTCCACCTTCCTAAAAGTTTCCAAAATCTCTTTATCTCTATCAATTTCTTCTATTTTTTTTAAATTATGTAATTATATTTAAGAAAGGAAGTGATCTTGTATAATTTGCTAGTTTTTGCATTAATTTTGGTTTCTATATTTTCTAGTTTGTCTAAAATGAACTTTTTGTAGAATTCTCAACATTTATTGGTTATTTTTGCTTGCTTTACTAATTTGCTAGTTAAGAATTGGTGATCCATGAACTTTTTTGCTATTTCTCAGCATAATAGCAAAAACATTGCCTCTTAGGTTAGAAATTATTTAGGAATGTAATTTGTCAAAACATTAGGATTTAAACTTATTAAAGGAAGAAGCTAGCTGACTAATCTACATTTATAAATCTTGCATTATAGGATCTATTCTCTGCTAAAACTTCAAGTTATTAGCAACCCTTTACTTGATTAAATCCTTAAAGGCTAGTTAAAAAAGTGAGAATGAAGTTGCTTATTGGTTTTAAAAATTTTGCTACTACATTAGCTTGAAAGGTTGAGGTTACTAGAGTGGAGATTTGCTTGGCTAGCATTGTCCTAGTCTAATTAGCTACTAGATTGATGTATTGTCATATCTAAAATTAGGGTAATCTTTCTAAGTGAAGTAAAAGTTAAAGTAAAGGTCTTATTTAGGTTGTTGTTATTGTTAATATTGGGATCTTACAAGAAATACTACTACTACATAGGCTTGACATTGACTATTACCTTAGTTGTAATGTTGGACACAAATTAGTAGGGCTAGTTAGGTAAGAGCAAATGCCATAAAATTTAGCAAAAAGAGGAGCTTGGATTTGCTGTTGCGATTCCATTGCTATTTATCTTAAAGAGATCAATTCATCTATTCTATGCTCCATTATTTATTAATTTGCATTGGAAAAATTTATCTCATTGATGCTTCTAGTGGTAGTAAGCGTTTTGGTTCCAAATTGTTAGAAGTTCACTATCATGTTAGCTATTAAGTCCTTTGTTGCCATAAGAGTGTTGTCTACTAATGCTCCACCACTTACAACATCAATTATACTCTTATCCATGGGAAAAAGTCTATCATGACCTTTCCTAATTATGAATGGCATGTATTCTATTACTGGTTTCCATTAGCCTTAACAATTCTCATTCTTTCTATCTAATGAGAGTTACCAAGTTTCAAGGAGACTTGAAATTTCATTTTAAAAATTTTATGAAAAATTGGACAGAATCTCCTTTATTTTTGAATACTTTCTAAAGGTTACATGCCCTATAATTCAAAACTTGTGAATTTCCAGTTACGATAGATTTGACATACACACGGTATAATGTAGTTTTACAGTTACACACAAACAATCAATTCAACACATCATATATAGAATCATCAGCACAATCATCAATTTATTTCTAATTCTAATCCAAAATAATCCCTAACTATCAAATCTCTTTAATAAGGCGATCTTAGATCTCCATGGGTACAATAAGCTCAAATATGCTCATCTTAACCTATAAATATTAAATATACAACAGAGTGAATATTAAGAACTCAGTAAATATATATTTACCATATTTTGCAAGTGGTCAATTTATTAGATAATATTTATAAATTAATCATATACTATTAAGCCCAATTCTTGAACTTTTGAAATATGTGAAACCATGATCTAAAATAGAAGTTCAATTGCACATGACTTAAACTCTGTTTCTTACATCATAAATACAAGAGTCTTAACTATCTATTAGAACTCAATATCATATACTACCTATTCCAGGTAGGCTTCATTCATACAAATAATTATTAAAGCTCAAGTACAAATAATTTATTATAATCACATCAAGCCTTTATAATCATGTCAAACAATGAACATAAGCAAAAACTCCAATATCACATAACATCATGAGATAATTATGTTGGCCATACATGTAACTACTATTTAATTTCAAGGCTATTTTTATGCTTTTTTAACTATTTGCCAAGAATTTTCCATCCATTTCTTAAATCAATCTCATATCTTCCATAACTGTGTGCTAGGAATTTTCTTCATTCAGCTTTCAAAGCATCATCCTAATATAATTTACAGTTCTTAATATCACTGCTCTAAGACAATTCATAATTTTCAAGGTCATCTATGGTAGAATGCATAGATAGTATATATATGAGAGTTTAACTCTCAAATCACATTTCACACTATTCTTTCTAACATACAAGTGACAAACAGTACAATCATAAACATTTGGTGATTATTAATAATGTCATCATACTTTCGCCACACACTCTGATCAATTAGTAATCACTTAACGGCTAATTATTCAAGAATTAAGTTTATATACAAATATAGATATGAGTGTAAATATGAAATATATACTATTAACAAGAAGAATATTATTCACTATACTCAAATTATCTTTTTATTAAAAAATAAATAGTGGCAAGATATATGCTCACCTGGTGTCATCCCACAACTTCGAAGATCTTTAATTCCTTTGCTTTCACCTTTTATTCTCTTTATTTATCATTATATGATAATAAATTATAAATAAATGTTTCATTACTTGTTTTCTTTTCATATATTACAAATTCAAATTCCAATCATAATATAATAATATTTCTTAATACTTGCCTCTTTATATTTCCTAATATTAGCTAGTAATCTAACAAGGCTACTTATTCATTTTAGATTTTAGTTTTCTTCACACTTTTGAGATTAACACACAATCAATATAAGCTAATATAATTAAATACTTCATTTAAAAGGATTTATTAGAATCACCCTTGAACGTTCAAACACTAACTTTATGCTATAAATACTTTACATATAGTAATTTAACACTTTAGGCCTAAATCATTATTTTATCAATATTATGTCAAATATCTAATTAACATGGCAAGGTAAGATTTCTTAAACCAAACATAAAACATTCAGAATATTTCATCTCACTTACACTCTAATCATCAGCCTTTAATATTTTATAATATAAAACTATATGTTCACAGGTTTCATCAATACTAGAGATATGAAGAAAGTACGGAAATCTTTTGAAAATGAAAAACTTAGAATTTCCAGATTGTCCATGAATCTCGAAAATCTTATTTTAGTATTTTTACCACGTAAAAATTATATTTTTCATGTTCCCATTCTTTATATCAAGAACACGCACACAACTAAATTTTCTTTAACCAACTAGGAAAGTAGTATAAATATTAAATTTTTACAGCATAAACAGGTTCACTCGCTCACAAAATGTCCGGTTGAAGCTCAGCATAAGCTCATGAAGCATGTGGTGGCCGGAGATGAGCAGATCACGCCAAGGTCGAAGGATCTTCCTACCGCCTTTTCTCCCTCAAGTCTGCCTACGCTAAAAAGGCATCGCGGGGGAAGCTGCCGTGCTGGAGACACAGCGCCAGCCGCGGAAGGATTCAAAAGCCGTAGCTATGCTTGTTCGACGGTAGAAGCTCCACTGGTGATCTCTTGTTCTGCCGTCGTTCAACTCAAGCAGCAACAGCAAAAGAAAAAGAAAGAGACGGAGCATCAGCAGCAACTAAGACCAGCAGCAAAAACTGCGATCAGAACCGGAAAGAGGAGGAGGTTGGCCGAAAAGGAAAAGGAAGAAAAAACTGGTTGATACAGGGGAGAGGAGAACAATCGGGAATGTGCATGAAAAGAGGCAGACAAAAGAAAAAAAGAGGCAGCTGCAGCTGAGGTTGGTAGAAGTTGTTGGAAAAGAAAAAGAAGAAAAAGTAGAAAAAATGGGCAGCACTGTACGGAAGGCAGCAAAATAAAATAATAAAAGAGCTGCTGTGTGCGTGTACCCAAGAAATGCAAGAAGACAGCAGCTAAAAGCAAAAATGATAGCACAGAAACCAAGAGAAGTTGACCGAAATTCACTAACATACTGCTTGGCTCGGGTGATTTTGGGGGAGAAAAAAAATGGGTAGAAAAGCACAGGAAGTTTGATAACTTCCCCTGCTTGGCTATAAATAGAAAATAGAGGAGAATAAAAAATGATAGTGATTTCGAATAGTGGGACTCACTTTTTTTTTCACTTTACAATTGAAAAGAAAACTCAATAGAAGTTCTATACAATACTCATTCCCCAAATTTATTCCATAGCCACCAAAAGTTGTTGCTTTTTCCTCCGCCTACGGCTATTGTTCTTTCCTCCACCTAAAGAAGTTGTTCGGCACAAGTGATCGATATTATCTTCTGCTATCTCTACTACTACATGCTGCTACTATCCATGCAAGTAATCGGAGCTTTATTTTGAAATCTGCAAGTGATTGGTGGTTATTTCTGGTGTGTCGTCTGCCTTTTTGTTTGCAAATCGGCCATAAGTTGCCAGTGGGTTTGTTTTGGTGCTGATCGCAATTTATGTGATCAGGCAAAGCTAGAGATCTGCAAGATCCGATGATGTTGTTAGCCATTGCTCTACTATTCATGGGTTGTTGGGTATTGCGGGTTGGGTCACATGGGAAAATAACATTTTCTCCTATTTTCTCCTACAACTAAGCACACCTATGAAAAATAACTTCTCTCCACTTTTCTTTCTCCTCTATTTTCTTTCTTCTCTATTTTCTTTCTCTCCTATTTTCTACTTTAACCAAGCAATGCTTAAAAGAAGAGAGAGGAATTGCAAAAATTCAACTATGGGTTTTCATTGTACGGTGTTAAAATACACTCACTCATTTTATACTTAGAATCTCAACCATTTATCTTAATTACCTAACTTTCTTACTAAATCTTAGACATTCTTATTATAAAGCTTGTTTTATTTAAAATATTTCATGTATTTTCAATTCTCCTCTAATATATACATATAATTGCATATATTTGTATTAGCTATATAAATTTGGAAGTCCTACAAGAAATGTCTCTATTTCAATCTCAACAATTCTCAAGAATTATTTATTAAATTAGCCATAAATTATTTTATATATCCTCCCACTCATAGTCATTAAAATATTTCATAATTTCTTACATTCAAACTCACTAAAATTGTTTTTAGTTTATGACAAATTCCTTAGAATGATAGCCATATAAAAAATAAATATTTTAAATATTATCAATATCATTTTATTATCCCAAAACCTTTAATATAGAAAATAAATTTAAAACCAATATTAATCAAATAATAATTAATTTCTTACAAGCATCAAAACTTATAAAATTTAAGATTCTAACTGTGGATATTACAAAGTCTTTCATAGAAATACTAGATAAAGAGTTGCTCACTGATTTGGTAGTATGAACAACTTGAATATAACTTTTTAAACCTTTCCTAATATTCATATAATGTCTCACCATTCAGTTGTCTTATGACAAAAATCTTTTTTCTAATTGTAGCAACTCTTGAAGAAGGGAAGAACTTTTCTAGGAACAATTATTTCATATCATTCTAGTGAGTGATTAAAATCTAGTTGCAGTTAGTATAGTCAATCCTAAGCTACATTAGCAAGTAAGAAAAGAAATGCCCTCAATTTAATATGGTCTTCTAAAATGTCATAGGGCTTTACAGTTAAGCAAACCATATGGAACTCTTTCAAATGCTTATAAAGATCCTCATCTACAAGATCATGAAATCTAGGAAGAAAATGTTTAGTTAGATTTAAGCTCAAAGTTAACATTAACCATAGGATATTGGATGCCTAAAGGTTGGCAAATAACATCAAGGGTAGCCAATTCCTTTAATGTCCTATTGTTAGCCATATTATTAAAATTATCACAAGGATCAAAATGAGAGGTGAGGATGCTACAACTAATTGTATTTCTAATCCTATAACAAAAATGAAAGGTCCTTTCATATTTAGAACTAAATTCTAACAATTCACTAGTAATTCTTAGTCATGCACAACATTACACTAGGCTACACAAGATAAAACCGTAGAAATATAGAAACATTAAAAAATTAGCGCAAAATGAAAAATTACTCAAAGCACATCTAATTAACATATCTAGATATTTTTAAGAATTATGGGACCACCATAGAATGAGAGCTAAAATCATGCAAAACTAAAAATATAATGAAAATCTTTAAAAAAATGGCTAAATTGATGGAGTTTATCATAAAAATTAAGGAAATTAACAATTTTGTTCTAGGACTTTTAACCTTATCAAATTATTATAAACATATATATAAATGTTAGGGGAAGATTGAAAATAAGTAAATTAAGATTTTAAATAAAATTAATTTTATGGAAATGAGTTTTAAAATAAATTAACAATTGAGATTGAATCAAATGGAGTTAGAGGGCTGAGATTTCATAAAGGAGTGAGCTTATAATGGGGTGAGAAGCATTATATCAAAACCCACAGCTCCTTTTTTACTTTTTTCTTCACCATTCTCTCTCACATCGACACTTTCCTCTCTTTTCTCCTTCTTTCTTGCCATAATCTCCCTCCCTATCGAATAGCTACCATTGTCAGGCCTTACTTCCTTCACTGTTGGCTTAAGTGCCACCAACTCAATAGCTAGCTACTATTATGCTTTAACAACTCCATTGCATGCAAAAGCTATCAAACGAGCCAGAGGATAGCTAGTAGGTGTGTAGTTGATGGGCTAGTATTCTTTGGCCTTTACACATCACTAGAGCTTCCCATGACCTTTCTTTGATTTCTTCCAGCCTTTAGCAAGTTCAAGGAGTAATAAGAATGCTAATTCATATTTCAAGTCAACAACCACGATTTATTGCTTTCTTTTGCCCTCACAAAAGTTTTGATGGTATTTTTGCCACCATTGAGCTCTGGTTCACTCTAAGGAAGTAAGATAAGTTATTTGTGATGCTTTTGCTATTTTGAACTAACCTTAAGAAAAACCTATTTCTATGTTGTTGATACATGTGCTAATATATAAGAAAAATACACCTTTTTATGTTATAAGCTACTTGAATAACATAATCAAAGAAATATAAAATATTACTTCCTAATATTTTGAAGGATACAAGTGTGATTCAAGAAATTTCATTTGTATAAATTCTAAATAAATAATAATGGCTTGGAAAACAAAAATAAGATTCTATACAATAGAATGTTGAAATAACATGATTAGGGTTTTCATATTATTAATCTTTATATTTTATGGTGATATGGAGTTTACCTAAGAAGAAAATGCAATATATATATATATATTCTTTAAGAAACTTAGATAATAACTTGGAAACAAAAGTTTATTATGTTACGAAATGTTAAAATAACATCATTAGAACAAGGTTAGAGTATAAAGTTTCACCATTTTTATTTGATCTATGTTTGGTTTAGAAAATCTCATTTTATCATCTTATTTGGATAATTGACATAGCACTGATAAAATAATAATCTTATACTCTAAAATGTTGACATCTCATAGTTTGGTCATGGATTTGTAGTGTTTAGAAAATAAATTAAATGATGCCCTTATGCTTATAATCCATGATTATAAATGGTGAATGTAGGGAGAAAGTAAGAGGAAATATGGGTGTTCAAGTGCTTCTTGAAATGGATAGGCAACCCCACCAAGTGAGTATATATCTCACCCTCAATTAATATTTATTTTAATAAAGTGGTGATTAAATGTTATAATTTATATGTTTATGGATGTTACAGAATATACATGTACTTCCATATGTAAGTTATTTAAGGTATAGTCATATAGCATAGATTATTATTAAATTATTCTTCTAACCATACATAAATAATATAAAGATGCTATCTATGGTAAGGAAGTGATTATCTATTGAGTAAATATGGAATTACCATATTAGAAAGACATGGTGGTGCCATTATTATCTTTGACCAATTGTGAGAAGACTACAATGGCAAATGATACAATTTATGTGGTGATTGAATTTACTTGGTTGTATGCATGTTAGAAAGTGTAGTGTGAACTGTATTGTGATGTGATTAAATGCTATGGATATGCAAAAAGGCATAGTAGTGTTGATAAATATATACAGTTATGTAACTTAAAATTACCTGTGATGATATAATAGTTATTCACATTGAAATTTGCATTGCATTTGTGATATGTAGAGCTGAGCTTTAATGAATTCATGACATTATGAATGATGTCATAAGTGGCGTTTGAAATGAGAAATGTGATAGGGATAATGATGTGAAAACCTGATAGGAAATTCTCGATAAATAACTTACGAAGGATATAACAATGAGTCGAAAATAAAAAAGTGGACACATGTATGTATATTATAAATAGTTATGTAATGTAATGTGATATTAGAAATTTATTTGTAATTGAACATTACTATTGACATGATTGTAAGAACTTGAGATGATTATAGTGATTCAATTATGATGAAGCCTTAATGGCTATTTGTGAATGTGATAACCACTTAGAATGGGTAGTGCATGATATAATAAGGATATTTTGCACCAATGAATAATTGAGATTATTATTATTAAGATGTAAATGATTTGTGATATGAAATATAGAACCTAAGTTATATGCAGGTGAATACTCAAACTGAGACTTGGGTGCATATGTTTCAAAATCCAAGAAATGGGTTCATTATTATTTTCTAATTTAATATATGATTAACCTATGATTGTTATATATATATAACTAATCTCTTATAAGGTGGTGGTAGATATATGCTCATTGAGAATGAGCATATTTTAGCTTGTTGAATCCATGAAGAGTCAAGACCACTATATTAAAGAATTTTAATAGTTGGATTAGAATCAGAACTAAATATCAAGATTTCGTTGATTCAGTATTTGGTATGTTGAAATGTTTATTTGTGTATATATCTTGAGATTGTGTGGTATTGCATACATTGATGATGCTATTGTATCTGATAAAATTTATAGGTTTCATGATTTAAGGCAAGTAGTCATTAAGAAATATACAAAAATAAAGGAAACTTTATCTATTTTTTCATAAAATTGAAAATTTATTTTGGATCCCCACAAGAATAGAAATTTCTAGTGGGCCAAATGGGTATAAGTAATATTAAGGTGAGTGGAAATCGAGTATCCAGATTTATGCTAGTCATGATTGAGTTTTGGTTGTGACAACTAGCATCTTGTTTTGTTACAATCTATTTGCATTTTTTGTTTTGTTCTACATTTTGTCTACATTCTATTTATATTTTGTTTGTAATCAAAGTTAGTAAATCATTGTGATAAGATGCGTCAAGTTGATCATTAAGGTTCAACCTAGTATTTCACCTTTTACTAACAAACTAAAAAAAATTATCAAACTAGTGTTTTAATTTTAATTATGCTAATTTCAATTATTTTACGATGCACATTTAGCACTTGACAACCTTCTTATGTTATGAATTAAGGCCCTTCCCTTTATGCCCTAATAAATGTAATTTATTCTATCATTCACTTTCTTCAATTGTTGAAATCTTGAATGGTAAATGCATTTGATTTAAGGCGTTTTGTTTTTTCCATATTAAAGAGGTAGCATGGTAGACAAAAAATAGTATTCTTAGCAATTGAATACTCTAACCATGTTGGAAATGAATCATACCAAAAAGCTTGAAATCAGTGATGATAACTCCTTTCTTCAGAAAATGGAAATTCTTTTAACTTAGGTTGATATGTGCTAGCTTTAAGACAAGTATGATGTATTTCATTTCTTTGATTAAAAGGGAATTAACATATTTGAGGATGTAATCCTGGATCACGTTGTAATAAGTTTGTATCCATTTTTCTAGGCTTAATTCTTTTACATTTTAAAGGAGGTTTTTCATGTTGATGAGTTAATAAAAAATTATCTTCAATTAAATTATCAATGGAAGAAGAAGGGGCCTTAACATCTAAGTGAATACCATCTTTCTTTTTACAGAAACTACCAAGTGTTCTTTGCTTTCCCAATTTTTTAACCTAAAATGAATTCAATAAATTAAAATTTTTTATATGAATTATAGTAAAATTTTAAGAAAATGCTCATAAATTATCATGATTTTCTTTACTAGCTTGAAAATAAAAATAAAAATGAGATAACTATTTACTCACACATAGTACAAAATAAATATAGAATAAATATGGCAATTATCTATGTTTTTAATAAAAAAATAATGATAAGCTAACTATATATGTTTATTTTGTTTATTACTATGTAGTAAATATATTAACTTTTTCTTATCCTATTACCTTATTCTAAATATGCCATTTTGGTAAATTCTAGATTTTCTTAATTTCAATAGTTTTATTATATTTGATATTCTATAAATTCAAGTGGGAACATTTGGTCATACCTCATTTGTTTTTTTAGACTTTAGTTCATAAATACATCCAACAATGGTAACATCACAATGTCAGTAAGACGATTGAATATAATTTTAAATTTACCAAAGATCAAAATTAATAAAAATGAAAAAATTTTCAACTTCCTTATGTATAGTTCAAATCTTCATTATTTAAGTTAAATAAACAAAAACAATATTCGTTAATTCCTGTTGGCATTGCAGCTTTTGTACTCTATCATAAACAACATGATTTAAGTTAAATAAATATTAAAATATACATAACTATGCTTGCACATTTTAAGCCTTCAATGCAAGTTCTCTTTTGGCATTGCTGCTCTTTTATTTTTGATAGAATGACAACACTTTTTGTCTTTTTTTTATTAGTTACTTTATGTACAATTCCTATGCTTTCCTTTGAGTGATGTCTTCATTTTTTCTTTAGTGTCTTTTGAATTTCTTTAGTTTTACTAGAATAATAATTTTTTTTACTATTTAATGCTTTATTATTTTTTATCTTTACCAAAAGCTACTTTTTACCCTTTTTTCTCTCCATTTTTACATCATCCCAATGTTTGAAAAGTTAAATAATACTATTTATTTTTTATTTGGTTTATAGGGGTTAGCTCCATTCTTTTTAGGGGATCCACATATAAAATATATAATAGATAATATAAAATAAACTCGGACTTCTTCCCTTACCTTCGAGAGTAGTTCTACCCTTGATCACATATGACATTTAAACCTTATTTTCACATAGAGCTTTTTTTAGCTTATTTTTCACATAAAGCTCTCTCTAGCTCATTTTCCACATATAATAAGGTAAGGTCACAATGTCATCCTTTTCCATAACCATCACATAATATAATATAAAATATAATTTATCAAGAAAGAACTTACATTTATCTTATCACATTTCCAGTGATCACAACAAGCATTGATGTTTCCACTTTCATATGCTAGATTATTAGATCATATTTTCATGTAAGAGTTCATCAACTTTAGTTCATTTTCATGAACATTATGAAACTAAATGGAACACAAGAAGTAAAAAGTATTTCTTATTTATATATTTGATTAAAGATACATGTATATATATATATATATATATATATATACAAAATAGTAATGGGACTACTTACTAGATATAATCGATATGGGACTACTTAGTAATACATATATTTACAATATTATCTAACACTCCCCCTCAAGCAGGAGTATATAGATTATATGCATCATGCTTGTTACGAATGAATTTAATGCAAGGTCCTTTAAGAGACTTAATAAAAATATCGACGAGTTAGTCATTTGAGCTAACTTGGTTAGTGATAATACAATCAGATAACACCTTTTCTCAAATAAAATAATAATCAATTTCTTTTTTTTCTTCTTATGAAAAATTGGATTGAGTGCAATATAAAATGCAGCTTGATTATCATATAATAAATGTATTTGAGACATTTTTGTAAATTTTAATTCTTGAATCAATTATTTTATCCATATAAACTCACAATTTGCTAAGGTTACAACACAATATTCAACCATAGCGCTTGATCTGACTATGACCTCTAGCTTTTTATTTTTTTCATGATACAAGATTATTATCAACAAAGATACATTATCTTAAACTGGATTATCTATCAAATAGAGGTCTTTCTCAGTTAGTATTAGAATATTCTATCACCTTAGTATGTCTTTTTATTCTCATACAATAATCCTTGACTAGGTGACCCCTTAATATATCTTAAAACTCAAACTACTACTTCTTAATGATTGTTACATGCAAATTAAAGGAATTGGCTGATAACACTAATAGTAAAGAAGTTATCTGGGTAAGTAATAGCAAGATAATTCAATTTACCAATTAACCTTTAATATCTTCTAGGATTAGATAGACCTTAGAAAAAGTTTCTTATTAGGATCCATAAAAGAATCTATTGATTGATAATACAACATACCAATTTCCTCCAAAATGTCTAAGGCATACTTCCTTTGAGAAATGATAATCCCCAACTTGGACTATGCAACCTTAATATTAAGGAAGTATTTTAGAGGCCTCAAATCTTTAGTCTAAAAATGACTAAACATATGTGTCTCCACATGGCTAATTCCATCCTAATCATACCTAATAACGATGATATCATTAAAATATACAACTAAGTAAATATAACTCCTTAAGGATATATGTTTGTAGAAATCAAAGTGATCATATTTATATTGAATCATGCTAATGTCCTAGATAACTATGCTAAAATATCCAAACTAAGCACATGGAGATTACTTCAAGCTATATAATGACTAGTGAAGTTTGTAAGCCAGACTAGACTCCCTTTGGGCAATAAAGCCAAGATGTTATCCTATATAAATATCCTCTTGAAGCTTATCATGAAGGAAGACGTCAATATCAAACTAATGTAATGGCCAACCAAGCATCACCACTATACATAAAAAAAGTTAAACAAATGATATCATAGCCATAGAAGAGAAAGTATTACTACAGTCCAATCCATAAACCTGTGTGCACCATTTGGTAACTAAACAGGCCTTAAGTCAAATAACTTGCCCATTAAAGTTAACTTTAATAATAATAGGAGGTTAACATAGGGGTAATGGAACTAAGTCCTAAGTAATAGACTATAGATTGCCATCTTGGGTAGGAAAGTGCCTCACTAATTATTTTAGGAACATATATAAAGGATAATGATGAAAGAAAGGCATTATATGGAAGAAATGATCGATGGTAATTGAAAAAGTTATAAATGGGATACGGATTATGGGTAATTCATGTACCTTTTACAAATGGTAATAGGAAACTAATCTTTAAAGCTTAGGCTTGAGGTAGATGGAGATAGTGAAGTAAAAGGTGAGTTAACATGTCCTATGTTAGTAGATGTCTTTGTAGTAGGTGTAAAAGCACAAAATTTTCTGGTGTAGCATGTCTATGATGAACTTGTAGAGGCATAGATGATGTGGTAAACTTGGATATAATTAGAGCAACAATAGGAGAATTATAAAGAATAGGTAACGCTTTAAATAAAGATGGATGTTGGGAAAAGGTGGAGTAAAAAGGAAGGGATTCAAACAATGTAACATCAATGGATATATAATATTTATAAGTTTCAAAGGAATAAAACCTATAACCTTTTTAAGTATAAGAATAACCAAGAAAAATGCACTTAATAAATCTAACTGAAAATTTATCTTAATTAGAATTCATATTATGGACAAAATATGTGTAACCAAATACTCGAGAAAAAAAAATACAAAGTTCGATTAGGAAATAAGATAGAAAAAGGAACTTTGTGTTAAAGAATAGAAGAAGGCATTTTATTAATGAGGTAACAAGTGACAATAGTAGCATCAATAGAGAAATGAAAAAGAGAATTATTATGTAAAAAAGAGGTGCAAGTAGTCTTAATCAAATATCTATTTTAACATTTAGCAACCCTATTTTGTTGAGGAGTATAAGCATAAGAGGATTGGTGTATAATTCTTTAGGAAGGTAAACAATTAGTAAAATTTATAGAGAAATATTCAAAGGCATTATCATTGCCCAAAATTTGAATAGATGTGTCACACCCAATTTTTAATATAGCATAGAAAGATTCAAAAATAGAAAATAATTTAAAATCACTTTTTATTAAATATAACCAAGTGCAACATGAATAGTCATCAATAAAAGTCACAAAGTATCAAAAATCGAGGAAAGACATGACATACCTAGGATCCCAAATATTAGAATGAATTAAAGAAAATAGGGACACAACATGATTATTGACTATTTTTGGAAAGGAAGTTTAAGATTGTTAACTAAGTTAACAAGACTCACAATGAAATTAGGAACCATCTTTTAAAGCTTTAGTAAATTAGGATAGCCTAAATAGTTGTGGAGAAAAACATGAGACTTAATAGCAATGCAAGTTATATAGGAGATGGGAAGGTTAAGGTCATAAAGACCTATTAACTCACATCTTGTGTCAATCATCTAGCTCGTACCCTACTCCTAGATAAGAATAGTGTCATTAGTAAATGTGATAAAACAATTGAGATCACGGCTAAGTCTACTAATAGATATATGATTAAAAGGATAATAAAGTGTATAAAGGACAAAGTCTAAAGGTATAGGAGGAAAAGGTTTGGCAAGGGCTATGATCTAAAGTCATAAAGGAGAAAGAATTAGATGCATTAAAGGAAAAAAGTAAGAAAATGTTACTAAACATGTGATTAAAGGTACTTGAATAAAAAATCCATAGGCTTGTGATCCTCACATTTTTATCTTTGTGTCGATGTACTTTTATGTGAATCAAACACTCGGAGTTTTAAGAAAAGGTCTTATGATTATTCAGAAAAAGTATATCAACTCTTGGCAAAAGAGCTTTTACTTAAAATACTCTTTAAGGGGGTGAAGTGTTAAGAAAGCTCAACGAGGTGCTTAGACACCAAGCTAGGGACTTAAGTTTTTTGGCGTGTGTCCATCCCCTAGACATTCAAAACTATAGAATGAAGTATATACTAAGTGAATAGAGTGTCTTTTTCTCTATTCAATTATCTTTTTCAGTTCATTATGCTCGGAGGCTTCATGTGTGGGGTGATCTTATAGTTTAGTATGCATAGGTGCTTTAACAATATTTAATAGTGGCTTATAGACTTATAAGTTTCATTATCTATTCCAAATGTGCCATAAGAAGGTTTTAGTAGGAAGATTAGAATGTTCACTAAGAGTGACAAGTATACACTACATAGTTTTAGCTAGAAAGCTATCAGTCCATGATAGAACATATCAAAGCTCAACTTAGGCTAAAAGGCTAAGATCAGGTAGGTTATACATGATTTAGATGTGACTTTTCCAATGGTATATGAGGGATATATGAAGCCATCATTCTCAAACTCGAATTAGTTATTTCTAAATACTTAACCAGAAGATGTAAAAGATTAGATTGACTCGAGAAGCTAATGTGTGAGATAATGATACATTTGAGTGACCGTGGATTAGTACATCAGGCATAAGCATTTGTGCCAAAGGGTTATTTTGCTTATGTATGTGGGACATTGGTTATGCACTTGTTCATAATAATGGCATCGAGGGGTGCAAATCACCATTCAAAGGGACAGGTGAATTAATGACCTATTAATCTTTCTAGAGGGCTTGATCATTTCTTAAGGGATCAATAAAGCCCTAAAATGAAGCCTTTAGTCATGTAGAAATGTATGGCCATAGTTAAAGGGCATGAGTTAATTGCTCTAAAGGGAGTAATCCAAAATTATGTCAAGATAATCTAGAACGATCAATTCAAGTTACTAGGAAAAGCATAACCAAAAGGCAAAGAAAAAATTCAAAGGAATTGATGTTATGTACATAATTTATAGGTTAGATAGAGTGCATAGTCTTCCCACATGATTCTTTCATATAGTAGGCTAGGCTACATAGTTTCTTAGTGAAGTGGCAATAATGACTCAGGAGGAGTAAGTAGTAGAATAGCATTACATAGTTATAGGGTTTGAGAGACTTTGTGGTAATGACCATGAGTTCACATTTGCTTGTACATAAGTAAGTGGAGCTTAGGATAGAATAAAGGATGCTCTATGCTCAACTCTTTTGAAAGTGTTGAAATGAGGGAGCCATCAGAGGATATGCTTAAAGAAGTTGTTAAAGGACACACTTAAGTAGGATTATAAGAGCTTGGACATTAGTGGATATTGCTTAAGTTAAGAGGGATCATGAAGATTGCAATGCTAGAGAGCATCAACTCTAAGGGTAAGCTGTGATGACTAATAAAATGTTAAAATGTATCAATTCAGAGAAGATTAGAGGATTAAATCGAGTGTGAAAGTGGCATTGTAAAGTGTCATGAATTGATTGAAAATAAACAAATGGACCGAGGAGCAAGGTTATAGGGCCTTTGTATTGATCAAGTGTAAGTCTTATCTTTTACACCAATGATATGGGATATTAGGGGCAAGATACCTATTAGTAGGTAATTCAAAGTGCTAAGCATTATTTATGAGCTATAGTATTAGTACACACTTTTACTACAAAGGTGGCATCCATACAAATTGCAAAGGTAGTGAGCACAATGCTGCAAAGATAACTACCTATAGAATAAGTTATAAAGGTAATGAGTTTGAGAGAGCTAGTGCGTAAGTGTCACTAAAAGGTATCAAAATGCTTTGAAAAGTGTGTACAGGGTAGCCCTTTGATAAATTTATGGATTATGCATTTAGTTAAGAGAATATCGATGTTGTAAAGATGATAGTATAAATTTAAGATAAGGGAACATTTATAACACTCAAAGAGATAAGCTTAAATTGTCAAGGAAGTAACTCAAAGGAGTAGGCTAAAGATCACTATGAAGTTTCAACAAAGTAAATAGATTATCTATGAAGCTATGTTAGATTGAAGCGTCAATGAAGGCATTGACATTTGAAGTGTGAGAAGATGACATAAGCTAGTAGTTGTGATAGCTTGATATGAAAATATGTTCCGATTTGGATAAGACTTGATGAGAAAATATAGCATGTTATAGAGGTCTTATGGCTGAAATTTGGGATTAATTTAGTTAGTGTAGTATTTTTCCTAATTTTCCTAAATTTTCTAAATTTAGGAGTATTTTAATAATTTTAGCATGGTTGAAGAATTTAAAAGAGTTTGAAAAGCTTATATTTGAGATCCTTGCACTTTTATCTTTGTGTTAGTATGTTTTCATATGAATCAAACACTTAGAGCTTTGAAAAAAGGGCTTATAACAATTCAAAGAAAGTATGTCAACTTCTAGCGAGAGGACTTTTACTCAAAATACTCTTTAAAAAGGTAGAATGTTAGGAAGGCTTGGTGGGGCACATGAATACTTAGCTAAGTACTCGAGTGTGGTGGCTTATGGTTATCCTCTACATACTCAAAACTATAGAATAAGACATATACTAAGTGAGTAGATTGTCTCTCTCCCTATTTAATTGTCTCTTTCAATCTATTATGCTTGGAAGCTTCATGTGTAAGGCAATTTCATGGTTTAGTATGTGTGGATGCTTTAGTGACATTCAATAGTGGTTTATGGACTTATAAGTTTCATTATCTATTTCAAACAAGCATGCCATAAGAGGGTTTTAGTAGGAAGGCTAGCATATTTTCTAAGAGTGGCAAGCATATGTCATATGATTTTAGTAGTCTAAGTCAATGAATATAATAGAATGGTAGGGGCTATTTATTATATTGTTTAAATGGATAATCATCAATATGGGCAAGATTAGCATGAAGAGGTTAGTTATGTAGTTTAAACATTGATTCCTCGTGTAGCTTTATTATTAATAATAAGTACACTTAGGATGATATTTTCCTAATAGCAATGGGAGACATAATAAAAGTCTGAAAATTAGTAAAAGAATTATTACTAGTTGTTATAGAGCTAAAGAAAGGTGTGAACCAAGATTAAATGAGTAAACTAGAAATAACAAGCGGAATGTAGTGGTTGAGGCAAGTATGTAGTAGTTAGAGTGGTGATTTAACACTTAGGTTTGAATAGAGGATATCATGTTAGGATATTAGCAAAGGTACAAGGAAATGGATGTTGAAGAAGGTGGATTAGAGCTAGATAGATATTGGATCGTATATTAGAGATTAAGCATGTGACGCCATGTGCAATGGTCATTAGTGATGAAACTTTATTGAGATGTTAAAAAAGAAAGGTTGAGGATGGATTAATGGCAGCAGTTGAAGATAAACTGATGAGCAATGGTAGTCAAAGATGGACCAATGGGTGGTGATAGCTAGAGATGGACTGGTAAGTGGCGGCAACTAGAGATAGATTGGCAAGCAATAACAACGAGAGAAAAAGAAAAGAAAAATTGGGAGTCTAAGGTTTTTGTAACCCAACTCTTGTTATCATATGAAACTAGATAGAATGCATGGAGAAAAAAGTATTTCTTATTTATATATCTAATCAAAGATATATGTGTATATATACATACACAAAAAAAAAGTAGTAATGGGACTACCTACTAGATACAAAAGATATGGGACTACCTAGTAATACCTATATTTACAATATTGTCTAACAAACACCATTCATGAATATTCTTGCATGCAAACTCATTAGTGCATATATATATGTATGTATAATTAGCAAGTTAAACTTTCATTTCATGCACTAATATGCTTATGGATTCAGCATGAAAACTATGAAGCATACTTTATGGTTTCACAATTATTTTCATTCTCATTCAATTGATTTTCTAAGCCATTAATTTGATACATGTTTATAGTATAAACATGTGGGACTTTATTTAAAAAATTAGCATATTGGTGCACGGTTTTCTAGCCTAAAAATTGCACACTTCTACTTAGACTTTCCAATTTTAACCGTTCACAAACTTAATCATATTCCATCCTATACTTTGCATATTATTTTACTTAGTAACAAAATTATTTTTCCTTACTAATTCAACCTTAATTACATGTGACCTAGTAGCAAATAAACTACATATTTTTCATCTCATTTCAACATCAAATAATTATGGAAATATTTACAAACCCTTACTAGGTAAGATAAACATCCTTATACCTGAGAATTTGATTTTAAATAGCAAACTTTTTTGAATTTTATTTTGAAAATTTATAGAATTAATTTAGAAATATTAAATGTAATTTTTTAATTCTTTTTATGCTCAAAACATGTTACACAACTTGCTAAACAATTGTCCTAAAAAAACACTTTCTAGGAGACAAAACATTATTTTTAAAGCAAATTATTTTTTGTGTGTTGTTTTGTATAGCAAAACTAAGAGCTATATGCTCTTATTTCAACTTGATTTTGCTTGAAAAACCTTAATATAAATGTTTAATAACATCCTCTAAATAGTTTAGAATATAGTGTAATAAATTTGTCATAAAAATAGATTTTTCCCTATTGAAACAAAATAATACTCATGAGTATTCTATATGCTTTCCAAAGTTAATTTTTCTTTAAAAAATTAATGTAACCACTGTTAATATTAATTGGGTTTTAGAATAATATGTGCTTAATTTTATCTAAAAATTGAAAAAAATTTGCCCTAGGTACAAGAGAGAACCTGAGAGCCTCCTGCATACATTCCAACAAAATTTTTATTTCTTCTTTGAATAAAACCATGCTTTCCAAACACATTTTCACATATCCCTTTCAAGGGTTTCTTTTTTTCTTTTTTTTTTTAAGTTTCTTTGCAAATCCTTACTTAAACAATCTTTTTGTCTTTACTTTTTAAAAAAAACTTTCAAAACGTTTTCTTCTTAGAGATGGAAATCAAATTATCTTTCTTAAACCAATATTTTTAACACCTAAAATTGAAGTTTTTAAAAAATACTTTTTCAAGTAAATCCATCATAAATATCATGACTTCAACACACCATCAATCAAAAGACATATATATCTTGTTACATAAAGATCTTCTTAAAAGAAAACTAAAAAGACAATTAGTAGATCTGTCCTTACTTAGTTAATCTCGCTTGCTTGTTTTCCCGCACTAATGATTTAAGTTTTGCCATTCAAAATAGCATGAAATTTGTAAAAGAATTCTAGAAAAAGTTATAAAAAGAAGTGAATTAACTATAGTAAATGAGCTTTTCCTTCACCTTGAAGAAGAAAAAAGATTAACTTCCAACAACCTCTTAAAGAACTTGGAAGATCAATCTTAGAATCACACAAAAGCACTTGAAGAAGAAGAAGAGAACTCCCACTAGCAAAGAGTGGTTTTATATTTGGTATAAAGAAGGCTTCACTTAAACACTCCTATTTATAATAGTAAGGTAGAATAAACTTCAAGCTTCTTATGGCATAAAATTACATCATCTTCCTTGCTTCTCAAGGTGTTCACAGTTTTGTCTCCAATTTTGGAGCAAAATTTATTTTATCTTATCATTCCAAGAATATTTCTTTCTCATTCAATGCATTCTTATCATAAAAAATGACTAAGCTTCTCTCATTTAATGCATGCTCATCTTAAAGGGATGACTAAGCCTTAAGCTTTTGTCCATTAAAAGCTTTCAACTTGCATGCTTATTTTAAAGGGATGACTAAGCCTTAGCTTTTATCCATTAAAAGCTTTCAACTTGTTCATCACTTTTAAAACTTAGAAATTACACTAGTATCTAAAATTAACTCATTTCCTCCTTTGCCTCCCATAAAGCTATGCACCTCCTTTGGTGTTATCCAAAATTTTACATTTTTATCCTTTAGGGTTTTCATAAAGTACTTTTAAGTATTCAAAATTCTATTAGCCTTGGATCTTAAATAAATACTAAAATTACTCTAATTTTCTTAGATAATTTCTAATAAAGTTTTCATCTACTAGAATTAATTACTACTTCTACTAATTACTCATTAATAAACACTTTCTAATCTATTAGTTTTTTACTAGGTATTATACTCATATTGCATAATTATTATATTAGAGATTCGCTAGTGTATTGTATGCTTAGGCCTTGATTAATTTATAAATTGTTAAAAGTTATTTTCATTAATATATTGCAATTTTAGCAAGAAAATATATAAAAATCATAATTTAATACATGTTAGAAACTTAATGTTAGAAATAATCAAAATTAAGATAAATAATGTTTGAAAGTGATAAATAATAAAATTATGAAATTTTGATATTACAATTAATTATTAGAAATATTACATGGAAAGTTTAGTTAGAATTATTTGAAAAAGGATTTTTGAAAATTGAAATAATTTATTGGAAATTAAGTGAAAATTGTAAATTGAATTTTGGTGATAGAAATTATGAAATATTATTTTGAAATTTTTGGAGTAATTTTATGAATTTTACAAGATTCAAAGTTGATAGAATTTGGGATTAAATTAAGATTATTAATTAAATTAATGAGAAGAAGAGCAAAATCAGAAAGAATAACATTGAGCACAAAATTGGCTTCATTAGCATACAATTATGCATGGCCCTAAATAACCCAAGAAGAGAATAAGTCAGACTTAATTGGTCCATTAGGAAGTGAGACCAAATTAATTAATGTTGTGTTTGGATTTGAAAATTGAAGTTGGTAATCTAATTACTAAGGAATTATAACCTTATAGGAAAAAATGTTTTGTTTGGCAATAATAGGATAGAACTTATAAATTATTTAAGCATTCTAAGTGAAGAAATTAAGCTATCAAAATTGGTATTTTAAATTTTATCAAAATAAGTGTCATTCTATAAATTTCACATTTACTCTTAAAACACAATATTGATTATCATTTCTCATTCATGAAAATTAAGCAAAGTTATCCTTTTCCAAGTGCAAAACTTTAAAATTCCTAGTATTTTCTCAATACTTTATCCAAACATAACATAAATGATTATTGAAGCATTTCTTGTGCTTAATTATGTTAATTAGAAAAAAAGTGTGATAACTTAATTTAAACCTTAATGTGTATGGGCATAAGGCTATTAGAGGCAAAAAAAAAATGATGACAAAATACCTTAATTATAATTAAAAATGCATTTTAGGAAACTTTGGTAGGCTGCTTACTTGAGTAGCAAGTTGATAATAAGCATGAATCTTAAAATTCTAAGGTATATTCCTAACTTTTTCAAGTATAAAAGGTGAAGCATTTCTTGCATTTTTTCAAGAGAAGCTACAACCAAAAGAAAGGGAAAAGCGCTAGAAAGAGAAAAAGAAAAAGTTAGCACACATACATATACACACACTCTCATCCTATCACAATATATTATACACATAAGAATTAGGATCATGAATCTCTTCTTATACTAGCTTGTGATGTACTTTAGGGAGTGTGTCAGGAACTAAAAGTTAGACTTTCTTGGTGATTTTTATTGTAGGTGGCAATTTTTGACACAATACGATAATATGATATAAGCTTATGCAAGTTTGTTTAAACATGATTAAGTTATAAATGGGTAAACTCATTTGACTTAAATAAATTTTGTGTCAAGTTTAGGTTAACCCACAAAACCCATTTTAACTTGTTTAAGTTACATGGATTATTAATTAGGTAAACTTAACATGTGCAATCCATAATAATAAATAATATAATATATAGGATTATTAATTATTAATTTATATAGAATAAAACCTTTAAAAATTTAAACTAAATTTATTTAAAGGAATATACCCTAAAACATTTAGTTTTAAAGTAAAACTTTAAAGATAAAAAGTTTACAAGTGAAAAGTGAAGAAAACTAAAAATATTAATAAATTAAAATGAAAAGTTCTAATTTCTAGAAAAACTAAAACAAATAGTCTAAACTAGAATGCCTAAGCTTAAACATAGAGAAAATAATAGAAGTAATAGAAAGGAAAAGAAATCTTAAGTCTTAATGTAGCAACTCATCTCTGAAATCCCTTAAGCAATGACAATGAAACAACAATGTTGATGTAACAATGATAACGGCATAACTTTTTCTCCACTCTGGTGAGTTCCTTTTCTTGATTGAATGGTAAATTTCTTATTAAAATCTCACTATATGTATTGAATGTATTTTCAAACTTTATTAGATGAAAAATCTTAACTAAACTAGTAGAGTAGATAGATGAGAGAAATATAAAGAAAGATTTTCACTATATATTAGATAAAAATTATTTGTTAACAATTTTTCTAATTAATTCTCACTTAAATCAGATGAAAAGTAACACTTTATATTTAAAGTTTATTAAATAAATGAAAAAAATAAGATAAGTGGATTTAGGTTAAACGGGTCATGTTGCAACCTTCATCCTTAAAATTTATTGATAACTTGGCTAGCAATAATGAGTTCCTAGACGCTAATAGAAAGTAATGCCTTGAATGGTCTAATTCTTCCATTTGCAACCACAAAACAATGGTTCCTCCTTACTCTAATAAGCTACCATTAACTAGAGATGAAGGCAACAATGGTGACATGGTGCCTTGGTGGCCATCAACAATGGCAAATTAGAGGAGGGAAAATGCACTTACAACATAAAAAGAGAAAGAGAAGCTAGTGTTGGTGTTGGTGTATACATTCTAAAACCAATCGTGTGAATGATCGTAAATTTGAATCATGTATTTTAATGAAAATTCTAATTATCATATATATATATATATATATATATATATTGTTTGCATAATATATTTAATTATGATAATAACCTTAGGATTTTGTATTCTTAAATGTCCCTAGTCATGTATCATTATGGATTGGGTTACTTTGATATGTTAAAACTAGTAAGTGTGATAACTTATAAGAAATATTAAGTCTACATATGAGTACAAGTTAGAAAACTTGTATACTGGACTGATCCACCCAAAGAACACTACATGGATCGTTATATGAGTATCATAAGTGATTCTTAGTGACCATCATTAATATGGTCCTTTGACCTGAGATCACTAAAGTTCCCTACATGTGAGTTTCACATTTTCATACTACTATATGTCACTCATGATTGAGTGAATGCAAGGAGTAGTTATTAGATATATCACATATCATGCCAGAGGGATTTGTATGATTAAGATAGAATTTGTCCCTCCTATATAATAGGAGTGACATGTACTGAGCCCCTTAATTAAGTAAAGTTAAGAAAAATGCATGGCTATACTTAGATGGATTGACATAGGATGTCAATTACATTTGCTTTAGTCAGCTTATTTAAGAATTAAGAAACCTTTGAATTAGGCTATATGAAAATGACACAGGTCCATCTCTTATGCTCAATCTAGATATCTAGGACAAAAGGTCATAGATGATGATCACATATAGGTTCAGTCAAATCACTGATTTTTTCATTACTTAGGTAACAATGATGTGTTGTTAGACACTGCTCATTATTTATGATCATTAATATGATTTATGATCATTGTCAATGTAATGAGAGCTTGTACGATCACACACTTAAAACCTAGTGAATTTGGAATTGATGGATCAAATTATTTAGGCCTAATATTTGAAATTTCATATTATAATTATAAGGCTCAATAATAAGCCTATAATTATACAGAATAAAGTCCAATCAATTAAGGTTTTTTGTGCACCTATTTAAATAGGCTTGTTGGGTAATAATAAGGATTATTCATGTATCCTAAAAATACAGAAAAACCTAGCAACCCTCTTTGAACCCTTGAAAGGCGTAGCTAACACTATAAAAGAAAAGGAGGTGAGTTCCAATCAGTGTACGTGAGACGCTTGCTGGTGATTCACAGATTCATGTGGATACTTCGAAATCTTTAGCCAGGAATCAAGTCGAAAAGGGTGATCAACAATCAAATCTCTGAAGTATTTGCAAAAGGTAATTAAATCCCTATCTTAATCTAATTGTTTCACATGAATCCTTGGCTGGGATCAATTAATTCCGTTGCATTTGTTTGGCTCCCGATCCCAATAGCTGGGGGTTAGAGAAAAGAAATTATGATTAAGAAAATTGAAAAGCGGTTGGGAAAAAGAAGATGAAATATAAGTTTTAATTCTATGTTCCACATTATGTTGAGCTCATTCTTTGTAAGATCTCAAACTTAGATTTTATGTAATCTTTATAAAGAGGTCAAAGAAAATAAAATAAAGTCTAATCTTAGCCATCCAGTCTCCTTACCAATTCCCTTCCTATTAATTCCAGGTTAACAAATATTAATTTTTATCATCCTAATTTTCCTTATAATTTTTTAATAACTTAAAAGAATTTTAGGAATTCAAAAATGATTAACTTGAAATTTCATCGATTTTAAAAAGGTCACCCAGTAAATCATAATTCCAATATTTTTATAAATCATTATACTTATTATGGTTAAATAGTTTAAACTTTATGAGAAATCACCATAGATGTCATTTTAATAAACTTTGAAACAAAACCTTATCCAAATAAATATAATTTAAATATTACCAAAAAAAGGAAAAAATATGAAGTTTTTGAATTTTATTATGATAAACATCATTCATCAATAAAATATATAAATAATTAATTTATTTAGTTAAAATTTCATTTAGGCCAAAAAAATTTAAATACTATAGTTGATTAAATAAAACCCTAAGGCTTTAAAAATAATAGAATTTAAATATTTATTTGAGGTACTACAAGTTTGACTATTTAAAAGAATTCATCCTCAAATATTGTAAGCATCGGATTAAGAATGAAAAGGAAAGATTGCTTGACAATAAAATGAATACTACAAACATTACAAGATCACTTAGAGGGGAATACTATGGATTATAAGACATATTATTCTTAATCAAACAAAATTTTCTTGAGTCCTAAATTACATGTCCTAACTCATCTTATTCATTCCCACATACCAAATCAATAATAATATGAAAATTTGTAGCATTTACTATGTTACCAATTATGATATAATAATTTTATGGTGATTAGAGAAACATAAACTTTTAGAAATTTCAAATAGAATTAAGTTTCATGAATAAGGTGGGCATTTCCAATTCTAGACAATGGGAACTGATTGTACAATTGATTCCTTGTCCTAGATTTGCTTCTAGACAATGAGAATCGATTGCACACTAGGTTCTTATATGAAAATTTTTAATTCTACAAAAATTTTGGACCTAATTCTTTAATCCTACATTCTATATAATTGAAACACAATCATGCAACTTTTAATACCTTCCCAATTAACAATTTTTTGATAAATTAATAAATTTAAGTTAGTCTATTTGTTCATATACCAAACATATTCAAGTAAAATGCCCATGTACAATCAATATAATAGGGTAATTTTGCCAATCACCATGAAAACAAGTTATTTCTTCAATCATGATAGAATCATGATCAATGAGTGATAGCCAAAGATTTCAAGCAAGGAAATAAACACATAAATGGCCCATGACTTGGTTTCATTGAAACCATCTTCACACTCATACCTCATTCAAATAGTTAATAGAATTTTGTAGTTAATGGCTATGAATCATATCTTGTACACACCCATCAGCAAATTATATGAATTAATATCACAATCTTGTCCTAATAATTTCTCATTCTAAGGATTCAACATCAGTTGTCCATTAAAATATAACAAATAATTTCATATTCATCAAGTACTAATATAAAAATTATATCCTTAGCTTACAGAAGTCCAAAGGCACATCTAGAAAATAAATTCCACCATACTTACATTCATGATTGTGGCTCCTTTAATCATGAACTCGATATCCTTGCTCAAACTTGTCAATTAGAAATTCTTAACCTATTTACCTATAAAACCTAAAGCATGTTTTGATACTTACTTGTCACTACCCAAACTTGATCATGATTAGTATGGATCCCACTACTTAATTTTCACTAGCCTTAAGATCAATGACATTAATTTATATCTAACAAAAATCTCCTTATTTATGTAATGACTCAAATTAATCACAAATTTTAAAGAAAAATGGATAGAGTTTCTATTACTTTTCGATATTTTTTGAGGGTCACATATCCTAAATATCATAACTTGTAAATCATGCAATCTCAATAACATGATATACATATAAATTAAATAGTCTCAACACATAATATTTTCATAGACACATATATAATCCATTTTCAATATGAGATTTAACCTTAATCACAATTGTCAAGTTTTCCTTGGATTGCCTTGGACTCCGTATAAGCTATGCAACTTGATATTCTTAAGTCAAATCTTGAAAATATTGAAAAAGAAAGGAGTGAATTTTAAAAACTCAATGAAACATTATTAATAACTAAATATGATTAAGTCAAACAATTCATGAACTAACTATCAAGTGGTTTACTAGTATTTATACTTTGACACTTTATCTTATTTAACAATTTAGGATTCATTCTTTTGTACTCATACTTGTAGCAATAGTTTCATACACATAAATGTAATTGAACCCAAAGGGGTCTTTCACAATTCCACAATCATTCAGTTCAATCATGATGCTCAAGAGAAATTAATCCAATAATAAAAATAGAGCAAGGCTCCCAAATAAACTATTTTGTACATAGTCATCCATAATTCACATCTTTTAATATTTAATCAATCTCGAGAATTCATTCATGGCCAATCACATAATCATAATATCATATAATCAGCAAATAAATACATACACTTACCATATGAGTCCTAAGTCCACCTTATACATTACCCTCCCTTTTTATCCTTATTCCTCCTAAACTAACCTTATACCTTACCTTCCATTTACTAAGAATTAAACATTTAACACCTACATCATCTCCCCCATTACATTATTCAATTTAAGCCATAAGTTGCATTTATCATGTTAGTTCCATTTGTATAATAATAATACAAAATTGATTCACATCATCTATATATAGATCATATAAATTTATATCTCATAGCCTTGTAACCACTGTGCATCACCATAAATCATTCTTATTCACAGTATCATAATCCTAAACAAGCTCACATTTCAATACAAACCATAATGTTAAATAATAATTCCACACCTTTCATGTAAGGTCACTATACAAGCACAAGCATAAATCTCCATTAAGGTATACATTCATAACAACTAAGTAATAGCCAATATGATGCCTTTTTCATATCATTCAAAAAAATACTATCAATAACATTTCTCACACTATCATTCATGACACATATCACGAATTACCATCCATCAGTCACACATATCATAGTCATAGGAAACCACAAAGAAAGTAGCTAAACAATAATCTATAATGAATAAAACACTTTGGATATAGAGAATACCATAAAACTTCACATAACAACAAGCATTTAAAATGGAGATGTGTAAAATAACTTAAAAGTATTTTAAGATAGATATACACTTACCTAATAATACCCATTCACTCTAAAAATCCTTGAGTATACTATTTTTAATTTTATCTTTTCTTCTTATTTAACAATTAACGACAATAGATTATAAAAACATTGATATTATTCATTTATTCCTAAAATTACTATTCTAGGTTCTTATCATAATATTTTAACACTCTAGATCATCAATTTCTTATTTTTCTAATGTTAACTCATGAAATCAAAATATGCCATTATATAATGATTTTTGAATTGAACTCATACAAGTAAAAATATTAAAAGGTAATGCTTTAAAAGGTTCCATCTTGTTACTTTATCATTTGATATCATCATTCCCTTATATTTTTAAAATTATCATAAAAAATCATAGATTTTCATAAGTAAGGTTTTTTTTAATCAAGCATAAAATAATCAAATTATTAGAACTTTACATTCTAAAAAAGTTGTAGTCACATTACTTTAGCTAACTATACATTTATTTCCTAATATTCTTAACTTCATCTTAAAGAAATCAAAATCACATTTTAGTGGTTTTCTGAATCATGCTTTGATTAGCAAAATATTAAAATTTAATGATCTAAGGATGCTTTAAGTATCCTGTCTAATACTCTAGAGCATAAAATTCTTATTTTTCTAAGTCTAAATTAAGAAAATCAAAATGGGTAAAAACTTAGGGATTTTTTAATCACGTATTTACAACTAAAAATATTAGGATATAATGCTTACACCTTTATCCTTGGAGGTTGTTGATAACTTAGCCAATGACAAGTAGTTGCCAAACACTAATGGAAAGTAGGGCCTTAAATGGTCCAATTCTACCATTTCCAGCCATAAAACCATGGCTCTTCTTTACTCTTGTGAGCTATTACTAATTGGAAGTGGAAGTGCTAGTGGTGGCATGGTGCCTTAATGGCCATCAATAGTGTCAGAATGAAGGAAGAAGGAGGCATTTGCAACACAAACAGAGAAAAATGAAAAAAGTTAGGGTGAAAGAAAAAAAAAAGTCTAACCAAAAAATTTGAAAAAGGGTTTGGGAAAAGTAAAATGAAACATAGGTTTTAATTCCATGTTCCACACTATATTAAGCTCATTCCTTGCAAAATCTTAGCCTTCCATTCTAATTAATCTTTATAAAAAAGTCAAAGAAAATAAAATAAAGTCTAATCCTAGCCAATTAGTCTCCCTACCAATTCCATTCCTATTAAATCTAGGCTAACAAATATTAATTTTCATCATCCCAATTTTCCTTATAATTTCTTTGATAACTTAAAAAAAGTTTAGGAACTCAAAAAATGATTATCCTAATATTTCATAGATTTTAAGAAATTCATTCCTTACATTACAACGTTAATATTTTCATAAACCATTACACTCAATCACCATAGAAATCATTTATATAAACTTGGGAACAAAATACTTATCCAAATAAATATAATTTAAATATTACTAGGGAAAAAATATTAAGCTTTTGATTTCTATCATGATAAACATTGTTCATTAGTAAAATATCCAAATGATTAATTAATTAATTTAAAATTTCATTAAGGCCAAAAAATTTTAAACACCATGGTTAATTATATAAATACCTAAAGCTTTAAAAATAAAAGAATCTAAATATTCATTTAAGGTAATACAATAGGTTCTTCCCTTTTTCCACATTAGCTAGATAGTCAATCTTTTTGTGGATTGATGGCTTATGTGTGACAATAAGCTCTATGGGTCAATTAACCCATAAAAAAGAAAAAAATGAGTTTGTGTGAAAAATTTCTTGAATTAACTTTTGATAACAAACAACATAGTATGGATGGATAGGAGACAATCTTTAGAAGAATGCCTTATTCCATCCTTTAAATATGATCAAGCACTTTTTAAGAGTGTTGATCAAATTCAAAAGTGATTTTTAAAAGTAATTAATAATATTTTTGGCTTTTAATTCCTTAGGACATTAAATAGTCATGGTGGGAAGACAACTTGTAGATTATGAGCTAAGATATAGGTCAAAGTTTGCTTATCTACATGTGACAATTGTATATAATATAGTTATAACAAGCATATAATATTTTAAGTCATTTGAAATGTAAAAAAGGAGTAAGTTAATGTACTTGTTTTCCTAATTCACATACCAAATTTTACAATTCCTACTTAACTATTCCATACACTTTGATTACTAATAAAAAGTTCACCACAGATGTATTAATGAATAAAAAATCACATGTTCTTTAGCATTGTAGTTACTTTAGCCTTCTAAACTAGAAAAGAATTTATATGGATACAAGAAATAACAAGATGTAGTTAATATAATTAATTATTTTAAAGCATTCATGAACATCCATTGATGTATAAACAAAAGAACTTTTAAGACAAAAGTCATGAGCAATACTTTTTTACCAATGCATGCAATAATTAAAAATTTAGGAAAGCAGAGTATAATTATTGAGCTATTTGAATACTTATTCATTTTGTCAACTAGTGTGTTTCTTCATTGTATCCGTTACTTCTTTATCTTGCATATAATAGAAAATATTCGGAAAAAAATGAAATAATGCATCACATGATAGAAAATATGCAACAATTAACTCAAAACACTAAAAAGTTCCTATAGAAGTCAATCATATGTACGTTTAGGCTTCCAAAGGCCATAATTACAAATAATAGGATGTAATTCAAAAATAAGAAGTTCATAAGTGCTTACAAAAGGTAAACTCAAGAATGATCAAGTATCAATTTTCAATAAAATTCTTGATTAACACATATCATTATGTTAAGTAGTTTAGGTATCAAATAGAAGTTCTACACAATCGAGGACTCACAAACTAACAAGTAGATAGAGCTTGCTAATCAAATAATTTTGGAAAGGTAGAAAAAAAAACTTAGAGGTGCTAAAGGTAAAAGGCAAATGAACTTCTAAATGTTCTATGGTCATATCACACCACTTTGCAAACAGTAGTAGGAGAATCCTTATTCAAACTAACTTATAGCACTGAAGCAATGATAGTAATAGAGGCAAGGGAGATATCTAAAAAAAAAATAAAACGTATAAAGAGAAGATAAATGAACAAAAAAGGAGGGAAGGGCTAGACTTGCTAAATGAGTTTTGGGAGGATGTGCTAATAAAAATGGTAAAGTAAAAGAACAAACTTACAAATTTTTACAATAGAAGGGTGCAAGGTAGGACTTTTAAAAAAGATGACTTAGTCTTAAGGAAAGTTGAAGGAGTTTGAAAAGACGACTAGGAAAGGAAGTTAGCTTCCATTTAGGAAGGACCATATCAAGTCAAGGAGTCATTGTAGAATGGCATGTATCACCTAGAGACTTTAGAAGGAAAACTAGTGCCTATAACATAGAGCACTTCGTAACTTAAATTGTACTTCATAACCATTTAAAGAAGAAAATGAAATATTCAAAAACAAGTATCATATTTAAAGAAGTATTATGTTAAGAGGTGAAAAATAAAACATCCAAATGGATCCTTTATGAACGAAGTTGAAACTAGATCTCCAACCGTGGAGTTAATCCTTCAGATATCTAAGCCTAAAGCATTAAGCCTTGGTCATTGAATTAGTTCTTCAATCACATAGAAGCATAATCCTTTAACTATAAAGTTTATACTCAATTTCTGACTATTGAACAAATAACTCAAAAATAAAGCCTAGAAGGAAATCTCCTAACTATCAAACTGATCTATAAGTTATCAAAATCGGACTAGATCCCTAGCCATTAAGATGATTCCTTGGAATCAAGCTCGAGATGCAATCCTATAGCCATCAAGACTTAGTCCTTTGATTATTTCTCAACCTAAGAATCTCCCTCAGCCTTGAATCATACTTAAGTAGCTAATAACATTGCAATAGCCACAAACAAATCTTCCAAGAAAATTCAAATAAATCATTCCAAGCACAAATTATTAGTTAAATAATATTATTTATTCACATGCTTTACAGGATGGTCCTAACTAATTAAGATCTAACATGGCCCAAGAATATACAACTAAACTTAATATAAAAATATGATCTAAGCCACATATTATTACATCAACTCAGGTATTATTTAGTATACTCATTAAATGAATTCAGGTATACAACTTGAACATAAACCTTGGCGTTGAAATCTATCTTCACTTAGTTCTTTAGGCTTTATATTTCTCTCTTATGATACATACTGACTTAATCAACAGATGCCTTTCTAAAGCATTGCCTTTGGTTAATGGAAGGAGGTAAGTGACAACAAAAATTATAAACATGCCCTTTAGTACTATACTCACATTCTATATGCAACACTCCTTATCACACTATCAATAAAAGATTCTTTAAAACCTTTTTATGCTTTTACATTTTCCTACATTTTAGTAACTTAGAAATCGAATTGTCTTTTCTATTTAGCAAGTCTTCCAATTCCTAATTTTTTAGAACTATGTCAAAAATATATAAACATATTAAATTGTATATTTTTAAAATAACATAAAATAATTTTTAATGTTAAATTTAATGAGTTTATATGTTAATTTTGTCAACATAAATTATAAAAATTTATTAAAATAAATAAATAAAAGCTTTGCCTTTGGCTTTAGGCCTTTAATAGTTTACATTTATGATGCAACTTATAGTGTGTACTCTTTTCATTCATACTATAAGAAGTAAGGTCACCACTAGCTCGTATGACCAACAATACAAAATATATTTATATATTAATATATATAAATAGATTAAAATTATAAATATATCATTTTAATATATATATATATATATATATATATATATATATATATATAAATTAAAATAACATTGAACAACTTTTAAGTTAAAATTAAATTTATCTTCAAGAAATCATATTTATTAATTTTTACCTTTAGCAACATTTCTTTTTTAAAACAAAAAAGCATGTTTCATTAGGTAAGCAAGATTTTGTAAACTCACCTATTTAGAAATTTTAGTTATATACTTGCCATTGCTTTAAATAAAATGAAAATATTTTATGAGTTTATTTGCTTACTTATGTATTAAAATTAGTTACATTGATATATTTTTTATGAGTTACATGAAAAATTTTATATTTTTATTAAAATTGTATTTTTATATATAAATAAAAATATTAAAAATTTAATGCAATTTTGAGTATAAAATTATAATTTTTATATGTTTATTATCACAATATTTATACATATTTATAAATTTTATTAAAAATCAAGAAATTTATATAAAAATTATAATCTTTATTATTTTATAAAAAAAATTAACATTTTTTAGCCTAACAAGCATCTATCAATTAGTAGCAAGGACTTATATATGATTATTTGTTTAAAGGATTGATATAATGTGGAAGATAAATAACAAAATAATTTGAGAAAAGATAGATTATCATTTGATGAAAGAAGCAAAAATTAGAAATAATGATATATATATATATATATATATATATATATATATATATATATATATATATATATATATATATATATATATATATATATATATATATATATATCATAAAGTTAGTTAGCAAAACATTTATATTCATTTTATTTGTAAATAGTAATATTTTTATGGAATAGTTCTTATGACATTTACCTCTATACTTAGGGGTTTTTCACATAAAAAATAATACATTTTAATTTATTTTCTTATAATTCTAATATTAGTAGTATTTAAGGTTAATGATAATAATAACAATAATAACAATAATTTCAAAAAATTTGCACTATTATTTTTTTAAAGAAATTTTAGTATTTTATATTAAAGTTATAATTCATAAGTTTAAAAAAATATTGAAATTTTTTTTTACTTCTACTAGAAGTTTGGAAAATGATTTTCTAGAGAATAATCTCTTTATAATTATCATTTTTAAATATAATTTTATTTAAAAATAAAAAATTTATTTGAAATAATAATAATAAAATTCAAATAATTATCACTATACTTTTTGAAATTAATATTTAAAATATAATGAGTTATAAAATTCACCCAAGACTATCTTGTAAGTGTGAATTTTTAACTAGGATTGGAACCGGAATTACAACATCTTGACCTAATTTTGACCAAGTAAAAAAGTAATATGATCTAAGGCTAATCTAATGTACAATTTTTTACCCATTAAACTAGTCTAGTACAACTTACTTAACCTATTTTGACATGTCTACATGAATATCTAGTTATATCTTATAGTTTGTTGATAGAGTGTGCTAGAATTATTCTTTATTGAGTAAATCCCCTTTTTCATTGTGTGAAATTTACTTTTTCTCATTTTTGTCTCTATAAAATATTTTATATTAATTTCATCTTTGTAAAATACAAATTTGTCTAATTTTTTTCCTTTTGGTTGTGTTTATAGAAGAATTAATTTGTTCAGTTTCATTCTTTTAAGAATATATTGGACAAATTAATATTTTATAAAGATAAAATTTATATTAAATATTTCATGTTAATAGATATAAAAGTGAGAAAAAAATGAATATTGTACTCTTCTTTATTTTTTTTTTCTGGAAATGAATTATTCTTTGTTGATGCACTCCACGAAGCACTCTCCTTGGATCCCATATCTCAAATGTTGACAGGAAGTTGTCAATAAGAACCGCAGTTGCTCTTCACCCTTGGATATGTTACAGGTGTTAAAGGCTTGAAGCAATAACAAAACATGTTGAATGTTGATAGGAAAATGCTAATAAGAACCGAAGTTGTTTTTCACCCCTTGATATGTTACAGATGTAAAAGCGATAATAAAACAAATTATCGACCTGACCGCTCAAAATTTTGGGAATAATTGACATGTGAAATTGTATTAGAACCACTTTGAACCTATCATTGGTCCAGAAACCTGTTGAATCGGTTCACAACTGGTTCAAACAGGTCTCCATTTTATGCTTCAATAAAAAGTTTAACTACTGTCATTGGGAGTCACCCCCCACCCCTGCATGCAGGAATAGCAGCCATGACCACTAGAACAAAGTTGCGCTTCGTTTTTGTATGTCATTAAATAGATATATTTAGTATTTACAATCATATCCTTTAACAATTAAAATATATTTATTATATGATAAATTATGTTAGTAAACTTTATATTAAATATAATTTTAAATCATGTTATTTTAATTGATCTCATTATTTTAAATATTTTTAACTTTATTTAAATTATATTATATGTGTTACTATAAATACTAGTAATGCAAATATATTTATTTTTACATAATAATATTGATAACATATAGATTTAAAATTTAAAAAAATATTAAATTCTTAATGATTTAAAAATATTAATTTATAATGTAATGTGTTAATTTTTTTTATTATATATATTTATAAATATAAAAATACATTAACTGATCAATTATTCAATTGAATCCGTTGAACTAGTTCAACCTTCATTTGCTCGATGGCCGGGTTGAATTTCAAAATATTAATAAGAACTTACTTAATGTAAAACAGACTTATGCTAAGTCATGTTTCAACCTTAAAGGATTATTATAGAAGGGAATGTATTTGAATAATAATAAAATTAATAATGACATTTTCTTTATTTGATATGTTGAGAGGAATAGGACTCTTCTAATATGCAATATTACATTTTAGAAATTAAAGTATAATATCATAATTCTTAATAATGAAATTAAGGGTTCAAAATTTAATAAATAATAAAAAATTAAAAAAATAATTTTCAACTTTATACTTATTTACCCCTTAAATTTTGTTATCAAAAGTTGTGATACTCATTCTATAATTTAAAATGCTTCCAGCCCTCTAAAGAATCCAGAGAGATTGGAAAGCTGTATAATAATTTTAGTCTCTCTGATTGTTTGCATTGTGCTTTCTCTGTTTTAATAGACGAAAATGTACGAAAGTATTTATCCTGTGGTAACTTTTTATGATAGAATTATGGCTTTTGATAGCACACTTTGCTCCTTCATGGGTCATCTGTGTTATGTGTTTCTTCAGAAACTTGCTGGAAAGCTTGGCAAGGGTGAACCATCTGAGAATGAGTAAGTCGTCCCAGATTCCGCTTTGTACTAAACCAGTTCTTTTTCATTCAATTAGATCAAGACGGACATCAACATGGGCTCAGCCTTGAAATCCAAATTCTCATCGGTATGTAAAAATGATTTTGCAATTTTCGGAAGAGTTTTATCCTTGGTACATCAAGTCTTGATGATTCGGCGCAGTTCATCGCTCCGTGGCCTTTTTTTCCCAAATAGCTTAAGATGTTCTCTTATTTAATTTGACTTCTCTCTGGATCCAATTTTTGAAGAAATTAGAACTGCTGACAGCACAGGATGATCTCCAAATATGATGCATCTGAATTCTGACGGATTCAAATGCTACCAGAATTTAGGGAGTTTGAAAGATGCAATAACTACTGATGCAATTTCCATTTCACTTGCATCAGTAAAAACAGAAGTAGCGTATGGGTCAATGCTAAAGATCTTTAGCTTAAATAATACTCAATAATTAGAAAGTTTTACCTCTCTATTTTTATCTTAGATTCGATCTATGTTCTCTGTATATGGGTCTGAGGATTAATGACTCTGGGTGTTACCCAAAAGAAAAAAGGAAAAAAAAGGTAAAAATCAATATTAGTTACCAAAGATGAACGTATGACCACTCTGCCTGCCTGAGGGGAGGGGGGGGGGGGGAAGAGGGTTGGATTGAAAGCTTTATATCTTCGCACTTCCACAGTATCATGCACTTAAAAATAGGATGATCGTTCAATTTTTATATTGGGTATAGCAAAATATTACAAAAAATGGAATGAAAAAAGGAATAATAATAATAATAATAATAATAATAATAATAATAATAATAATATTCTTACCATAAAAATAGTATATATTTATTCAATTTAATAATTTGAACGTTGAAAAAAAAAACTTCTTTCTTATTGAATAAGCATCAGTCAATTAAAAAGAAAAATAAGAGTAGCACAATAAAATACACATGAAAATAATCATAAAAAGATTTTTAATCATAATCACATATAATCCTAACCACTATCTTACATCTTTCTCAATTTTCTTTTAAGGACTCTCACATAACTTCTATATATACTCACATTGTATATTTCTCATAACTTCAATGAAATATAAATATTTGTAACCTAGTTTAACAAATAATCATAACTCTATACTAACATAAATACTTAACAATGGAAAAATAACTCATGATAGGACTTTAAATTTGTTCAATTTTGCTCTCTATCAAACAGGACAAAAAAATTACAGGTTCCAAATTCATTACAGTTGCTCAAAGCCGCGAAAACCAACCTGATCGGCTAAGGTTGCTTGGGAAGTTTGAAATGGTCAAAAGCTTATTCCAAATGGTTAAAGCCAATCAATTAACAAGTTAGGCTAGCTTAACATGGTAATTAACCCTGTAGCCTCAGTGCAAAGTGTTGAAATAGTAAGCCCGTATATGTTTGGCTCAATAATTGGACTAATTAATTTTAAAAATTATATTATTTGGAAATCAAACCTGACATGATACATACACAAGGCATAATTCCTGTTGAAATGATAAGTCTAACTTGACCAAAATCATAAAACAATATATCTAACAAACAGCTAGAATTCTTATCTAATCAAAATTAATAAGCTGAATAAATAATAAGAAACTATCACTGATGTAGAAGATAGAATCTAAATCAAAATCCAACAATTCCTGGGGGCTTAAAACTAGCTGTAGTTATTAATCCTTGACAAATTCATATCCCATTTATTTTTCTTTTTCATTTGCTTCTTTAGAAAAGTATTCGTGTTCCAAATTCATTTATTATGCTTCTTTTTTATAATAATAGGAGTGATTAAAACACTAGACACACATATGCAATAATTAGGGATTGAACTTTAAATGTAATAAAAGACAAAGCCTTTAAGAAACATCGAATGCCATTTGAGCCAAAGGCTCTCAATTATAACAATTGTGATATTACTATAATTAGATTAAATTATTATTAAAACTTATTTTAAATAAGTTAAAAGTTTACTATTGAAGGCAGTAGCGGAATCAAGGATTTTGGTTTGGAGGGTCGGCTATAGAAAGAAGATATTTTATTTTATTGCATACTGAAAAATTGATAATTATTTACAAATATTATAATTTTTTGATAATTTTGACTTAAGATATTGTAATTTTTTAAAATTAAATATAATAAATCATGAAAAATTAAACAAAATTATAGAAATTTATTTATCTAGGATATAATACATAAGTTATTCAAATTTTTATAAAAAATTACAATAAAAATTATAAAAATATAATTAACTTAACAAAGTTCATATCAATCCATATTTTTTTGACATGTATAAATATTTTATTATAAAAATTATCAATGATAAAATTAAGATAGATAATAAGCAATAATTCTAGTATAATTATAATATGTGTATACTATGAATGAAAATATAAAATTATACTTATAAAGGATGTAACACATAAATTATTTAGAATTTTATTAAAAAATTACTATAAAAATCTATAAAATTTAGAAAAGGATAATAAATTTGATAAAGTTTTATATGTATATATATACTTCCTTAGACATGTATAAAGAATTATGAAATTAGGAAGATAAAATCAAAATGAATAGTAAGTAAGTAACAATTTAAGTATAATGATATTACATGTGTAATGTAAATAAATGCATGTAAATTTTAATGTGTATAATATTTTTCTAAAAAACAAAATTAGAGTTAGGTGGAAACTAAAAAAGATTTTGTAAGTTATATAAACTTTTTATTTCAACTAAACATATGTTTTTGTAAAGATACAATACAATAAAAAAAGTTTGTATTCAACAAGAGAGAAATATAAAGAATTAAAATATAAACTATTTATAATTAACTAATTATAGAATAATTATAATCTTGCAATTTTGTAAGGTGTATTTCTAATATAAAAGTACATATTTTACTTATTATGACCATATGTATTTTAAAATTTCAAGGAGTAGGAGTATATAATCAGTCACCCTTAAACCCTTTGACTCCATTGTTGATTGAAGGTATATACTAATTAAATTAATTAATTATATATTCTAATTTTTTTATAAAAGTATTTAAAAAGTAAAATTAAATTTATTGAAAATTTATCAATATTTTTCTCTTATCAATTTTTTATTTTATATTTCAAGTTAAATAAATATCTGTTTAGAATTTATCAAAGGTTCATAACTCGGGTGCTATTCTTCTTTCTTCTATCTACACAGTTGTTTATTTTCTCTACTCTTATTATTTACAATTTTGACATCATTGAGTAGCATAAATATAACAAATATATTTACCTTTTATTATAAAATATTTAAAAAAATTATTTAATTAAATTATTTTTTTTACTTCTAACTCTTATTACTTTACAATTAATGCACTATAGCTTTTTTTATTTGTTCCAAGTTATTTTTTTCTCTTCTTTTATATCCATTCTTGTTATTTATAGTTTAAACACTAATATCATAAAACCTTAAGCCTATAACTTAAATATAACACAATATATTGTTCTTCTATTATAAGAATATTTTGAATAAGATAAGATTTTATTTCATTTAATTAATTGACTATATATTATTTTTTCAAGTCCTATTATTTTATAGGTAACATTATCTTTTCTTTCTATTAGTTACTTTGCATGTTTTTCTTTCTCTTTTTTTATATGTTCATTTTAGTCGTTTATAGCTCAAACATTAATATCATTAAATAATATAGAATACTTTACTTTTATTGTAAAAATATTTTAAATAAATTAAAACTTTAATATAAAAAGAACAAATTGAATTAATTAATTATGTACATATTTTATCTTTTAATAAAAAATATGAATAAACAAATTTATTTATTTGAATTTTTCAATATTTTTATATCAATTTTTACATACTATATTTCAAATTAAATATACAATAATTAAAATTTTTTTATAATCGTATACTTTACGCACTATTTTTTTCCCATTTAACTACTTCATTATACATATTTCTTCTTTTTTCTTGTCCACTCCGACAATTTATATCTTAGATACAATACTATTAATATGATACAATATATTTTCTTTATTATACGAATACTAAGTACATTAAATATTATTAGAATTTATTGACTATGTAACCTATTTTTAACTTTTATTAGTTTACAACTAACACAATATTTTGCTTTTTTTTATTTGATGCATTACATGTTTTTCTTTTATACACACTCATTTTGTTTGTAACTTAAATACTAAGGCCCTATTTGGTACACCATAGATTAAAATATAAAGATTATATCAGATAGTATAGTATAATTTTATATAGGATAAGATGTTATGTTACACTAGTTTAGTTTGTTACTATATAAGATAAATGTTTATACAAATTTTTTCTATCTTTTATTTATTGTCATATTGTAGAAGAATGTATTGGTTTAAAAATAATAAATTTAATCAGAATACCCTTGCATATGAATACAAAAAATCAATAAAATTGTTCTAAATGAATTTGAAGTATATGTTTACACCAAAATATCTTTCAATAATAATATATTTTAAAAGAATATGATAATATATAAATTAAATATTTATATTATGGTAATAAAATAATATAACATACTTAACCAACACACACACAAATATATATATATATTGTATTTGAGAATATTGGTATGATAAATTAGTTAAAAAATTACAATAAGTCAATTTAAGAATATAAAATTCAATGAGTACCTTGAATAAAATCTTGAAAAGTTAAAAAATAATATATATTATTTATGAGTATCATAAATATAGTTTAATACTATCAAATAAAAATTTAAAAAATATAACATTAAATTATAAATATTAATCCAAAATAATTTTTTTATTTTTTTAATTTTAACTAAAAAATAATTTTAATAATTTAAGATTTATATCAATACTATTTTATTGGCCTTTATCAGCTCCTTTATGAGTATATAACTTTATATGGAATTAAAGATATAAGAAAAGACTTTTCGATAGATTATATAATCTGCTTCAAATCTTTAAATATATGTAGTATGATTGTATAATTTATTCTATATTATTAGACTTTATGTGATGTTGCAAATGAGAACTAATATCATTAAATAGTATAGATATAATGTCACATTCTTATTTTTATTTTTATTATTAAATATTTTAAATAATTTAAATCTTTAATATAAAAATTAATAATTTAAGTAATTAATTTCATTTTCTATTTTTTAATAAAAATTTAAAAAAATCAAAATTAATTTATCCATTTTATTTTTTTTCAATTTATTGTAAATATCAATTTTCAAGTAATATATTTCAAATTAAATATATATCAATTAATACTTTTTTTTAAGATTTTACAACTTATTTAAACTATTTATCTTCTTCTTATCTACTCTATTATATGTTTTTCCTACTTTTTAATCTATTCAATTATTTAAAGCTTAAATGTCAATATCACTAAGCAACATAAATATAACACAATATATTTTTATTTTATTATAAAAATAATTTAAATAGCACAAACATTTAATTTAATTAGTTTTCTACATATTGTTGTACTAATAAAATATTTGAAAAATCATATCAAATTTTTGTACCTAATTCTTGTTAATATTTTCTTTGTGACTTTGTATTAGGCAACTAACATGTACTCTTTCTCTCTTTTATTAGTATTACTACCACTAAGATTTTTTCTTTTAAAAATAAATGTGTGTGATTAATATATAGACTTATATGGTTACAATTTCCTTTTTAAGTTTTTATTTATATTTGAATCTAAATAAGTCATTAATTATATAGTGACTTAAGAACATAAAAATAAAATATTTGAAAATTTTGTTGAATTTACATTTGATTTTCCAATTAGATCCTTATAATAACTATTATTTTTTGTAAAAGTAAATATTTATTGTATTAAATGTGATTTAAGTGGTTTATAGTTATGGTGACCTTTCAACATATACATTTTTTCTTATAAAAAATTAATTCATTAAAAGTATATATTATTACAATATGTTACCTTTCTACAAGTATTTTTAAATCAAATTGTTCTTCAAATATGATTCATAAATAATGGATGAGAAATAACATAGGTTATGAGAATTTTCATTTGTTTAGCTATATACTTTTTATTGTACCTCTTTTTATATTAAATATTTTCATTTAATTAAAGATTTAAATTATGGAAAAATTATACTTAGTAATAAAAAACCAATTTATTTTTCGTGCCTTTATTTAGGAAAAAGTAAGATTCATGCATGTTAAAAAATGTAATTAATAAATTTAAATATATAATTATAAAATAAATACAATGAACTAGATGCTCACATTTTTATAATATAAAACTTATTTAAGATTTGTATATATAAATAATATTCAACTTATATGAAAGTTAATTTGTACCTCAGGCATAACATGAGCTTGTAATTTAGTCATTATACAAATTAAGTGACTTATAATAAAAGTTAAATTAGTAAAATGTTACTTTCATTCATTCTTTTGAAATTGTGATTATTCTTTAACTTCTTTAGTCTTTGTGTATTTTCTTATAATGGTAGTAGATAATACATAGAGAGGAATGGAGTTAGCACACAAGAGATGTAATGGCATCTAACATTGATTTAAAAGCTTTACTCCTTGTCAAATTTAGGATTCAATTCAAGACTTTATATGTATGTTAAGTAGAATACATGTTTAGTTTTTCTTGAATGAATCACAAGATGCAAGATTTCATTTTCACAACTACTAGATAGTTAATTGACATAGGCTATTTAGTTGACTACACATCAAAATATAACTAATGTCTTATCGAGCATTATTGTAAATATATTATTATGTTGGTTAAATATTCAATGTAGAAAAATGAAATAATGTCAATTCTTAGATAAACTAATTGGTGTGGAACCCATCATTTGGTTGTCATTAACTTAACTTGGATCTTATTTTACCGATCAAAATAGGTGAAGGAGTTTTGGGGATTTTTCATGCACGAATAGATGGGAACTAGTATTATTTTCTAGAAAAAAGGTATGATTCAAAATCCATGACGTACTTAGATGTGATTATATTTGCCAAGTTCAATGTTAGGCCTATTAAATTAGCCTTACAAGATCCATGCAACTATCTCACTACATTTTTTTTACTCTATACAAATGATGACCCATGCATGTCTCTTATACAATATCCAATGCTACCTAAAGCCATACTAGATAAACTCCTAAAAACTTTTCTCTAAGTTAGTGGTGAGATATCAATGTGAGAATCTATATAGATAAAACATATGAAGGGGTAAATTTGTGGCTTAGTGAGATAATGAAATTTAAAGAAATTAATGAGCTTATTAACTAGATTTATCTTTCCTATTCACCGAGCACTTAATTCATATAGTTTCAAAATTTAATTTTCGCTAGATACATACATACATACATACATACATATATATATACATATATATATATATACATATATATATATATATATACATATATATATATATATACATATATATATATATATATATATATATATACTTATCAATATTAGTATTCATAATGCCACAATGTCATCACATCAAGTACATTTCAACAAAATAGCAATAACACTAAAATCATGCAATTCACAATTTCTCATCCACATCACTACTCACACATGTGTATGTTTATACCACAATCATATATTCAATGTATCAAATTAGTCAACACCTAAAAAATAAGTAAACCTTTTTGTGACTCTTAATTAGCCTTATACCCTTCATAAATTATTACTAGATTCGATGTTCACTTATCATTGTAAGAATGAAAATCACCAATTTAGAATGGCAGCTTATTTAATATGTGATTATACCCCAATGCTAAATCTTATATCTAATTTGCACTAAGTAAAATATCAACTAGTATTACTAAGTTTAGGCATCAACAAGGAAATGGTCAACCTTTGGGGTCCTAATGGTGGATATTAGTTTCTGAAAAAAGACTATGCTAAATCCTTAAATCAATAATTAGTCAATAGGGCCTAATGGTCAATCATTAAAGTAGGTTTCTCTAGATTTTCCTAGCACAAAATCATGGAACAAAACATTTTAAATGCTTTTTCATCCAATTATTACTCAATTAATCTTTACTAAATCACAAATATTCCTTCAAGTAATTTTTTTTAGGCCATTTCCAACATTTACACACAATTGATTCATCACAAATCACCATATGACCTATAAAACCTAAAAATTTCATAATAAAACCAAATCATCCAAATATTGAAATTTGAGTTAAGATCTTCGCTAACCTAGTATTAAGGAAGATTCAAGAGGTTAAATTCCTTGTTCTTTACTCCTTATCATCCATAATTTCAAGGATTTTACATTAGGGTTCAAGTTTTCCCTTTTTTAACATCAAAGTTTGAGCTTTTTGAAATCTTAAAGAAAGATGAAGAGAAGTGAGATTAGTGATAAGTTAAGCACTATTACCTCAATTGTATGACAAATTTGACAAGGATGGATTTTCATTTTTCTTTTTGTCTTTCTTTTTCAGGGATTGAATGAAGAAATAAAGATAAGTAACAAAAAGAAAGGAAGAGGTGGAGTTAAGTTTGTGATGAGGGAAATAGGAAGAAAAGGCTAAAGTTTGGTTCATAAAGAGGAGTAAGGATATTTCCGTCCTTTGCATAAAATTTTCTTTATATTCACATACTCATTTTTAATCACCTATAATCTTTAATTCTTTTATTCTATAGACTTTTCCCTAAATAAGTAATACAAATTCCTCAATTTAAACTTATTTAATAATTTATTTTTATTTTCTCTAAGTTTCTATTTGAGACCAATTTAATTAATTAATTCATTTTTCCTCAATATCTCATTCACCTTTTCTCTATTAAAATTCTATCCACACCATTATGAAAATTTCATTCTAAACTGTAGAGACTAAAGTAAAATGATTATTTCTATTACAAGAAGATTATTTAATTTATTTAATATCTTTTTCTTTATGACATAAAATTCTAAAATCCTAAGGAAGGCTTAACATAAAACCATTTCTAAAAGAAATATTTCCATAATTAACTCTTTAATAAGCTTTTTGGTAATATGAATCCATTGAATTCACATTGGCTTCATATATATGGCCTTGTGATTATACTATCACAATTAGACTAATATGTTTAGACTTTACCATGGTAATTTCTTTTAATTCTTTAAACACATATTAGTTTTAAGACATAGTTCAAAGACATGATTAACATTGGTTATGGCCATAACTCTTTTTATTAATATAATCTTAGCCATTTTCATCTCTAACTATCATTCATAAATATTCAAACTTAATTTTCATAAGTTTTTCAAATTCAATCATTATAAGGAAATGAATTTCAAATGCTTTTGAATCATCTTCTTTATCATAGATGGCATTACATTTAGACATCATTATCCTTAATACCCAATGAGCATTTATATTTCATTTGATAATATCAAAAAATCTAAACTTTATCCATCTTTGAAATTCCTATAAGACTTTTCTAATTACTAGTATCTAGAACACTTTTGTTCCTTTTGAAATTTGCAAACAATAAAAAAAAACTCATATAATTCTTAAAGACTATATATAGAACTATTAATGACATCAATATGATCAATTGATATAATTGGTCAACAAGTAATTTTCCATATTGTGAAATGGCTATAAAAAGGATTCTTATCTTTTCACTAACTAAAAGATAAACACAAGGAAGATTTTTTTTTATCCTTTAAATTTATGAAACTAGCTTTTCATCACTTTCTACTTAGTTTATAAAATTGAACAATTTTCTTAAATAACAAGAGAAATTCAAAGATAACCCTTACTATGACTTTACACTTTTTTATATCTAAGGTAACATTTACTTTACTTTTATCTTGAAGGTAAGATGTCTCTTAAAATTATTCACTTAAAACAAATTTATTTCAACAATAATTATGCATATACTTCACATATAAGCATAATTAATTTCATAATATTATCTACAAATAGAGTGAACATTAAGGTTTAGGGTTTAGACATTTGATTAATGACTCAATTAAGAGTCTAACACCTATAAAAATATTTTTATATTGTGGTCAACACTAGTTTCAAATATATGAAATGGACTACCTAGCACTAACAAACATTTATCAATAACTTGTTATTACTAATTGAATATTGTATATAAAGGTTACTAATTCAAAGTTGATTTTTCATTATCAGTGTCTAAAATTAAAGGTTTTAAACCCATTCCTAAAAGAAACATTTTCATTATGAAAATTTTAATTTAGTAATATAGGTCCAAAAAATTTACACTGATTTCAAATATAGCCTTGTGATTATATTATCACAATTAAATTAATATGTCTAAACTTTACCTTGGTAATTTCTTTTGATCTTGTAGACATATGTTATTTTTAACATTTTGTTCAAAGATATGATATCACTAACATTGGCTATGGCCATAACTCCTTTCATTAATACAATCCTAGCCATTTTCCTTTTTTACTACCACTTATAAATCTTTTTTTAGTAATAGTAGGAGTGATTAGATCACTAGATGCACACATGTAAGGCTCATGGATTGAACCTTAGATATAGCAGAAGGTAAAAGTGTTCGAGAGACCTTAGGTGCCAATTGAGCCAAAGGCTCTCAGTTACCACTTATAAGTCTCTAAACTTAAATTTCACAAAAAAATGAGTTTTACACATTTATTATTAAAAGCTTTTGAGTTAGATCCTTTATCATGGATGGCATTACATCTAGATATCATTATCACTAGTACCTAATGAGCATTCAGGTTTCCATCCTATAATACTGAACAATCTAATTTTATGAATCTTTTAGATTCCTATAAGACTTCTTCTAATTATTAGTATTTGAAACACTTTTGTTTCTTTTGAAATTTGCAAACAATAGAAAACTCATATAATTCTTAAAAAGTATGTGTAGAACTATCAACAATATTAACATGATCAATTTAAATAATTGATTAACAAGGAACTTTCCATTATGTGAAATAACTATAAAAAAGATTCTTATCTCTTCACTAACCAAGGCACAACCATAAGAAAAAAATTCCTTTAAATTTAATGCATTAGCTTTTCATTGCTATTGTACTTTATTTATAAAATTGATAAATTTTCTCAAATAATGAGATAAATTCAAAGATACACCCTATTATGCCCTTAAACTTTTTTATCAGGGTAACATTTACCTTACTTTTACCTCAAAGGTAAGATGTCTCTTAAAATCATTTATGTAAAATAAATTTGTCTCAATAATAATTATATGCATAGACTTTGCATATAAAAATAATTAATTATAATATTATTTACACATAGACTGATTATTATTCTTATGCTTAAAACCATGGGATATGATTACAAAATCAAACTTTTCTCAATATTTTAATATAATCACATAAAGCATACTATGTTTGTAAATTTTCTTTTTATTAATCAAACATAATATATCAAAATGATAATACAATGCAACATGTCCATTGAATCCAAGAATTGACCAAAGCATTTAATTATCATACTATTAAACATAGAATAATATGTCTTTCAAATATAAATTATTATGCCTCTTACATATGAACCATTATGTTATTTACTATGAACCATTATTTCCTTTACACATGAGTCATCATGTTTATAGCACATTTACCATCATATCTCTTGGACATGAACAATCATGTCTACTAAACATAAAACATGACATCTCTTACATATGAAATATTATGTCATTTACATGTAAACTATCATGTTTATTAAATTTAATCAAGGACTATCTTGTCTCTTATGCATAAACACTATATCTATTAAACATGAATCATCATGCCTTATGTTATGCACAGAATTGCCTTTTAATGTTGTTATTTTCCATGTTTGATGTCAGTTACAAATTAACGTATATATAGGTGTCATTATGTATTAGATTATTCCACTTCAGTTAATAACTAATGTAAAAAAATGCAATAATGTTTATTTCTATATAAATAAGAACTACCATCATTTTTTCATTAGAAATACAATTACTCTACTTATAATAACAATATTAAACATCATTTATAAATAAATAGCTAATGTCAAATATAAATATTCAATTATAATTTTTTTAATAATTGATGTGGTATGTCCTTCACCTTAGTCCCTTTTCACAATTCCTCCCTACTTAGCCCCCTCTTATAGTTCTTCCCTTCAAACATTAATCCCTTCTTATAGTTCCTCCTTATCCAGTCTCTTCTAATCCTTAAGATCTCCAATGACACTTCAAATTACCAATTTCAAAAAATGAATGTAAGAAAGATTGTAGCTACCAAAATTTTTTTTTAAAGACTGTAAGAAAGAATGAACATGATGAAAGTTTATATCCAATACCTGTTAATCAATATGTGAGGTTAATACTTCTTAAAAAAGCTATCTTTAGTCTAATATTTGCAAATGCAATGAATATTCATTAAAATTAAATGTATAATATTACACATTTTATATAAATAAATAATAGATAAAATCACTAAATGCCAATAGACAAAAAGAATGAAATCAACTTTTTTACTTGTTAAACATGTATCAAAAATAAAAAGTAACAAAATATAGGCAATTTTAAAACTAGAAACTAAGTTTCCAAACAAACACCAAAGTTAAGAAAGTTCTTCTTTTGCACTTTTTTAATGAGTGTACAACCATAAAAATTTAGTGGTAGGTTAATAAATCATTAATACTACAAAACAATTGGTAAGTATAAATATAAAAATGGAAAAGAAACATCTTAAGGTCAGAATGTAAGCATACCTTGGTAATAAGGGAATTATTTTATAGTTAAAAAACTTTATGATGAAATTAACAAATGGCATCACAACTACACTCTTTTTATTTTCATCATGCACATTGATTTTTGAAATGTTTTAAGTTTACATGTTGATTACTAAGAAAAAACTAACTTTCATAACAAAATGATGTTGTTTGACTTTAAAATTTTAAATTTTATTTATTAAATAAAAACCAATACCATAAACCAAAATATTTTATTTTTCCATTATGTTTCAAGTAAAAACCTTATAATTTTATAAGTTAGTAAAATTAAAATTGTTTTTTGCATTATGTTTTTCTTATATAATTAAATAGATACAAATAATAATAGATTGAACAATCTAATAAATGAGAAACTATAAGAATAATATACTTTAAATGAAAAGAAAATGTGGAATATCTCTTATTGTAATTCCTTTGTATTGTTTCTAGGCTTCTAAGTTAAAGGATGTAAAGGATTGCAAACTAATAATAAATTACAATGAGAGAAAACAACATCACTAATTATGCATTAAAATTAAGCCTACCAATAAAAGAATAAACATGTTATTTCTTCAACATTACCTAGGTTATTGAGAACATACTAGAATCCATCAAAAGTCTTTCCAAGAATTTGTACCAATATTTTCAACAATGAACATGTAGATTTTACAAAGCATTAGGAAGGATTTTGTCTAAAGTCCTTCCAAACGCTTTATAAAATTCATGTGTTCATAACCAAAGTGTAAGTATAAGTACCTACAAAAAATTGTTGAAGGATTCCTAGACCTTCCAAATAGCCTTGGTAAAGCTGAATACCAAGATTTTCATCCTTAAAGTCAGAAGCTCTCCTTTTGATGGAAGAAGAATTATCTTGATAGATCACTAGTTTATTTCAAATAAGTGGGGGGAAGTCTTATTTGTGGGCTAATAGAAAATCATTAAACATGGTGTAAACTATTAATGAATTATTACAATAAGTAAAATGACTATGTCTAGCTATAAGTATACCTTGAGACATTAGTTTTTTTTTTAAACATATGTGTTATCTTTATTTTAAAACCATGTCAATTTTTAATAATTAACTGAGGTTGTATAAACTAATTTTTCTAATAATGACTTACACAAAAATTACATTGGATCATAAATATAGTTTACAGCATAATCGGTATATAACCCTAAATTAAAATTAAGACAATTTATAATATAATCATTACAATTTTTTTTCCAAATTATCATGTGTTGAAGAGGGATATGATTTGATTTTCTCATGTTGAAGTGCTCCACAAAATTATACAAATGTTAGCTATACATTCCTTCTAGTATGAGGTGAAATATAAGAATAACACACCTATCAATGTTGTGTATCTAGAAAAGTTTCAAATTTTATGATAATGACAATTGTATCAAATTATTAATATCTTTTGCCACTTAAATTTTTTGAGGGCAAAAGATAACTAGTTTGATAGGATGCTCATAATTATAAAATTTGAAACTTCTTTAAATATGCAACAAGAATGGTCATCTTATCCTCTTATTCCACCTAAATAAAGGATGAAGTAAAATAGAAATTTATAGATAGAATGAAAAGCAATATATGTCAATTATTAAATAAAAACTAATGTTATAAGTTTTGGTGATTTTCTTATATATATTACTTCATAAAGCTTAATATTTATGATCTATATTTTCATCTCGTAATACAATGGACATCATAAATGCCACCATTGGTATATTAATAAATACTTATTATATGTTAGCTCACCATTTATGTACCATTAAGCATCAATTATGATAAAAAAATCAGTATTTTTTCTTATTCCAAATCTAATTTTCTTAAAACATGTCAATCTTAAGAAATAATCAATGTTGGTTAACTATTTTTTTCTAATACAACTTCTTTATCTTAACATTTTTTCTAACAACAATTTTGAAGAAGAAAGATAATTGAGCAAATTTTATTCATTAATAGATCAAATTATAAGAACATTAGTTTCCTAATCTTGATTAACATTTATAGAGACATAATGTTTATAACAATAACCACTTTAAATAGTTATTAAAGAAAAGCTATGATTATATTTGTTTATTGATAGATCAAGTTATGGGGACCATGAGACTGATATCATTCTCCTGATCCTCACAACTCGATTTATCAATGAATAAAATTTAGAAAATTTTCTCTTGAAAAAATGATGGTGATTGTCTTCATGATATTGTTAAAGCACTTTCTCACTTTCATGTCCATGTTAACCAATTTGCTCCTTAAGGCTATAATTAATGAATCCTTGAAGAAATATCTACTCTTTCTTATTACAAATATCTTTATATTCACTACATTGATTTCGAAATGTGAAAAAGAAATAAATCATCTTTATCTATTTTGAAATAGTAACTTAACTTAAATTATGGTTGAGAGAGGATAATAGCTTAGGACTTAGATCTCAGCAATTGACGATTGAGTAGAATCGATCTTATATTATCTTTTTATGCCATTATCATATAAAATCAAGTGAAAACCTAAATAAAATGTGGAGTGAAAGAAAACCTAAATAATAAATGGAAAAAAAGAGAAACATTATAACTAAGTTGAAAAATAATAGACTCGATTATTTAATAATAACTTATATATAAACATTTAACATCTCCCATTAAGATGATTTAAATGCTTTTTAAATGGTAGTTATAAGAAATTGACATCCTAACTTATCAACATTTAACTTTCTATGTTATTTTTTTTATTCTTTTCAACATGATAAGTTCCTCATATTCATAAAAATGCCACCATGCAACTTATAACATTGGCTTTTTAATAGAATTGACATAAAAAATCACTTAAAATTGCGAAAATGTCATCACACCATTATATATATATATATATATATATATATATATATATATATATATATATATATATATCAATTTTCTCTACAAAAAACTTTGATAGGCCAATATTAAAGGAAAATTATATAGTAATGAATCATTACACCTTTTGCACATAAATAGTCATGTATATTAAACATGAATCAATGTATCTCTTGATTATGAAATGTAATATCTATTAAAGATGAATCATTTTGTCTATTAAACATGAACCATGAACCATGAACTGTTATGTCTTCTAAACATGAACTATGATATTCCTTAAACATGAACTAATATGCCTTTTAGATATAAACCAATATTTCTTTTAGATACAAATTATCATATCTCTTGGATGTAACCTAACATACTTTTTAATATGAATTAACATATATTTTCGTTCAACATGATTCTTCAAAATGTGAGAATTTAACAATGCACGTGTTTTCAATTTACAAACTTTCATTCTATTTATGAAGAATAACAAGTCATATCAATATTATGTAGTTAACTATTTTTCAAACAATGATAAATTAGATTTCAAAAATCAAATGGAAAATCTTATAATTCTATGTCTTAAGTTCATCTGATTTTATATCACCAAATTAAATACATGAGGAGATCATGAATAATCCATATGCTATATATTATTAAGAATTAAGGAAATTATAAAAATAATTTTTGAAAATTAAGAAATTATGCACTTATCCATTTGATAATCATCTTGTGAAGTTTTAAAAGATTGCACATCTAACCTTTAATTGATTTATGGCTATAATTTGAATCCTCTCTATTTGAATCTGTATATCTATGAATCCCTTTTATGGGTAAATGCAACATAAAATTGCTATATATCATTTTTAGTCTTCATGTGTCTTCATAAATTCCATCATAGTTGGATTTCCAATTGATTATTACACGTAGTAATGTAGTCCTTGGCCTTTTACCTTTGTATCATAGCCTTTTCCTAACAAAGATGTTTAATGCATTCATTGAAAGTTTTTAGATTTCTTGTTAAAATGAGTAAATACTTGATCTTATGTCTCCTTTATTTCTTTTGAGTTCAAATTCTCATCCACCCATCTTAGAAATTTGATTTAATATTGATCCCATCATCAATTACAAAATCTTATAGCAAAAATATTTCAAAACAGGGTGATAAAAAAATAATAACATGAGATAAAACAATAAAGGAAATAGTTTTAAGGCATATGTTAACACTTTTCTAAAGGTTTTTATGCCCTTAAAATACAACAAAACTTAAAACTTTCCATTTTGAAGTAGTGAAAATAGTTTAGCAAAAAGCTCTATTGATAAGCAAATGTAATTTATCACTAAGCAACTTTGACAAATAGTCACATTTTTCTAGAGTGATTTATCACTAGATAGCTATCATAAATACTTAAATCTTTTTAGAACGACATCTAATTACCAAGCTAATATAAACAATTATTTCCTTTAAAAATTTTACATTTTAAAACAAAAATAATTCATTTGTTCATAAATTTAAACCTAAAAATCATCTTTAAATTTTTATTTATATAAAATTATTATGGAAAGCTCATTAGTAAACCCACTCAGGGTTTTCATTTACATATTCTTCAAAACTACCTTTTCTAAGTCATGTAGATTTGAAAAGTTATCAACATTCATAAACTACCAATAGACTGCAATTTTTCTGAAGACATTTGTAAGAATTTAAATTAGTTATGTCATAAACATATTCGTACCATTCTTATTATGATATAGTGTTGCTGCATAATTGATTGTGATGATAAAGGATCATGATTATCAAAAGTGGTGGATATCATTATGCTATATATTTTTTTAAAAGAAGTGCAAAATATTTTCTTTAATTTTAGGATAGTTGGATTTTTTCCTTTTTGAACTTAAAAAACTAGAAATCACCTTTTCACATTTACAAAACTTGAAATTAACACTCATCACCCACTTAATTAACTATTTGATCAAATTGTGTGAATTTTTCAAGAACTCCTTTTAAAATAATAATAAGATTATAGTATATTGGTTTATTTTTCCATGATTTTGTAACCAATTTACAAGTAATTAATTAAAATTCAATGTACTTAATTTATTTTTTATATAAAATAAAAATTATGTGTGAATTAATTGATGAAATAAATCATCACAATATAATCTTGTAATTCATGTTTAAAAATTATATGAAAAAATCATGTAATTTAATTAAATGTTTAATTAAGTAGATGATGATTCTTATTTTTAAGTTTTTTTAAATTTTGAAAGGATAATATCCAAATTTCTAAATTTAAAGAGGTAAAATCTAACTATTCCAAAGTTGAAGGGAATATTTTATATTTTATTTTATTTACTAAATGCTTTACAATTATGTGTCTATGTATAGAAATGTCATTCAATAATAGTTAAAGGCATATGAATTACATCAATATTTAGCTTTCTCTATAATTGGCATTAATTGAACAAAATATGTAGTCATTGCACATTCAAAGTAATTTATCAATTTAATAAAGGGTTCCTACACTACTAAAAGAATGTAAACAATTGTTAGGTATTTAATAGAAATTATATTGGTTTTAACCGATGTCCAAGTGAGTGTCATTATTTATAAGTTTTGATGTCCATTATATAACTGATATTAAAAATAACAACAACATTAATTATTATGTTAAAAATAACAACTATCATTCATGTGAACCATTGTGGGAAATAACATTAGATATTAGTTTTGTTTGAAAACCTAATTTGTAATGTTTCATATATCACGTCAATTTCATAAAAAAAAACTAACATGATATATTTTTCCCCATCCAAACCCTAACCTTTCCCCATACTCCTCCATCCTAAGTCCTCCCTATTCCTCTTGTACACACCCTTATATTCCTTACATAAAACTCTAATTGAAATAAAAACTAACATCTCCCATGACACTTTAGGATTTCAATTTCAATAATTTTAAACAATAAATTGAATGAATAGAAGTGTGAAGATAATGGAAGGTTATACCCAATACCATAATAATGATAGGTGCTTCCCTAGATCTATCTTGATACTTGATACTTATTATGTGAAATTGGTACGCCCTAGAAAATCACTATTGAATCCAATCCTTACAAATAGCATGGCCATTTAAAAATTATTATAACATATTGTACGATATTACACATTTTATATAAATAAATAGTAGATAATACTTTTGAGGGTAAAAAAAGATGTATGAAATTAAATTTGTTACTTGTAAAATTTATAAAAGTTGCATCAAAATAATAGGTAACAATATATAATCAATTATAAAATTAAAAACAAAATTGCATGCAAAAACTTAAAACACAAACAAATCCTTACTGAGTGATCTAAGGAGTGTTCATTCTCACATATTTAGCAATGGATTAATATAGCATTAGTTTTGCAAAATATTTAATGAGAATAAATATAAAATTGAAGATTTTATAAGCACAAGCATAAAAACTTGCAAGGTAAGCATACCTCTTTGGTTAAAGCATCATCTTGAAGACTTAAAGATTTTGTAAGTACATATTAAACATAACAAATTAGGGTTGAAAAAGGTTCAAGATGAAATTTGAAATTAGTGCCAATGCTTTACTTTTTTTAATTTTTAACTCTTGTTAGGAGTTTTATAAAGGAAGTTGTTAAAACCATGACATTTTCATTTAAATGTTGCTTTTAAACTAGAAAACCAATGCCTAAATGTCAACTACATTATCTAACTAAGAAATATTAAGACATTAGTTATTTATGGAATAATTGATGTGGTAATTTTAGAATTCTATGTTAGATTTTTACTAAAAACTGATGTCTTATGTACTAAAATATTAGTTTAAGGTAAATAATTGATGTCTTTTTTATGACCTAATTTTTTCTACTCATAGCATAGATATAATTTGATAACAACAATGTAAATAGATAACTTATACAATTGTTAGAGCTTTTATGTATGTTTTTTAACTTTTATTTACACATCAAAATCAATAATAGAATTAATTAAAAAAAGAAAAAGAAATATAGAACTATGATATTTACAAATAAAGCATTATCGTAAAAAGTTACAACTAGTTACAACCTAAACCTAATATTACATATTTAGTTCTATAAAATCAAAACCATTCATTCCATTATACCTTAGCCTTGAGGAGATATCTTGCCCAAAGCTTTCACTCTTCATTAATTCCATCTAGATTTTATGGTTCAATGTTGCCTTTGAAGCACTACAAATTATACATAATTAACATATTAGCATCAAAACTAATTCGGGTAAGCATGTGAGAAGCTATAAAAAAAATTAAAAGTGATTACTATAGGTGGGTTGCATCAAATATGTTATATCTTGACCATGTATTGCATAATGTGATAGCCACATTACATATTGTTAATTTTTATAGGGAACTATATTAAATAAAATAGTAAGTCAATTACATCCAATTGATGCACAAGCTATTATTGCAAAGGTTATAATCTTACTCTAAAAACTTTCCTTCATTTTGATCCATTGAACATTGCTTTCCCTTTTTGGTACCACACCTCACTTGTAGCATATATCTAAAGCAAGATTGAGGACCTTCCTTAAGGTTGGCCGTGGTCCTTTACCTAAGGCATCTAATCATTACACAAGCTTTTTCTTTGAGTACACCATGACAAGCATCTAATGGCCTCTACAATATAATGGCATAATAAGATGTTAAAATCATTATATGAAAATAGCTCAATCATAAAAGAATGCATAAGTAGGACATATCCCTCATGGTATAGCACGTAGTAGCATTATTTTTTGAGCTCCGCCAAGAATGCTATTGTAATATTCTTAAATAAGACAAGAAATTTTACATAAAAGTCTTCTTAAGAAAATATCCTAAGTGAAGTAGAATTTTCAAATAGGAATTTTATTAGAAAACACTTAAATTAGAAAACTCAATTGGAAACCAAGGTGAAATTCGGGAAAAGTATAAAGGTAATTTGGATGTGAGCCTAACTAAATTTTTTATAAAAATTTTATTAGGAATTAAAATAAATCAAAATATAATTAGAAAATTAATAATAGATTTAGGAAAAATCACACAGAGATTTATTGGAATTCCAAAACTCGAATAAACCAAAAAGCGAGAAATAAAGTCCAAAAATTTAAATAGATTAATTTAAAAAATTTTAGGCTAACTTAAATCAATTTTTCTAGGCTCAAAATGTGTATAAGAATTCAAAAATGAAAGCTCAAAATAAGGCCAAAAAATGTTCAAAAAGCCTAGGGCAAAATACAAGAAAGTGAAAATTTGAGATTAATTTGTAGTAAACCTTTTTTATACTTCAAAGTGGCTTATTGTTATTAGTTTTAGGGTAATAATTTCCTAAGCATATAGGGCCATTTGCACACCCTAAATGGTTAGCCACATGTCCAAGATTTTCCAATATAATAAATAGAAAATTGAAATTTTTTTCGTAATTAGAGTTTAGGGTCATATGTGTGTGTGTGTGTGACTAGGCTATTTTGAAGCAAAAATTTGCTTCCTTTGGTAAATTGAGAATCATGAGAAGGAGAAAAGCATTAACTAAGAATTCAATTTTTCATTAATTATCAAAAGGTGAGTGACAACTTCTTTTTATTTTTTTAGGATTATCTCACAAAAAAATGATAATATTGTTGAAATGAAAACAAATCTCCTAAGTGAAATTGAATAACGTTTCTGGTCATTCAATGTATCTAGAGGTTGGAAATTTTTAAAATTTCAATCTTTAGCATTTTAGGATTATATTTAGTGTTAGAATCATTGTAGAAGAAATTAAGAATTTTTAGAATTTTTTAGATATATGAAAAACTAAGTTATAGATAAAATACTTAAAACTACCAATTTTAGAACCCTATTCTATTATGTCTTAGGTTTTAAATTATTTAAAGAATAAAATGATCAAAAAAAATATAAAACATTCCAAATATGATATATAAGATTTTATTAACTACGTATCAAAATTTGGTGGCAAATAGAGTTAATTTGATTACCTAAATAATAGTTTTATTTTTATAGCTCAAGTACTATCTGAATTTGGCAGCTCTAAATTTTTACCTTTAGTGCATTGATAAAGCTATGCAATTTATTGTACAATTAGGTTATTTTTTATTTAACATGTTAAGAATATCATGACAGAGTTTGAAAGCAATTGATTTCTATTTAAATGATGAAAAATGGCTTGAATTACAAGTGTTCATATGTTACCTTGTTCTAGAAGCCTTGTTTTGTTACTATATGAACTATAATCTAAGGTTATAAAACTTATAAAATGGATAATGTTTCACATTTACTATTGTACTAGGAATATGAGACAAAATTTTAGTAAATTAGAATTATTTTAGAGCTTTTAAGACTCCAATCAATAATATATATCCGTAGTTTTCAACAAGTAAAATGTTAGTATAACTTGTAAGAAATGTTATGAACAATGATAAAAACTTAAGAAGCCATTCACATTGTGAAGAAATGTTATCATTGATAGGATAGTAAGAACCAATCTTCATAATAGTTCTTTAAAAGATGAGGATGAATATGAGAGAATGACAAATTACATAAGACATTTATAGTATGATTGGTATTTGGCTATACCCATTGGAATAAATTTAATGATTGATGTTCTAACATCCCATTACTATTTATTGTGAATTGTGAGGGAAAGATATAACATCTTTCACAAAGAAAAAGAGGCATGGTTAGTAATGGAGAAAATTTTTGATAGCCTTAGGCCTAGGATGTTAAGAGATAAGATTGGATTAAAAATATAAAGTGAAACTTGTATAGTTGTCACTACCATTTTCTATGGTAACATATACCAATGATATACATAAGATAATTTCTTTATAAAACACTAAATAATAAGTACCTATAAAAAAATGTTAAATTTTTATGATGAACACGCTTCCAAATAAGGTGATGAGTAGCTATTAATTGGGTATATTTTATACTCACTCTTCTATTGAATAAAATTACAAGTATTAGTCATGAAATTGATAGGGTATATTCATAATTATATAGGGACCTTCTAGTCTCTCCATGGCACCCATGATATACTTTTTCAATATAAAGTGTAGTCTACACTTGTAAATATAAAAGTAGATTATGAAGTAATACTTAGAAAATTAGACTTAGGGTCTGATTCTATTATAATACATCCTTTTTATCAAGTACCCCACCTAAAAACTCCACTAGTAATGATGTTTTTTCTTCCTCCATAGAGATAGTTCTAGAGGAATGGAACCCTAATGGATCCAATTAAGAGTTTGTATCATTTAATGTATTAAGTAAATTATATTTCCATATAATCAATTTTTAGATGTGTATATGTATATTAAACTTTAGACCTCTTAATGTATATAGTTTTATATTTTAAGACTAGATATATGTGTTTTTTGATAATATTAACTTAATAAATACCGTAGAGTCTTGTAAAGATATTTACTTGGTATGCTAGCATTTATTAGGTATCTTTATATGATCATGATAACCATAAAATGAGTTGTGACAGATTAGTATCAGAATATGATTCTAGATATCAGTAATCTACTATAACAGAGTTAGTGGATAGGGCCATCTAGATCATGGAAATTCTAAAAGGTTTATAAAAGAGCAAGTATCAATCGTCGCGAATCCATGAAAATCATAAGTATTTCTTTATTTCTTTTTAGAATTAGTATTTACTAATTAAAGTTATTTTAGAAAATTATGGCTAGAAAAAAGCAAACTTAACCTAGAATGCCTTGACAACTAACTAAAGCATATCCAAAAATACTAAAGAATGAGGCATCCATAAATATAGCCTCAAAGAACCCCTTGAAGGTAGGACAAGTATAGCTCGAAGCTCTGGCATGGGTTGTAATGTTACAATAAACCTTGGAAAGATTTTTAAACTAAATTTTGAACCCCCTTATTCCACCCTTACCACCACCACCAAGATAGCAAATTTCCTTATTACCTTCGAGAGAAAGATTGTAAATGGTGCATTAATTTCATAAATTAAACCCCCTAAAAATATGAAAATACAAATCCTACAATAGACCTTTATTAATTCATAGACTACATAGAGAGAGCTTATAAACCTATAAGATGTGACAATAATATGATGATGGAATTAATAGGCTACCAACTAGGGGATGTTGCTAATTTTTGGTATGTTCATAATATCAAACCTACAATTATTGCTCATAAACCTATTACTTGGTGGTAACTTTAAATAGAGCATATGGATAGATTTTTACTCATAAGCATTCGTAAAGCCAAGGCTTGTGAACTTGAAAAATTAGCATAAGGATCTATGATAGTGGCATAATATGATGCCTAATTTACTTGGTTATCCCAATACACAAAACATTTGGTGCCTATTGAGAAAACAAGGGTAAGTTAATTTATGCATGGTCTTTGAGACTATTTCTACAATCGAGTAGATGTCTCTGATAATATAACATACAAGTAAGCCCTATATCAAGTGATTAAGGCCGAGCTACATGCTAAAGATAGGTAAAAATCAGGAAGCAAGCTTGGAAGGAAAAAAAAGTCAAAATTTTAGGTAGGGAGTAGTAGAGACATTAGGAAAAAGGTAACCACCCAAAATATGTTAATTTGGAGTGAGCAAGCTAGCAGAAATAGGGCTAACTAAAGAAGACTTTCAAGGAAAGTTTTTGGCAATAGATCTGGAAGTGGCTTTGATGCCTTCAATCAAGCTTATCTATTCCTCCCACTGCCCAGCAAATCCCCTCAATGCCCATTATGCAACTTTAGTCACTTTGACACTATCGATCTTACTTTAGATATGGATAGGTTAGGCATTAAGCATTTGAATGCCTAACTACTTAACAAGGAAGCAATGTCATGACCCCTACCACATGACCTACTTAGAATACAATCCTAATGAGACCATCAACAACATCAAGAAAGAAGAATACAAGAAAAGGACTAGTTAGAACATGGGCTTAGGTATATGCCATGATGCATCAAGAAACTTAAACTTCTAACAAAGTGGTGACACATACAATATTAATCAAAACTTTTTTATGAAAGCATTATTTGATTCTAGCATTACACATTCATTCATATCTAAAAAATTAGTGGCGAAACTTTTGAAACCATTAGATGAGTTAAATGAACTTTTAATGTAAATACACTAATAGGTGAAACGATGCTAACAAACCATGATATTAATAATTATGCAATCTGGATAGATAATCATCTAACTTCAATTAATTTGATTGTGTTGGAAATGATGGATTATGATATAATTTTAGGGATGGATTGGTTATCAAAGTACCATGCTTATGTGGATTATTATTATAAAATAGTCATTTATTAGCCAAAAGAGGGTGAAGTCAAAATCTTTCAAGGCGAAAATAAGGTAGGAATGCCTCCTTTTGTATCATGTACAAAAGTCAGGAAGTTAGTGAATAAAAGATGTTCATGTAGATAACTTCAGTAAAAGAAGCTAAAAAAATATAATAATGGCTCAGGTTCCTACAGTGAAAGAATTTCCTAATTTTTTCGGATAATTTACTTGGATTGCCACCAGATTGAGAGATTGAATTTACAATTGAAATAATCCTTAGAATAGACCTAATATCTATTGCTTCTTATAGAATGGCACTAATAGCATTAAAAGAATTAAAGGATTAATTACAAGATCTATTAGATAAGGGTTTTATACAGTCCAGTACATCACCATAGGGAGTGCTAGTGTTATTTGTGAAAAAGAAAGATGGATTACAATTATTCTATATTGATTATTGACAGCTAAATAAAGTTATTATTAAGAATAAATACCCTTTATCAAGAATAGATGATTTATTTAATTAATTGTAAGGTTCTTAACGCTTCTCAAAGATTGACCTGCAATTTGACTATCATCAATTGAAGATAAAAAAAGAATATATTCCAAAAATAGCATTTCGAACTCGTTATAGTCATTACAAGTTTTTAGTTATGTCATTGGATTAACTAATGCTCCTACACCATTTATGGACCTAATGAACCATGTTTTTAGACCTTTCTTAGATAAATTTATTATTATATTTATTGATGATATTTTAGTATATTCTAAAAGTGAGGATGAACATCCTCGACATTTAAAAGTCACATACAAACACTATAAGAGCATAAGTTATATGCTAAATTCTCAAAGTGTAAATTTTGGATGAGGAAGGTGTATTTCCTAAGCCATGTAGTGTTATAGGAAGCAATATAAGTAGATCTTTAAAAGATAGAGATTTTGTTCAAATGGCTAAAATCTCCTCAATGATAAAAATATGTAACTTTATTGGATTGACTAGATACTATAAAAGGTTTGTGAAGGATTTTTTTAAAGATAGCCATATTTTTTACTAAATTGACTCTTAAAGGACTTAAATTTGTGTGGAATGACAATTTTGGAAGAGTTTCCAAAAGATTGAAGGAATGTCTTACTTCTATTCTAGTTTTGGTATTGCCTAATAGTGCAAAGGGATACATAGTGTACTGTGATATGTCTAGAGTGGGACTAAGATGCATATTAATGCAGTAAAGAAGGGTTATGGCCTACACATCTTGTCAATTAAAGAAATATGAGACAAATTATCCCACTCATGATTTGAAAATGGTAGTTGTAGTATTTGTTTTAAAGATATAGAGACATTATTTGTATGGAGCTACTTGTGAAATTTATACAAATCATAAGAGCATCAAGTATATTTTTGAATAGAAGAAGCTCAATATGAAACAAAGAAGGTGGATGGAGTTTGTAAAAGATTATGATTACTTTATTCACTATCATCCAAGCAAAGTTAATATAGTTACTAAAGCCTTAAGTTGAAAAACTCTTAAAAATATAGGGAAAAAGTTAAAAGGAGATAAAAGTGTGGAACTAGCTTGTATAACAATACATTATACTATAGTGAATCAAATTAAAGTAGCTCAAAAAGAAGATTCTTAGGGTTTAAGATAAGAAATAATAAGACAAGAAACTGAAGAACAAAGCTATAAATAAGGTAGAAATTGACTTAACAATAAAAGAATAGGGAGTAATAAGGAACAAAAATTAATTATGGGCACTTGTGGCTTTAAAATAAGAAATATTAAGAAAGACCCATAAGTCATCTTATACAATGCATCGTAGTGTAACAAAAATGTATTAGGATTTGAAAATTTTATATTGGTAGGATGAATAAAGAAGTATGGGCGAGATTATGTAACTAAATGTTTGACCTATCAATAACTGAAAGTAAAACATCAATGTGTACCTAGTCTTTATTAGAATATTTAAATTCTTGAATGGAAGTGGGAGAGCATTATAATTGATTTCATAACTAGATTACCATAGATCAATAAGGGATATAATTCCATTTAGGTGATCGTGGACTATTTAACAAAATTTGTGCATTTCATGTTGGTGAAAACAACATACCTTGCATCATAGTACACTTAACTTTACATAGATAAGATCATTCCATTATATGACATGCCATTTACTATTATTTTAGATCAATAATCACAATTCATATCTTGATCTTGGTAGTCATTCCAAGAAATTTTAGGAACTTGATTGTAATTTAGTACTATATTCCATCCTCAAACTAAATTTAAAGGAAATTAAGATAAATATTTATCATTAATGGAATTCACTTGTAATAATAGCTACCGCACCAATATACCGATGACTCCATTTGAAACATTATATGGTAGGAAGTGCAAGTCACCCATTGGGTGGTTTGAACTCAGAGAAGAAAAAATGATCGATCCCGATCTTATTAAAGATGCTATCAATAAAGTTTAAATAACTAGAGAAAGATTAGAGGTAGTTCAAAGGTAGTTCAAAGTTAATGTAAATCTTATGCAAATAATAGATGTAGAAAATTATAATTTTAAGATAGTGATAAAGTATTTTTGAAAGATACTCTTATGAAAAGGATAATGAGATTCGACAAAAAGTGAAAATTGGCACCCAAATATGTGGTTCCCTAAATTGATAAATGAATCAGAAAGTTGCTTATCAATTAGAACTATCAAAAGACATGAAAGCAATACATTTGGTTTTCCATGTATCTATGTTAAAAAAAATATATTTTGGATGAATCTAATGTGTTGAAAGAAATACCTATAGAATTAGATTAAAAACTAGTATATGAAGAACAACCTGAACGAATCATTGATCGACAAATAAGGAAATTGCAATCCAAGGAGATTCCTATGGTACAAGTAATATAGGAAAAACATGGAGCTCAAGAGGTGACTTAGGATTCAAAGAAGGACATGAAAAAAAAGTGCCCAAACTTATTTACTAAGTTTTTTATTTGAAACTATCATAAAGGTTGTTAACAATTCTTTACATATTATGTAGTTTATTGAAAATTCATGGGTGGATTTTCTTGAAGGGGGAAAATTTTGTAATATCATAAAATAAGACAAGGATTTTTTTAAAAAAAAAATACCTTAAGTGAAGTAGAAATTTCAAATAGGAATTTTATTAGAAAACACTTGAATTAGAAATCTCAGTAGAAAATTTAGGTGAAATTTAGGAAAAACATAAAGGTAATTTGGATGTGAGTCCAACTAGAATTTTTATAAAAATTTTATAAGGCATCAAAATAGTTCAAAATCCAATTAAAAAAAACTTAATAATAGGTTTAGGAAATTTTGTATAGGAATTTATTGGAATTCTAAAATTCAAGTAAATCAAAAAGTGAGAAATCAAGCTTAAAAATTTAAATGGATTAATTTAAAAGCTTTTATATTGACTTAAATCAAATTTTCTAAGCCTAAAATCTATATGAGAATTTAGAAATGAAAGTGTAAAATAAGGCCCAAAAATATTTAAAAAGCCTAGAGGTAAAATACAAGAAAATAGAAAATTAGGGCTAATTTGTAATAAAAATTTTTCACCCATCAAAGTGGCTTATTTTTATTAGTTTCAGGGTAATAATTTTCTAAACATATAGGGCCATTTGGATGCCCTAAATGGTCAGCTTCACATCCAATGTTTTTCAATATAATAGATAGAAAATTGAATATTTTTTTTGTAATTAAGGTTTAAGGTTATATATATATATATATGTAATTAGGCCATTTTGAAGCAAAAATTTGCTTCCTTTGGCCAGTTGAGAATTGAGAGAAGGAGAAAAGCATTAAGTGATAATTCAAGTCTTCATTAACTATCAGGAGATGAGTGGTAACTCTTCCTTGTTCTTTTAGGGTTATTTCACAAAAGATGATGACATTGTTGAAATGAAAACAAATCTCTAAAGTGAAATTGAATAGGGGTTTCAATCATTCAATGTATTTAAGGGTTGGAAATTTTTAAAATTTCAATCCTTGGTATTTCAATATTTTAACTACTATTAGGATAATTGTAGAAGAAATTAGGAATTTTTGAAAATTTTTAGATACATGAAAAACTAAGTTGTAGATGAAATACTTAAAACTACAAATTTCAAAACCTTATTCTGTTAGGTCTCAGGTTTTGAATTATTTGAAGCAATTAATAATTGATAAAAATTATGAAATTTTCCAAATCTGATATCTAGGATGTTATTAAATGTATATTAAAATTTGGTGTAAATAGAATTAATTTGATTGCCTAAATGATAGTTTTATTTTTATAACTCTAGTGCTATCTAAATTTAGCAACTCTAGGTTTTTGCCTTTAGTGCATTAGCAAAGCCATAAAATTTATTATACAATAATTAAGTTATTCTTTGTTCAATATGTTAAAAATGTCATGGCAGAGTTTGGAATTAATTGGTTTCCAATTGAATGATAAAAAGTGGCTTGAATTATAAGTGTTTTTATGCTATCCTGCTCCATAAGCCTTGTCTTTTTATTGTGTGAATAGTAAGCCAAGGTTATAAAACTTGTAAAATGAATAATGTTTCATGCTTACTATTGTATTAGGAATACAAGATAAAATTTTCATTAATTACAAAATTGTTTTAGAGCTTTTAGGACTCCAATTAATAATATGAATCCTTAATTTTCATTAAGTAGAATGTTAGTAAACCTTGTAGGAAATATTATGAACAATAATGAAAGCTTAAGAAGCCATGCACATGACTAAGAATGTCATTATTAATAGGATGGTAAGAACTAATCTTGATAATAGTACTTTAAAAGATAAGGATGAATATAAGAGAATGGCAAATTGCATAAGACATTTATGGTATGGTTGGTATTTGGCCATATCCATTAGAATAAATTTATTGGTTGATGTTCTAACATCCCATTACTATTTATTGTGAGTTATGAGGGGGAGATATAACATCCTTTGTAGAGAATGAAAGGTTTAGTTAGTAGTAGAAAAAAAAGGTTGGTGGCTTTAGGCTTATGATAGTGGAGGATAAGGTTGAATCAATCATATAAAGTGAAACTTGTATATCTACTCCTGCCTTTGTCAATAGTAACATATATCAATGATATACATAAGAAAATTTCTTTATAAGATACTCAATAATAATTAGATATAAAAAAGTACTAAATCTTTATGATGAAAACCCTTCCAAATATGGTGATGAGAAGCCATTCATTGTGTATATTTTATACTCACTATTTTGTTTAATTAAATTATAGGCACTAACTGATAGAACATATTGATACTTATATAAGGACCTTCTAGTTTCACCATGGCACCCATGATATACTTGTTCAATATAAAGTACAATCTAAACCTATAAATTTAAGAGTAGATTACAAAGTAATACTTAGAACAAATAAATTTAAAGTTTAATTCTATTATTATATATCCTTTTCATTGGGTGCTTCTACTTGAAAGCTCTACTAGTAATAATGTTTTTTATTTTTTCATGGAGATAGATCCAGAGGAATGGAACCTTAATGAATCCAACTAGGAGTTTGCATCATCTAATGTATTATGTAAATTATATTTTAATGTAAGCAATTTTTGGATGTGTAGATATGTATATATATATGTATATTAAAATTTAGACCTTTTAATATATAGTTTTATATACTAAGACTAGATATTTATATCCTCTAATAATATTAATTTAATAAAGATATTAGAATATTGTAGAGGATTGTAAAGATATCTATTTGGTATGCTAGTACTAATTAGGTATCTTTACGTCTTGTTACAATAACCATAAAATGGGTCATCATAGAAACATCTATGTGTTCTCCTCTCTTTTTGGCATTCTAGGTCTGATGGTCAATGTGATATGGACATAAGTATTCATAACAAGGAATTCCTTTTGAAGTGGCACGACATTCATAGCAAAACCTATGATAAGAGAGGTGTGAGCTAAATGCTTATCTAGAAAATAATTAAAATTAAATAATATATGTTTAAAGAAGATAAAACAAACTCATTTATCCTAGAATTGGACATAAGAAACATTGAGGTTTTTCATCTTTAAAAGTTATAAGATGGTGTGGTCATAATGAATAGAGGATAAGTTGTTCCCATCACCATTACCTCTATAATAATTTAGACCTAGGAATTAAAGGCTCAACAATTATCGAGCTCGAACTACAATATAGTCCAATCATGATAATGAGGTTATTGAAATATAGATCATGAGTTAGTAATGATAAGACTAATATAACTTTAACTATATAAAATGGTGGGTGGGAATAATATGCAGTGATACTTTCCATAGGAAGTGAATATAGGCCTTTAGCTATGTGATAAAGGTTCTATGGGCTTCATCTATTGCTAGAACTTTATCATTTGGTACCATTATCTCAATTGTGTAGTTTATGGACTTGTCAACCACCATCTTCATTTGATCATCCACCAATGGCCAATGATAGAGCTCACAACTTTTCAAACCCACTCTATTGCCACTTGGTACATAAATGTTCTGCTACTATTAAAATAGATAGGGCTCCACCCTATTTAATGTGAACCTTCACTATAGGAATCTTAATTCATTGACACACATATACACACACGCATAAACATATACATATACACATATATATGAAAAAATGTAAGGGTTGAGGTAGATATTTACCTAGGGTAAGGTTTATGTAATGTTTGAGCACTTAAAAAGGCTATAAAGGATGACTCCAACTAAGCAATGATTCCAAGGGTAGGTTGGTTAATGGTTAAAAAGGCTAGCTTCTTTATATAAGTTATGGTTATAAAGGTTAGGTTATTGAAAGATGGTTGGGTAGGTACCTTGGACTTTAGTAATGTAATTTTTGAGAACGATATCTATTCCATCAAAGTGTAAAGTTGCTATTACATTTATTACTATTTTGCTCTTAGAGGGCCCTTTACATCTTTGCCTCTTAATCCATATAGACTTTATCTTCCATATCATGAGTGATCCTTATGTGAGCTCCTTTGTTTTGAAGTTTAAAGTTCCTATTTGGTGGCATTTTAATACATTGAAGTAGTCCATGAGGCATAAGCCATAACCAACACCTTGAACATGGCCAAAATACTCCTTAAATCCTAACATTGTGGTTAGCATGTGCATTTTCCTAGTGAGTGAAACTCACCCAAGAAAACCTACTTTGTGAGACTATCTTGTAATATTAAAAAAACTATGAATAATTAGATTTTATATGAAATAGAAGCTTGAAAAATAAATAATACATTTTAAATAAACCTTAAACATTTAAAGTCCTTTTCATAATAGCTTGACTTTATAAGGTCACACATCACCATTTTGAATTAACTCTAGCTCAATTCTATAACCTTTTATAAGAAATGGAAGTTACCTACTCAATGTCTTAGTTGAAGCAAGCCTTTCTTTCACTAACTCTTACTTTTACTTCACATAACCTCCATAAGAGAGCTAATATGGATATATGTTATTCCCTTACTGTTAGTGTATATGCCCTAAAACTAATTATATTGGTGATTGTAATTTTGAATCATGTTATTTTAATGGCAATTCCAATTATTATATTTATATATATTGTCTGCGTAATATATTTAATTATAATAATAACCTTAGAATAATTGTATTCTTAAATGTCCCTAGTCATATATCATTGTGGATTAGGTTGCTTTGATATGTTAAGACTAGCATGTGTGAAGACTTATATGGGATATTAAGTTTACACATGAGTACAAGTTAGAGAACTTGTATACTGAACCGACCCATATTAAGAACACTACATGGATCGTTATATCAGTGTCATAAGTGGTTCTTAGTGATCATTATTAATATGGTCCTTTGACCTGAGATTACCAAGGTTCCCTACATGTGAGTTTCATATTTTAATACTATTCTATGTCACTAATGGTTAAGTGAATGCAAGGGTAGATATTGGATATGTCACATATCATGCGGAGGGGTTTGTGTGATCAAGATGGGATTTGTCCCTCCTATATAACAGGAGTAACATCTATGGGCCCCTTGATTAAGTAAAGCTGAGAAAATGCATGGCCATGCTCAGATGAATTGACATGAGATGTCGATTACATTTGTTTCAGTCAGCTTACTTAGGAATCAAGAAACCTCAAGATTGGGCTATACGGGAATGACACGGTCCATGTCTCGTGCTCAATCTAGATGTATAGGACAAAAGGACATAAATGATGATCACGTGTAAAGGTTTAGTCAAATCACCGACTTTCTCATTACTTGGGTAACAATGATGTGTTGCTAGACACCAATCTTTGTTTATGATCATTAATATGATTAATGGTCATTGCCAACGTAATGAGAGCCTGTAGGGTCGCACACTTAGAGCTTAGTGAATTTGGAATCAATGGACCAAATTGTTTGGGCTTAATATTTGGAAATTCATGTTATAATTATAAGGCCCAATAGTAAGCCTATAATTATACATGGAATAAGGCCCAAATAGGTTAGGTTTTTCTATGCACCTATTTAAATAGGCTTATTGGGTAATAATAGGATTACTATTATTCTTCACGCACCCCAAGTAAAAGCATAGAAAAACCCTAGCCACTCTCCTTGACCAAAATCTCTGAAGAGGCGTAGCTAGCACTACGAGGTCTAAGGAGATCAATTCCAACCGGTGGTGTAGCGGACATTCATCGGTGATTCACGAGTTCGTGTGGATACCACAGAGGTGCAGCCACATAAACATTGTACTGGTGATCTGATTTACTGGTTTCCATTCCGGTTCGTGATTTGGAAGCAGATCGGACTTGGTGTAGCGGTCAGAAGAATTTTGCCGAAAGGTATAAACCCTAATCCCTAATCTATGGCGTTCTAAATTCGCATGGATCCTTGGTGGAAATCGTGCAAAAAGTTTTATTCCGCTCTGCATGTATGATGCGCGATTTCCAGCACTTACGTCTCCCAATTTATCACACTTAAGTTCTATTGTCAAAAGTATATATTAGGCTAAAAAGTATAAATTTCATAAATAAAAGATAATAAAAAGAAGTGGCTGCTAGAATTCATAAATTTACTTAAAAATGCTTAAACTTGCATTGCTCCAAAAACTTTTCCTATGATTATTGGTTAAGGAAGTTGAATTCATTAAGTGGGTTTCCCTTTGTCTTAATCTCAAAGTTAATGTAATCCTACCATAACTATGTTTTGTAGTCCCTTCACTTGTCAAGCACCTATTTCAATACCTTTTTACATATTCGTAAGGTGTTAAGCACATTAAAAGCACTTTACAAGGAAAAAACACAAATAAATTCATTTATTTAATTATTTTAAGAATGTAATTTTACATATCTTCAACACATAACAAAACAATCAAATGTACATAGTCGCGACATCCTTCTAAAGGTTATTTTTTAATGCTAGTGGGGTATTTTTCCAATCTGCATAACCTATATATATTTTTCTTTATGCTACCAATCAAATGAAACTATTCAATATTGTGGCAATCAAACCAATTTGCTACCTTTTGGCATTAAACTTAGTAAGTGCCTCCTTGCCTTTAGCATACAACGTGCTAACTTTAAGACTATGGGATCCTTCTTGGTCTTTTAGCTGGCACTAGTTGCCTCTCTGTAAGGATTCATATTTTAACTATTTCAAAAAACTAATGTCAATTATGTATAATGATGTGTAGATAAAGTTAAAAATTGACATTACTTAATGACGAAGAAAGTGACAATTAAATAAATTGTACTCATAACAAATGCTACTTAGCGGAAAAGCATAATATATAACTTACATGATAAGCAGTTGGATTTAGATTACAAAATTCATCATACTTTACAAACTTCTCCACTAACTTACATAACCAAGACATTAATAAGATTTATTCCATGATATTATAATCCTAAGCCTTATGATCACCCTATGATCACTATAAGAGCATGCAATGGCAAAGGCAATAACTTAAAATGATAAAGGCATCACCTATTAAATAGAGTAATCATATATCTTGAAGAAGACTAAATCCTAAAAGTATCATTGAACTCAACAAAGAATATAAGGCAAAAACTTGCTAAAAAAAGGTAATATAAAAAGTCATTATGCACACACATATATATCTCATAACCAAAAAAGATAATGAGATACAATATAATATACCTTACAATGGTAATGATGAGGAAAAAGATTTGAATTCACTGTAAATGAAATTGAGAATGTGGAAGAGGTTTAGAGATTGCTAGAGAAATAATGAAACCAAAGGTTATCACTAGAGAACATAGGTTTCAGTGTACAAGAGTAAGAGTGACACAAAGGACAAAATGAAGTTATGTTAGAGAAAACTTTAAACATCAATGTTTTAATAAATAATTAGTGTGTTAAATAAATGATATCAATTTCATATAAAAAATATATATAAAGTTAGGCTTATATTTATAAAACACCATTGCTTGTAACAATTTTGACATTGATCCTTCTTAAAAAAACTAACATTTAAACATGATATACTTAACATGTCAATAAAATATCTAACATACTAAGTTTGCTTAGTGTTGAAAATGTTGGGATTGGGAGCCAAATAGACGTAGTGGAATTAACCGATCCCAATCAAGGATCTATATGAAACATTAGATCAAGATAGGGATTAGATTACCTTTTTTAAACACTTTCGAGATTTGATCGATGATCACCCTTTTCAACTTGCTTCTGGTTGAAGATTTTGAGGTATCTACATGAACCCGTGAATTACTAGCAAGCATCTCACGTCCACTTATTGGAATTCACCTCCTTTTATTTTGTAGTGCTAGCTCCACCCTTCAAGGGTTCAAAACAACTACTAGATTTTTATGTGTTGGGGATGTATGAATAAAATCAATATTATTACCTAATAAACCTATTTAAATAGGTGCACAAAAAACTCTAACTAATTAGGACTTATTCCATGTATAATTATAGGCTTATTATTGAGCTTTATAATTATGACATGGAATTTCTAACTATTAAGTCTGAGTAATTTGGTCCATCAATTCCAAATCCACTAGGTTCTATATGTGCGACCCTACAGAATCTCATTACATTAGTAATGATCATAAATCACATTAATGATCATAAACAATGAGCAGTGTCTAGCAACACATCATTGTTACCTAAGTAATGAGAAAGTCGGTGATTCGCCTGAACCTTTACATATGATCATTATCTATATCCTTTTATCCTAGACTACTAAATTGAGCATAAGACATAGATTATATCATTCTCGTATAGCCTAATCCGAAGGTTTCTTGATTCTTAAGTAAGCTAACTAAAGTAAATGTAATTAACATCCCATATCAATTCATTTGAGTATGGCCATGCATTTTCTCAGCTTTACTTAATCAAGGATGTAATGTCCCGAATTTTTAATTCTATTATTTGAATCTTTAATTTCTGAGGCTGTAGAAATGAAGAGCATGATTGAATTAGCCTGGTGGGTGAATCTCAAGTTGAAAGGAATTAAGCGTAAGGTAAACGAAATTTTGAAGGAAAACGGATAGTAGGGAAAGAATTAATTTTCCTAAATAGTATGAATGATCAGAGGAGGTTGGAAAACCCTAAAAGGGGAAGTTGTCTAAGTCTGATAGTGTAAGGAATTTTAAACAGACAGAAACCCTATGGACTAATTTGCAAAAGTGCAGAATCGGGTGTGGTTAAAGTGAAAATAATCAAGAATTTGGGATCTAATATGAATAACCAAGAATTTGGGGTGCAATATGTGATTTTAATTAGTGTGACCAATGGATTTATGACAAGTGTCATTATTAGAAAAATATTGGCAAGAATAGCCTTACTAATTGGTGAAAAAGGACTAAAATACCCTTGGAAATTTCAAAAAGGACCAAAATGCCCCTAGAAGCTTCATGAAAAGTCTTCTTTCTTCTCCATTTTTCCAAAAGCTGCAGCAACTCCATGAAAGCAAGCTTGAACGTGTGTGAGAGAGAGAAGGAAGAGAGAGAAAGTTTCTCTTAGCTTTTTCACCCAAAAATACTTAGATTTAAGCTAAGGTGTAGAAGAGAAATTTGTTCTTCTCATCAAGCTCTATCCATTGATGTGCTTGGATTGAGGAAAAGCTCAGGTTTGATTAAGTTTGGGGAGCTCCAAGTGAGGATTTTCAAGTTGCACTAAGAGGTAAAAATGTCTTCCTCTAAGAGCTCTTTATTGTACTCTTCTTAGTTTCTTGAAATCTTGAGGTTGGTGTGGTTAAGGGTGATTGAACATGGAGTTTAGGATGATTTGAATATGTTTAATGGTGTTTTAGATGTTGTTATGTTAAGCTATGGCTTTGGTTTGGTGTAAAAATAGCAAGAAACATGATGAACACATTTGGGTTTTAGAGGTATAATGGTGCATGTGTAGAGTTGGCATGATATGTTTAGAACTTGGCTAAAATGATGAAGTTAGAATAATTTCTATGAAGCTTAAAGCCTATGAAAGATGAAACTTTGAATTGTGAAAGTGTTATGTGCATTTTTCCTTTTGAGAAGCCAAAACTATGGATATGAAAAAGAAGGAAGGAAGGAGTTTTAGCTGTTTAATGTGGTTTCGGAGGATCAGCAAGGTACACGGGGTAGAACACGGCCCGTGTTGTACCCCGTGTTCCTCGTCGAAGCTAATCAGTGTGCTACACGGGGTGCAACACTCCCCGTGTTTACCTCAGGACTGAAGGGCAGTAAGGTACACGGGGTATAACACGTTCCGTGTTCACCCCCGTGTTCTTTGTCGAGTAACCCAGTGAAGCCCCGAAGTGATCCAGTAAGAAACACGGCCCTGAACACGGGGTATGGGACCCCCGTGTTCTTTGTTAAGTGAACTTTTTAGCTTTAATTCTTCATGTTTTGCAAGGCTTTACCCCTGGATCCTTTTCTAATGTTCATATGTGTCATTTCAAGGCTTGAAAGCAAAGTATAGAGCATCTAAGTATGCATTTAATTAAGTGGAGAAAGTAAAGAATACATGAGGATTAGGAAAAGTGATGATGTTCTAATAAGAAACTATGATGTGTATTTGTATAGACTGAGGAGTGCCAACTTGGAAAGGCAAGAGGAAGTGTGAAGAAGTTTTTAAGTGAGAGCAAAGGGAACATCACATTGGAAGCTTGTAAAAGGTAGCTAGCTTTATCCTTAAGCTTTGTTTTCTATTTACATGATTTTATGAATTTTATGCCATTGTATGGAATGTGTATGAAATTGTTGTGCGCACAACCCGGGAAGACAGTGTGATACTGTGTTAGGCCTATGGCTCGAGTTCCCCAGGGATGACAAGTGTGCGGTACCTATGGCCCGATACCTCAGGAAGACAGTGTGATGCTGTATGTTAGGCCTTTGGCCCGAGTACCCCGGGAAGACAGCGTGATGCTGTATATAGGCCTAGGTACGATTATCTGTGATGGCCATCTAGATATTGATATGAGTCCTCGAATGGGCTTGATGATTGTTATGTACAGTGTATGTTTCTTACAATGGTATGGTATTGAATAAGATGAAAATGTTTAAAAGATTTCGAAACGTATGATTTATTTGCTTAAGGATCTGGAATGGCTTGAAATGTTTTTATGGCAATAGCTAGCTACTGGGAAACTTTGTTTCTTATGTTTTCTGTATTGTGACTAACCATTCCAGGTGATGCTTCCAAAGGCTCTCATGATAAAGGGCAATGATGTTTGAAGTTGTAAATAATTGTATAGTTGGTGATATTGTATATGATGGATGTATCTTTTGTAAATTGAACTTTTGTATAATTATATTACTCTTGTTCATGTTGTATGAAATACAGAAATTTGAGATATTCCGTATTAGCTTGAGGTAGATGGCGAATGAGTGCGTAATAATCATCTAGTAATTAAGGAATAAGGTGTTAATAAGTAAGGGAGTTACAAAGGAACCCATAAATGTCACTCCTGTTATATAGGAGGGACAAATTCCATCTTAATTACACAAATGCCTCCGCATGATATGTGATATATCCAATAATTACCCTTGTATTCATTCAACCATGAGTAACATAGAGTAGTATCAAAATATGAAACTCACATATAAGGAACCTTGACGATCTCAGGTCAAATGACCATATTAATGATTATCACTAAGAATCACTCATGACACTTATACAATAATCCATGTAGTGTTCTTAGGGTAGGTCGATCTAATATACAAGTTCTCTAACTTGTACTCATGTGTAGACTTAATATCTCATATAAGTTACCACACATGTTAGTCTTAACATATCAAAGCAATCCATTCCATAATGATATATAACTAGGGACATTTAAGAATACAATTATTCTAAAGTTATTATCATAATTAAATATATTATGCGGACAATATATATAAATATGAGAATTGGAATTGCCATTAAAATAACACAATTCAAATTTACAATCATCAATATGATTAGTTTTAGTGCATATACATTAACAAAAAAATGTAACTTAAAACCTTCATGTGATTTTATGTAGGAAAGAAGAAAATAATAGTATAAGAATAAATGTGGTTAAAATTCTAGTACAAAACAATTGACATTAGAATTAGTTTAACTTTATTCTCCAGTACAATTTTAGTTTAGCCTTTTTCTATTTAAGCTAATAACATTTAAAAATTATGAAATTATAATGATAAATATTTTATTATAACTGTTATTATATATGGAAGAGTCTTTTATGAAGTGAGGTCTCCACTTTAGCTAAAGTCTTTGTTTATAGATAGCATAAAACTAACTCTTAGAGCTTTTTTATTTTTAATTAAAACCTAGAAGATATTTTATATATTTTAACTTTCTTTAAACAACTATAATTAATATATTATTTTTAATACAAAAATGCAATATAAATAGTGTTTTAGAAATTTTCTAAATTATGTTTTAATTTTTAACATTACTCTTGATTTGGAAAAACTTAAAATGCTAATATATTCTTTTTTCTTTTGTTGGCCCAATTCTATAGTTGTTTAATAGATTAACTCGATCCATTTGCAAACTAGTTTGTATATGCTAGCTTTAAATGAGTTACATTAGTTAGCTTGTGATTTAGCCAAGCCTAAATTTCTAAGGTCGTAGTCTGGTCCTATGTAGCTTCTAGGTAAGTGGGCTAGCCTTTGGCTTTTTCATAATTTTAAAATGTTTTAAAATATTAAACTTCAAAATAATTAAATAAAGTGGAAAAAAAGATTCTAAAGCATAACATACTCATTTATAGATAGGCTATAACACATTTGATATTCATAAATAATCCTAAAAAATACTGTGCATACATAAATAAGTCATAAAATACCCATGAAGAAAAATATCATCTACAAATAGTTCACAACACAACCTTAGATAATCAACAGTGAAATAGAGGAGTGTAATTTTGTTTGGATTGGAAATTTAAGCCTACATAAAAAGTAAAAGAATCAAAATTAAAAAAATTATGGCCTAGCCTACCCTATTTATTAAATGATCCATATAAATCATGAGCTCTGCAAACTATGATAATTTAGGGCTATATTTGAACATGCCTTTATTTTAGAAGCCTTAATCCACAAGAGCCTATAGACAAATGGACTAACTTATATGCTTAGGCCCTTATTTTGACTTTGATTAAGAAAATGTATCATTCATTTTCCAATAACTAATTGCCTTGCCATGTAAATTGCCTTCTAAGACATCACTTAAGAGGCTTTTATTAAACTTGAAGCCAATAAAGCTTCAATGCCTTCAAAGCTTAAGTTCAGTATAGTTTGAATCTTTGAGGCTTTACCTTAAGGTTCTTTTTTGTTCACAACATAACTAGTATATTATGTTAAGGAGTAGATGATTGGGTTTGTAAAATAATCTTTTTGCATTTTTTATTAGTCTTAATTGCATTTTATTATTGGGTTGATTGCTCTTAATATGTGACTTTATGTTTTACAACTATGGTTGTTGTCTTTTTCTTTTTTTTTCAGCTCTTTATTTTAAAAAATAAGAGTCTTGTAATTTTATAGAATAATTATTCTGCCGTCTTATTCTTATTGGATGGCTTTCTCTATCAAACACTTGTATTATTAGAAAGTTATGTTCCTTTATTTGAAATTATATAAACACTCCTTAAAAATCTAAAATAATTTATTTGAAAAATAAATTAATATTATAGTGAAATATATAATAAAATTTTGGTGTGAAATATTTGAGAAAAAGGTGTTATGAAATGTTTAAAAAGTAACTATAACTAAAGATAAATAATTTAGTATGGAGGTGATTTAGGGCATGTTCTCAATTCTGCTTGTGGTCATACTTTCCTTTCATTTCTCATTTTCAACCCTTCCCTATTTCAACATATCAAAACACTTAAACTATCCTTCCCTTTTTCTTCTTCTTCTTCTTTTCTTCATTCAATCAATGCGACAGTCTTCATTAATTATTCACATTCTTTAATTCAAGCAAAGTAAAGCCTTCTAAACTTTAATCTTTACTAAGTTTTTCATTCATTTTTTTTAAATTTGAATTGATTATAGGATTCTAGTTTAAAAAGGAAATTTAAGCCCTAACTTAGATTTTTAGGATTTACGATGAATAGAACCAAGTAAACTATAATTTCTTTCACCTAGCATTTCCTCTATACAAGATAAGTAGATATTCTATTCATTTTTGCATGCGATTAAATGATTTATATTGATAAAGTTAGGTTTTTCTTATATCTGTAAAGTTGAAGATTTTATGTTATAGAATGGGGTATAATATGTGGTTTTGGTTGGATCTATGGCTCACAAAGTTGTTTTTAAGTTTTAAGGTGGTTAAATGACTAGATTTTGCATAAGGACCAAGTTTTGTATGAAATCCCCATAAATGAATAGTATATCTCATGTTAAAATCAATAGAATTTCATGATATAATCAATTATGCCAACCAAAGCTACTATTTAAACTAACAAAATTAATGACATAACCAATTATACTTGATAACTACTTTGAGGACTCATATAATCAATTACATAATCAATTATGCACAAATAGAGTTACTTTATAGACTTGTATAATCAATTGCACCTTGATCTCTTTTAAAATGTATGTGTTTTTAAGGATTTTTAAACTACATGGTGCCTTTCTATATGTATGGTATAAAGATAGGCAATTCTAATACTAATAATTAGGAATGAAATGTCAATATGAATTTATTTATAATTATAATATAGATTTAAATTAGAAGTAGAAATCAACCAATCGTATTTGTGCATGCTATAAAAAACATGTTAGGTTATTAAATACTAATTGTTATTAAAATTAGGGGTATGTTAGGTTGTTGGTGTTAGGAATTCGGATTATTACATGCAGCGAAATTTCAAAATTTTGATCTGAATTCTACCTAGGATCCATGCAAAAAGCATAAATCAATGATTAAGGTTTTACTTATTGGGCACTTATGTTTCTACTGATCAAAACTTGAGAGCGGATGAATCAAACGCCGGCCAAAAGGTACAGTGTCTCTACGGTATCCACACAGAGTGAACAATGACCTCTTGCCCTCCACGAATCTGCTAGGATGCGTTTCTCTCTCTATGAACTAGGATTTTGATATTTTCTGAGTGATTTTGGATTTTAGGAAGTCTATGAGCATGTCACTAATATGCTGCCCTCAAGCCCCCTTTTATAGAACTTAGGCAAGCCACAATCCTAGTACTACTAGGATAATACTTCCAAAATCCTAATCACACTTAACAACTCATTTTATCCTTATCTTAGAGATAATGAGAAGAGATATGACTTATCTATTAATTATCTAATATTAGATAATATTATTTCATAATATAAATATCTTAATATTAGATAATTGCATATAGTTATTAAATATCAAAATAATATTATCTCATAATATATTTATCTAATATCTGATAACATAATTATTTGATATTACTTTAATATCAAATAATATCACATAATATATATATATTACGTAAATTTATTATTCTTAATAATATATATATATGCACAAAAATAAGTCTAATTAATTGGATATTAATATAATTAAAGTCCAATTAATTATTGTTTTATTCCTACTCCTTTTATGTGACCTTGTAGGTTCTTATTACGTTGACAATGACTCATTATTAAGTCATAAACAGTAAGCGGTATCTAGCAATACATCATTGCCATTCAAGTAGTAAGAATGTCTGTGATTCGACATCCACCTAATACATGATTAACATTTTGCATCATAACCCTTTTGTAATAATATCCAAATTGAACTAGAGGCATGGAATGTGTCATCCTTGTCAATGTTCAATTTATATTTCTTGATACTGAGTAGACTTAAAATAAATGATTAATATCACATATTAATTCAATTGAGCATGACCATGCATTTCTAAGTCTCACTCAATCAAGGGGCCCAAGGATATTTCTCTTTTATACAAGAGTAATAAAATTTCATCTACATCACTCACTTCTCTTTGCACAATTTATGATACACCCAATCAATGCCCTACTTATCATCTTGATTAAAGATGACATAGGATAATATTAAAGTGAGTAATTCCTCATGTAGAGAACTGTAGTGACTTCAGGTTAAAGGTTTATGTGTATTTGTGATCATATGAGAATAACTTATGACACGTCTATCCTTAAAGATGACATAGGACAATATTAAAGTGAGTAATTCCTCATATAGGGAACCGTAGTGGCTTCAAGTTAAAGGTTTATGTGTATTTGTGATCATATGAGAATAACTTATGACACGTCTATCCATGCAATATTCTCATAGTGGGTCAGTCCAATACTTTGTTCACTAGTAATGTACTCATGTATTGACTTGATATCATATATCCATGATTTGTAATCATCAGTCACTATACATGCTAGTCTCAATATATTATTACTATCATTTTCATAATAATACTTTACTAGGGGCATTTTAGGAATAGCGAAGCTATTCCAAGGATAATTATTATATTAAGTTATAAATTACGTATAATAATAAAATTATAAAAATAAAATATAATAATTAAATTATCTAAAATAAAACATAATATATTGTGTATAACTTCAATCATCTATATGATTAGTTCTAGGACACACACTAACAGTTGGAATGTTGTGAAACAATGATATTAAGATTAAGAGTTGCACAATGGCTTCCCTTATGAAACATATATATACCTTGCATGAGATTTAAATTACATTCAAATTTGTTTGCTAGGTGAGTTATTTAATATTTGTATGATATGAATTTTGCTATGGTATTGTAATTGGTACTTGAATATGCTTAATGCATTATGGTATGTGTTGATGGTAGAATGATAATACTATTATTATGAATTTATGCACCAAATTTGCATGCCCATTTATGAGGGAATAAGATTGACCTTAAAGGGATAAGGATAAGTTTGTAAAGGATAAAGATGGATAAGAGTTACAAGGAGATTTAAATGCTTTCTTCTATTATTGATTGCTTGTAAGTATATTGGAATGCTATTATTAATTTGTGAAACTCTAAGAAAGTAATGCATTAGTTTACAATTTAACCTTCTTTTAAATGAAGTGATATAGAAATAGTAATGTGACTTTAAGTGGGTTTCGATAGACTGTATATCTATATATGTCATTTGATAGACATGTTATTCTCCTAGAATACTCTTATCTTTTCTTTGTTGAAGATATGGGAACATATCTATCTATGGATAAAACCCAATTTTTTTACATAAAAGTTGAGCAAAAAGTTCTATGTCACAATATATTTAAGTTTTAATTATTCACCATTACTTACTGTTCACTTATTGAGTTTTAAAGAAACTCCCTTCCTTTCTTTTGCTCTTCTTTTGTTAGGGAACCTTCCCTCAAGTTCTTTTTTTTTATCAAATGGGTTAAAAGTGAGTTTTCTCAAGAAATTTGATATTAAGGTAAGCTTTGGAATAGTTGGGATAGATGTTTGCAAATGACAATTGCTATATGATTGCATGTAACACCCCTTGCACTTAAACTTGACTATAATCCTTTAATCCAATAAGCACAATTACATGTAGAATTATACATTTGTCATACAACTAGGTAAAGCTTGTACGTGATCCCTTATAGTGAGTTTTTATGCTGACCATATGCTCAATAAAGCCTCATTGCTTTCAAAGCTTAAGTTAAATAAAGTTTGAGTCTTGGAGGCTTTACCTTAGAGTTTTCCTTTATTAATAGTGGGACTAGTGTATTGTTCTGAAGAATGAATGGTTGGATCTACAAAATCACCTTTCTACAATTTCTATCAAAGTTTTGATTGCATGTTATTATTAGCTTGACTAATTTTATTATGTGACTTTCTATTTTTATTGTTATAATATTATCATCTTTTTCTTGTTTATTCTACTTCCTTATGACTTTCTAAGTTTTGATTGCATGTTATTATTAGCTTGACTTTGTAGAATGCATGTTTTGGCATCTTTTTCTTGTTAGATGGCTTACTCAATTTGACAATAAAGTTTCAAAAAAAATTAAGATAATAATTTTCTTATTATTATTCTTGTATAATGCTTAAGCATTAGTAAAAATTGTGGTTCTCACTATTTATATAGATGTAAATGTTGTTAATGCAAAATAAAGAAATATAAAAATTAAAATTTAATCTCTTATATTTATCTAATTTATAAAATTAGTTAATTTAAAAATTCACTAATAGTTCTATATATAATAGACTATAGCCTGTACCATATCATGCATAAGTTATAAATTTTCTTTTCTCTAAATTAGAAAGTTATTTAAATCAATTTCTTCTTCAAACAATTGCTATTCTTTAATTATTTTTTGACATTCCTATAATGATTTCCTAAAAACTCATATAAATTGCACTTATTTTTTCTTAAATATGCATTTTCATTTATCTAGCATAGATTCATAAATATTAAATTATATAATTAGGTCTTTTACTTAAGGTGTATTGTTATTTATAGTGGAAGTGCTTATGTATAAACAAATTAGAAAAGCAAAGATATAATTGTACATCCTTTGACAACTATTAAGTTTCTTTCTTCCCATTAGCACATGCTGAATTTAAAGAAAGCAAATCCTAAGATATTTAATTAGTTTATTGGATGCATCACCAATATTTACATTAAAGAATCTATAGGACACATGGTTCTGTTTGACATGTTCAACACATGCTTTTTAATGTGAAATATAAACTTCCAAGACTAGTAGTATACATATTCTAAATCTCTTAATATCCCATATTTTTGAAATTAACAAAATTTAAATTAAAATAATTTCATTTATTGAACTTTGTTAAATATGTAATAATTAAGATTGATTGAATTAAAAGGAATTTAAAACTTTTCTTTTTTTAATCATTCTATTATGTTGAAAAGATACAAACATAAATTTTTCAAGGATAAATTACTTTTATCTCCTTTATGATTAAGGTTAATTACATTGTGCTTCCCTTTATTTGGGAAATTTCGAATACCCTATTGTGTGTGATGAACAAAGATGTCAATTCAGTTTATCTTCTCTTATTAAAATTGCCATTGGATTAATTGCTACCTCTATCATTATTAGTTGTTGCTACTTTTTGGTAACTCTAATTTGTAAGCTATTTTACAAATTGTTGCCTCCATGAATCATAAAATCACTAATAATATGGTAACTATAGGATAATGAACTTGATCCAATAGAGATTAACTAATAATGGGTGATGCAAATTGCAAAAAGAGCAAATCACAATGATTTTACTATGGCATTGTTAGAATAGGCAATGAAGATTCTGATTGTGACATTATTGGAGGGGATGATTGTAATATCTCAAGTTTAAACTTACAATTATATAAATTTTGAAACTTGTGAATAATTATTTATTATTTGGTTAATATTTGGGTTTTTAATTTATTATTCAAATTAAAGGGTTTGAAATATTGAAAATAATATCTATGATGACATTTGAGATTTATTTACTTTTTATGAATATGGTTGTTATTAATTTAAAATTAGTTTAAAATGATTTTGATAATGAATTTCTTACAAGTTGAAAATAATTATTTTAGGAAATTTAAATTTATTAGGTGAAAGATCGAAAATACATGAAATGAGATTTTAAATAAAATTAATTTTTATAGAGAATATTTTTAAATAAAATTAATGGTTGAGATTGAATAGAATGAATTTGGAGAGGTGAGATTTGAGGTGGGAGTTAAGCTTATTAAGGTGAGATGCATGGAATCATAGCTCATGGCCCTATTTTAATCCTCTCAGCATGTTTTCTCTCTTAGTACCTAGCTGTCCCTCTCTCTTTTTGACCAGCCATGTTCCTTTTTCCTTCTTTATTTCCTTGTCTCTCCTTATTTTAAGCAAGGTGGTATATTCTCTCTTCTATTCATATTTTCTTTTATTTTCTAATTCTTTTCTCTCTCCTCTCATTGAGTCTCTTTCTTCCATTTTTCTAAAAAATTTCTAGCAACTTCCTCTTGGACACACAGAGAGCACAACTTCCCCTTATTTTTATATTTCCCCATTAGCACCTCTATTTTTTAGGCGGTTCTCTCTCTTATCTCACTACCTTTGTCCGATTCTCTCCATTTCTTTTTAGGCATAGCATAGAAAACACATAACTTAACTTTTTTATATCTTTCTCTTAGGTTCCTTATCTTCTCTTCTCTCTTCTTGTCACCACTTTCTTCTTTCTCCAAAATAGAACGTTATTGTTGCTTCTTCAAGCATTACACCGCTGTGCATTGCCTAGCTAATGCAATCTCTGCCGAGTTGTGGTTTGTTTGTGTATGGAACTGTTGGGTGCACTGGGAGTAACCTGGCAGGGGAGCTACGTCGTTTTCATTGGCAATAGCTTTGGATGACAAGAATAAAGGATTTTCAAGCCGTTTTTGTTACCAACGTACCTTGGTCACTGGCAGAGCTTTGGCGGGCTTTCGGTAATTCCTTTGGGAGGAGGTGAGGTCCTTTAAATAGCAATCTTCTTTTAATTTTTGCTAGTTTGGATAGTGTAAATAAAAACCCACTCGTAGGTATATTAGAAAAAGATAATTTTTATATATAGAATATTGCATGGACATGATTGAAATATTTACAAAGTAACAATTCTTATAACTTAGATAATTTATATATGATTTATGAAATCTCTAGTTGTGTAAAAGTGGTTTAAGGATTTGGTTACCTTAGAGCTAAATTTTTGAGGAATTTAATGTGTAATTTTATGCAATGGTAATGTATTTTAAAGAATCCAATTTTATGCAGATTGGAGATGTGCTAGTGCTTTTAAAGAATGGGAGTCCTATACTATAAAGTAATTAAGTAAAGATCTCTTATGTTATAAACTTTAATATCCTTAGATGATTTAAAATTAGATTGAGAGAACTTGATAATAATTTAGGGATACAAAATACCTTATGTTATGAAATGTCAAAATGGCATATATAAAACATTATTAAATTGTAATAAGTATATTTAAATCATAAGGATTCAAGGAATCATATGGATTCAAGAAAATATTATTTGAGGGCAAATCTTTACTTTTATGAGTAAATATTGTAAAAGTAAAAAAATAATAATATGAGGCTCTAGAATATCATGCTAGTATATTTAGAGGATAATTATATCCTTAAAACAACAGTATTTTGGCATTTGATTTCATAAGTCTATATTAGGGAGTAAAAAGAGTTGATGAACTATAATATCAAAACATTATATTTTGGATAAGAAATTATGATATTTGGAAATTCTAAGAATGATATATTATAATTTTAATTAGGAAGGAAGATAATCGTCTCAAGTTACTACAGGGAATACATACTATCAAGTAAGTATATATTTTACCTTTGATTTTATCTTAATATAAGATGACTTAATTATATTTTTCTTATTGGCAATAATAGGTTTCATATTCATTACATGAACTTAGTTTCATGATATAAAAGTAATTATTTATTGATGAATGATAATTAACTAGAGTGCACAACGGAAGCATAATTATGTTACTATTAATTATTGACTAATTGATTATAATATAATTGCAATAGATCACATTGTGATTGTGTTATATGCTTTAATTGCCAGTAATTGTTGAATGATTATTGTAATATCTCAAAATTTTAGTTTCATAAATTTTTTATATTTATGAATTCTTAAATTTATTAAATTAATATAAATATGTATTTATGTATGTATGAGAGGAAGAATGAAAATATTTAACATTAGAATTTTGAGTAAAATCAATTTATATGAAAATGAACTTATTAAAATAAAGAGTGACTAAAATTTCAAATTTTATAAAAGAATGGGCTTAGTGTGAGTGATAAGTATAGTATCATCTTTCAAAGATGCTTTTCCTCTCTTAATTTTCGGACAGCAGCTTTATTTTCTTAATTTCCACGCATATCTCTCTCTCAAATTTTTTGCTGCTGTCCGGTCTCCCTTTTGCCTTTTATTTTTATATTTTTCGGACAGCTCCTTCCCGCAGAAAAACAAAGAACCGCCATCTCTCTTATTTTGGTCTTCCAGCAGTATTCTTTGACTCTTTTCACTGCAGCTGCTGACTTTTCTTAACACTTCCTCTCTTTTTCACACGGGTACAACTGTGGACAGCAGCAGCTAAACTTCCACAATTTTCTGGACTTTCTCTTTTACGTAACTCAACCGCCTTTGCCTTCTTTTTTTAAAATGCTGGCCAGCTTCGAGTGACGTTCTCTCTCTCTCTCTCTGATTCTGTCTCTTCTTTCTTGTTCGTTAGCTCCGTTTCTTCGCTTCTTTCCCATCGCCTATCGTTGCTACTTCCGGAGGGAGTTTCTTTGTCGGTATTTCTGTTTGATTTCGGGACTCATCTATCCTCTCTTCTCTTTCTCGGTCTCTTTTAGCTTTTTCTTCTGGTCTCATTGCCTCCTCCCTACCTGTTTGCTGCCTTCTTCTTCCGTCTTCTCCTTCTTTCTTCGGCAGTTCCCAGCGACACAAACGAAGCTCGTTCGGCCAGCTGCTACTTTCGGGTTGCTCTTTCTCTTTTGCTTTGCCACCAGGAGGCATGTGCTGTCGTGAGAATCATGAAGCCAAGGTGCAATTTTGCAGCGTCGTCGAGGGAAACTCTGAGCCAACAAAGTGAAAGGTGTTGCTCTTCTTTCTGCGGGCTGTTGTGCAACCACGGGAAACAACTGTTGCTGCCGCCCATTCTCCAGCTTCGTTTGGTCGCTTACAGATCATGGTGGCATGACATGGGAACCATGAACTGCTGTAACAAAGGAAAGTTGCCAGAAATCCCTCTTTTGGGTATTTTAAGAACGGTGCAATGCTGGTTCGGAACAGGGGGTGCCACTCTTCTCCCTTCACTAGAGTTCCGGCCTTGCTTCATCGTCGATTGGAGCTCCGGTGGTGCAAGCTTAAACCGAGGAAAAAAATGGAAGATTAAAGCAAAAAACTTGGGAATCTTCAAGGCCGTGATATGATTTTAAGTGAGTATATACCTCACCACTAATTTTATCTTAATATAAGATGATTTATTGGTATTATTGTTATCGGTAATGTCGATTCTATTCTTATTATTTGAAATTAGTTTTGTGATATAAAAATAATTAATTGATGATAATTGATAGTGGGTCAGAGTATGTAACGAAAGCACGGTTATGTCATTAGTAGCCATTGATTAATTAATTGTGAAAAAATTGCAATGATTATGTTATATACTTTAATGAGTGTGATGGTTGAATAATTATTTATGTAAACTTACACTGAATTTGGTGAGAAGACTAAAATGAAGTTTTAGCGAAATTGTTACATTATGAATTGAGCCTTAGGAGGTATATGGAAAATGATGAAATGTATTAGAACAATAATATTGAATATCATGATCTATGTTAAAGGGACGTTGTGATATCTGGATGAGAAATTCCTAATAAACAAAGATGAAATAGATATATAATCGATTTGAGAGCCGATTGAGAAATTCCTGACTAACAATTTAGAAGAATATAAGAAGGATTTGAGAGTTAGATGAGAAGTCTTTAGGCTAAAAAGTATAGAATTGATTTAGATACCATAAAATAGTTATATGTGTGTTCATTGTATTTGAATATATGATATAAGATGATTGTTTGTGATTGACTTTTCTTTAATGATGTAATTGTGATGACTTGCTTGCATTTGAGCCTTAACGACTATTTGTGTATGATCCCTTCCCGGAATGAATAATATATGGTTCGAATGCTAATAGAAAGTTGAGACTCCTATGATTGTGCCATAGAACCTCTATTTCGGGATATGGTTTCATATATTTTTGAAATCCAGAAGATGATTTGCTATTATTTTTTTAATGTATCTAAGTTGATCACTTGCAAGATAGTGGTAGTTATATGCTTACTGGATTTGTGGAACTCACTTTATTCTAATTCAATGTTTCAAGTTAGCATCCATGAAAGATCATAGACTGCCTTAGTAAGGGATTTGATAGTTGGGACTAGAGTTAATAATAAAATAGAATTTTGATAAATTATATAATGTGATGAATTAATTATATATGTATAAGTGTGAAATTAGATTGTTCTGTATGTATGTTGATCTTGTCATATTTGAAGATTTTCATTAGTTTGAAAGAATAATAATAGTTAAGGCTTGTGGAAACTATCACTACACCATAAACAGCTTTTAGCGGCAATTAAATTGCCTTTTAGCGGCAATAAAAATTGCCACTAATTCTTTTACCGGCAATTAAACATTTGCCGTCAAAGCCTATGTCGGCAAAGGCTATAGCGGTAATAAAGCTAAATGCCGGTAAAAATTACAATAATTGCCGTTAAAAATGTTACACAATAACAACAATTAATTAGCGGCAAATGTTATCACCCCTAACGCACTTATAGCATGATCGCATGATCGGCTTGTACAATCTTTAGTGGTAAATGTTATGCCGTTATTTATCTCTAATAATTGCCGCTAAAAGTTTTCAATAATAGCGGTAATTATTTAACGGCAAATGTTATTGCCTTTAATGCCTAATGTTTAGTGGCAAATGTTAAGCCGCTATTTATCTTAAATAATTGCCACTAAAACTTTTTAATGGTAGTGACATTTATTTAACGGCAAATATTATTGCCTCTAATTCAAAATAATAAGCCAATCCATTCATTTTTAATGACAATATTTTGTCACTAATTATCACAATAATTGCCGCTAAAACCACAATAATTGTCGCTAAAGAATTTTAATAATAGTGACAATTAATTAGCATCAAAGCTATTGCCTCTAATTCAAAAGTGTTACTATCTTTTAGTGGCAAATATTGTTGCCCCTAATATACTAATAGTTGACAATTCTCAATAAAACTTCAATTCATTTGAATTTTGCAATAATATTTATTATTATACTTTTTAAACATATTTTCATTATTGATATTTGGAATTCAAATTTAATTTTAATACAAAGAAGTTACTGCTAAAAGGTAATTAAATGTCACAAAATTATATCAAATTGTATTAATTTCTCAAATAAACAAGTTTAGTATAGGTTTAGTTTTAACACCTTCATATATTAGAAAATAAAAAATCACTATAATAATTCATCCACTAATATCCATCCACCTTCATAAAACTACTAGATAGCATTACAAATTTTCAACTTTTGCCCAATCATCTTATCTTGGATACTTGTGAAGATCATAAAGTATGACCTGAAAAATTAAATTAGAAATAGTTAGAAAATTATACATAAACACACTTCAATATCAAAAAATATTCAATAAATAAGCATTAGAATGGGTTCTATTCTTGAAACCAGTGAACTCCTAAACAATGACCACAACGATGCTACAGGGAGTAGCCAACTACTACAAAGCAGTCAGATTTATATATAGAGGACAATGACTACAAAAATAATTATATGAAGTTAAAAATATAGCTATGTGAAATAAGTACTAAATTTGATATACTGATCTAGGCCATATGTCAACAGTTATAGTTGACACAATTTAAATGGCAGGTAAAATAATACAGATTCTACAGAAAATAGAATACAGTGAGCATGAAATCAGGTGAGACAGCTGGCCAAATACATCGCCTCCTACCCCATTACAAACGGATGTGGATCCTTCATTTCATTCTGTGAATTTTGGAGAGATATAGATATAATTTTTATTTTAAGATCCACAGTTTCAAATAAAAGAATTCCGTATCTACCTCTTCCCAACATTCACTTCATCCATTTCTCAGAATATGAAAATCCATTCTCATTATAAACAGAGTAACGATGTCAGCACAATTACCCTACGCATATTCACCCTTCCACACTTGTATCTCCCAACTAGTCTCAAACTGTACACATGACATAATGACATGCTGTAAATCAAACTGAATTTTAAAGTGCAATCTAAGTTGTTTTGACAACACTGCGCCAGGGACAATGATGGCGGTCCAATAAAAATGAATCCAAAGTGGATTTCAATTAATTTTCAAACTCAATTTTATTTTATTTTGATATCAATCATTATCCTAAGTTTTTCTATGTGAATTGTTTCCACTGCTTTTTTAAAGTGGTCATAATTGAAAATAGGATTAAAAGAAAGGAAAAACAACACAAATTGTTTGCTTTTCTCTAACTAAAGAAGATAATATAACGAAGAGACAAGGTAAAACATTGAAGGCTAAGCAGCATCATGTTGGCAAGAAACTGAAAAAAAGGGTAGAAGAGAAACTCTCGTTGGTTGGTCCTCCCTTTCTTCATCATTTTTCTAAACTTCTATTCTAGAAGCTTAATGGAGATACTCAATCATTTTAATGAGAATTGAACGTGTTATACTGTTGGTGGGAATTAAATTTGTTTTAATTTTAATAGAGATAATTTTTTTAAAGAAAAGGAGCTAAAAGCCTAGAAAAAAATTCATCCAAAAATAACTTTTAAAAGTAAAAATTTCACTAATATCAACTAATAAAAAAACTGAATATCTACATAGACTTAATTAAAATCTTTTGAATCACAAGATAAATTATAATTAATTAATCAATCGATATATTTATTACTTTCCTTGTATGTATGATGAATTCTGATCATTCAGTTTCTTCTAAATTTTAAACATCCAACTCAGATTGCATCAAGAGTCTTCATTATTCATATTCCCAACTAGTTTCACAATGACGAGTCAATTCAGCAATGGCTAATTCAATTCAACTACAAAATAAAAACAAAGCCACACCTGAATTTTAAAGTCAACTTGAAAATTTCAAGAAACTGCATGTCCTGCAGTAATTTTTCTTCTCCAGAGGAGCCAATCTCTCAATCAAGAGGCCATAAACGTAGCCAGGTACTGAAATTCTTCTCCTTTTTGTCCTTCTTATGATAATTATCAAAGTTTTATCAATTTATGAATTTAGAAATTTGTTATTTTGTATTTAAAGTATAAACAGGTTTAAAAGAAAGAATATTGAGAAGAAACTGAAGAAAGTGGTTCAATCAAATTTTTAAGCATAAGATCATCCCGTATTTTTGCTACTGTGTAGTGTACAGCTTTTGAGCAAACAATATTAAACACAAAAAAGCAGAAGTTTAAATATTTTAATTAAGAGTTCATTATGCATCATCAAATAACATTAGATTGATTTTCTCCTAAGATAATTCTATCATTTATGAAAAAAGTTAGGAAAAGTATGAAAAAGGCACGGAAGATTCATATTATTTACGGATCTTCTAAGAAAAAGAGGAAGCATGCCAAAATTGTGTATACACCCAGCTTCAAAATTTTCACTGATTCATGAAGCTTTTTCAAAAGCAAGCAAGCTGTAAGACCTGTTTTGGGCACTTCTTCTAGAATTTAATCAAAACCTACGAATCATCAACGATAGTGAAGGGATTGGATAGAATGATGGCGTCCATTAGATCACCACAATAAAAGAATTTTCTCAGACGGAAGGCAACGAGCATTAGGTTCCCAGAACCCTTAACCTCTGATCATTTGCTAATCTTTTCATAAATTTAATTTGAGTATCTTATTTTGAAACTTTCAAGCATAGATGTATTTTAACGAGACCATTCACATCAAGCAAAGTGCAATTATCCATTTCAAACACTTGGAGGACTGGAAAGCCAAGTATCGACTCTTCTGAGTTAGCGGAGCAATCTTGGACTAATGCAGTCCTATCTAATTATCTAATTAGACAGATTTTAATTCAATCCTATCTAATAGTTGACACAATGTCCAGAAGCACAAACAGGGAGGCAGAGTTAACATCATCCTGATTACAGGTTGTAAATAACAGATAACAACATCTCCAAAAGACATATTTCACTTGTATTTACGGAGCAACTTTTATGGATAAATTTAAATTAGATCTTTTCTGTAACTTTTTTTAATGCGCTAATAAACCATCCTTTACTTAAATATTTCTCTCTTCTACTCAGTTATTCTTAGCTTTTTCTCAATTATTCTTGGAATGCAAATGACCTCAAGCAATCCCCTAAATATATAAAAAGAAATACAAAATATAGTTAACATAGATTTCAAGTAAGTTACCATGTCCAACAGTTGGATTGTTATTGGGAAGAACGATTTGGATTCTTGGCACTTGTGATAGTCCTATACCTCTATGACCACTATTGGCATCAGGAGCCTGTAATAGGATGTTGTGAATATCAAAAATAGCATCAATATTTATCAAATTCTACAAATATGAAGGATTAAATATTAAATAATACACCTTTCCACTTGTGCTTTTGTTGGAACTTGAAGATCCAATTAATTCTGTGGGAAGAAACTTGTTCATGATTGATTTCATAAATGCTACTTCATCAAGTAATTTTTCTTGACTTTCCATCATCTTCTTCATTTCTTCTGCATGCTTCTCCTTCAAATCTTTCACTTCTTCCTCTAATTTTTGGACTGTATCTTGAGATGAATCATTTATTTCCATACTTTCCAAAGAAGACTTCCTACCCCAAAGGGATTTAGGAGTTGGACCAAGTCCTAAGCCCCTGTATAATTATAGGCTTACTATTGGGCCTTATAATTTATAACATGAATTCCTAAATATTAAGCCCAACAATTTGGTCCATTAATTCCAAATTCACTAGGCTCTAAGTGTGCAACCCTATAGGCTCTCATTACGTTGGCAATGACCATTAATCATATTAATGATCATAAACAATGATTGGTGTCTAGACACATCATTGTTACCCCAGTAATGAGAAAGTCGGTGATTTGACTAAACTTTACACGTGATCACACTTATGTCCTTTTGTCCTATACATCTAGATTGAGCACGAGACATGGACCGTGTCCATTCCCGTATAGCCCAATCTTAAGGTTTCTTGATTCCTAAGTAAGCTGACTGAAACAAATGTAATCGACATCTCATGTCAATTCATCTGAGCATGGCCATGCATTTTCTCAGCTTTACTTAATCAAGGGGCCCATAGATGTTACTCCTGTTATATAGGAGGGACAAATCCCATCTTGATCATACAAACCCCTCCGGAGCAACTTTTATGGATAAATTTAAATTAGATCTTTTCTGTAACTTTTTTTAATGCGCTAATAAAACCATCCTTTACTTAAATATTTCTCTCTTCTACTCAGTTATTCTTAGCTTTTTCTCAATTATTCTTGGAATTGCAAATGACCTCAAGCAATCCCCTAAATATATAAAAGAAATACAAAATATAGTTAACATAGATTTCAAGTAAGTTACCATGTCCAACAGTTGGATTGTTATTGGGAAGAACGATTTGGATTCTTGGCACTTGTGATAGTCCTATACCTCTATGACCACTATTGGCATCAGGAGCCTGTAATAGGATGTTGTGAATATCAAAAATAGCATCAATATTTATCAAATTCTACAAATATGAAGGATTAAATATTAAATAATACACCTTTCCACTTGTGCTTTTGTTGGAACTTGAAGATCCAATTAATTCTGTGGGAAGAAACTTGTTCATGATTGATTTCATAAATGCTACTTCATCAAGTAATTTTTCTTGACTTTCCATCATCTTCTTCATTTCTTCTGCATGCTTCTCCTTCAAATCTTTCACTTCTTCCTCTAATTTTTGGACTGTATCTTGAGATGAATCATTTATTTCCATACTTTCCAAAGAAGACTTCCTACCCCAAAGGGATTTAGGAGTTGGACCAAGTCCTAAGCCCCGTACATGACTGCTTCTTTCAGCTCCAAAAACTTGAGAATATACATCTCCTTCCCAAGCAACACTTTCAGAATGTTGTTCATTTGAGTTTTCAACATTGCTTAACTTTTCTTTTATCAGTGCCTATAGAAAAACAAAGGCAATAAACTTAAACAAGTAAAAGAAAGTATGAAAATGATCTAAACTAAATTGCAATTAAACTTAAAACATGCTTACAACTGCTTGTGTTGATTCTTCATCTTATGCCCTACCATCTTTGCGTTGTGTATGAGTTTCACAATATACTAATGCTCTTGATGGCTCCACCACATCTTCTGCCTAAAATATTAATGAATACCAATATGGAAAATATAAAATAATGGCAAGGATTACATTATTTTTACTTTAAATTTATGAAATTGAAGGTAGTGATTTTTAATTGAATATTTTGATACCATTTCTACCATTAGATATGCAAAGCTCTTAGATTCTGATGTATGAGGCATCTTTTGCTCTGCACGATTATTTCTGTTTGTGATACTCCTTTTTTGTGACAAAAGAATAACACCCAAATGAACAAGAAACAGAAAATCATAGATGTATGATTTAAATAATTTATACTTTTGCCTTTTCAAATTGCCAATGAGTCACAAGGCCAGTCCATTGATCGGTTGGTATGCGCTAAGACTTATTTCTTATTAAATCATTCTTGTTTTTATATTTGGTGGTATATTCAGACTTCAAATCAGATTTGTAATCTCTCCATTTCTTTGCAATTGATTTTATAATAAACACTTCACCGCGTTGTGGGAAGGAAAATTTCTTCTGCAAACATCACAATACAATCGTACTATTGCATTAATAATAAATATTTGGTTTAAAGGTATAAATAATCAATAATGTAAAGTAGACATATTCTTTGAAACCGAAGCATAACTTTTAGAATTACATGACGTTATGAAAGCCGCATACATACATTCTGTTCTAATGGACAGTAAAGTACTAATGGAATGGATAGCAATCTCCAATTAAAAATTTTAGTATAGATCTTATGATCAACTTGAAAGTTAGCGGTGGGTAAATTCTTTAAATAACATTAAATATTATATATCTCTTTAATCAAAGGATCTTAACATAAAATAATATTATTTAAATAAGAGAAAAACTAATCATAGAAAGTTTCTATTGTTATCAGTACTTCATTATATAATTTTCGTACCTTTTTATCAAGACTGGCCAACACATTCCGTTCAATTTTAAATGTGAATGAGGAGAAGTTGCACAGTTGTACAGTTATCTATTTTGTTTGATTCTAAGGTCTTGATTGATAGGTGTTTTAATTAGAGTTAGATATCTTTGATCTTCTAATTATTACAAGAATATAAAATGGAAAATACAATCATTATCAACTTACACGAAAGTAAGATAAGAACGCCCCCTGTATGATCTCCCTCATTTTCCTTTTTTGGGTAAAAGATCTCCTTGAAATTATGTTTTTATTTTAGGAGGATAAATGCAATGAGAATATAAATATATAATTGTATATATATATGAAATAGAATTTGAAATTAAAATTTAAATATAGATTAAAATTTATCATTAAATATAAAATAATAAAATAAATTTATAAAATTACCATATCATTCTGAATTTCAAAACCGTTAAAATACCATATCAAACACCATATATTTGAATGAAAAAACTTACTAAAAACACATGAAAACTTTACCCAGAGTTTTGTGGGACAAATCTTGAAATCTCAGTAGGCAAAACCGAGAAAATCCGAGAAAACTTTACCCAAAGTTTTGTACTCTGACTACTAGATATTGTATGACTTTTAATTGTCTTTTATAAACATGATTTTTTAACCATATTACTTACAATTTTAAACTTCTTTTTAAAGAAAGGTCATATATAACTTTAAAGTTTAAAAATTTCTTATCAAAAAAATTATGTTTCAGTTTTTGCAAATATTTTTTTTTCTAACTTTGCCTCTGAACATAACTAAATAATCACACATCCACGACATTGTGAGAAATATTTAATTGGCTGGATTATAAAATTTATTTTTTTATTTTTATTCGATAATATTAATTTTGTTGGGTACAAAATTCCTTATATAATATTAATTTTTTTATGCACTTATAGTATAAATTTCTATAATTCTTCTACATAATTTTGTATTATAATTTAATCATGGAAGAATTATGTTATCACAATTTGTATTTGTATTTGTATTTCTTTCATAAAATTTACTTATGTGATATAAGTGCATAATTTTTTTATTATAATTATAAGTGTTTTAAAATTTTAGAAGAAATCAGAGTTTACAATATATATATATATAGGACCATTCTAATAGTAATCCCTGCTCCACTAATGCTCCACTATATCATAATTTGATTTATTCACTCAATTCACACAATTTATTTTGCTTATCCTAGTTGTGTATTGTCGCCTAGTCATATTAGAATAACATTTCTATCATGCAACCATCTCCCTTTAAATCATAAACTTCATCCATCTTAACCAAACATGCATCATATTCTATCATAGGCGCCGTCTATCTTACCATTACATAATCATATTCTATTTCAATTTTAGTCGTACATATGAAGGATTAAATTTCACATAAACAAATAATTCATAGCCACTGCAAGAACGAGGCAAGCAAAACAGTTATTTCTTTCATCTTTACTACTGTCAAGTAACAATAGTTCAGTATGGTACTCTCGCCTCAAAACACGCAGGGGGTTGATGTCTCCTGGTATATCTCATTCATTAATCTTTCCATTTTATCTTGATGTCACCAAAATTATGAGAATATCCTTTCATTTATGACTTCAAATCTTATTTAATATTCCTCCCATTACATATGTCTATTCCTAACTACAAAAATGTAGATAATCAATAATATTGAAAGACTTATTCTTACCTTCACAAAGTCCACCAATTTTACTTTTTGTGTTTCTGGAAAAACTTTCCAATCATGTATGTGCAAGGAGTTAATTCTGGAGTCCTAGCTACAATGCCAAGAAAGCTAGCAAGTTTTCGACCTTCTTTTCCTATAGGTTGGTTGCGACGATTGAACACTACAGTGATTTTTTTTCCAATGGGCAACTTCCATACATCTCTCAGCAATGTTGGGCCACGTGCTCTCTTATTTGAAGAATCTAAACATTAAAGGATAGTCATGAACATAAATATGTCATAGTATACAGAGGAAAGCAACCATGTGATTAGAATATTAACATACACTTCTAAATAACAGTAACAAACACTTCTAAATCCAATTCTAATATCTTAGGCCAATTCTTCTAATTTAAATTATTCCATGCATGTATGAATTAACCTCAATGATAAATTGCAAGTTTATAAAATCAAGTCTACATTGAGTGACTGCTCAAATATCTATCATTTTTCTATCTAATTTTAGAATGGCCTCCTCCTTTGTTTCTACACTTATAATATTTACAATACTTTCTTTTATAAAATCAAAGAAAGTCCGACAGAGGCACGTGGCTGTTCCTAAAGTGTGTGTGTATATTAATGTTGTCAATAAAAAGTTTTGTAAAGACAATTGGCAATTACTTGTTTTCCTTTTTTTTTTCCCTCGAGTTATCAACTTTCGTGATGTGTGTGTGTGTGTGTTTGTTGCCAATAAAAGGTTTTGTAAAGACAATTGGCAATTACTTTTTTTCCCTTTTTTTTCCCTTGAGATATCAACTTTCGCTCTATTTCCATTCACGTACAAAACTATATAATTTAACTTTATACATTAATTTAAGTATTTATATTTTATACATTAATGGAGTAATTATTTTTACGCTAACAACATATAAAATACTCTCACAAATGTTATATTTTTTTTTAAATTCCTGTTTTCTTGCTATACTTGTATGAGAACATAAATCTCGTGAGGATGTTTCATATGATAAATGGAATATAAATCTTTTACTTTATCAAACAAACAAGAATGGAAGGGGAAGTTACTAAAATTTTTAGGGTAACTCATTTAAAAAAAAAATAAAAGGAAAATATTACTACTTAAAAAAACAGAAAGAAAGAAGGAAAACATTGCCTGTACATGTTTTCTTCGCATATTGTTCTCACATGCGGAGGGAGAAACGAGAGCTACGTACAAGTATTTAGACACTATATTCATGTTCATAATTAACATAAGTTAATGAATACTTTTTTTTTCTGTTGATTAAGACTCTCACAAGTGGGAGGATTTTGAGAAAAGCCTAATATTAAATAAATGCTTATTATAATATTTTTAATTTCAAAATTGAGAATGATATATTAAATTCAGAAATTTTTAGATAAAAAATATTTAATCAAAAACATCTATTTTTCAATAAATATAATCATTGAATTTAATTTAATAATTTGTGAGATTGATTCATACTTCTAAACCACCGTTACTGATAACAGAACTGACTCAAAATCAAATACTCAATTCTCACTGGTTGAAAGGCAAAACTCATGTATAAACTCGTAGATCAACGTCAACCTCAGATTCCTACTCCAAATATCCATTCAAGGAATAAACTTAAAATTAATTTTATACGTTTCTTTAAAGCTTGAAATAACCATTTCTTTACAACTTGTTTATACCAAAATTGGGTTAAGATTGTAAATTATATAATTTAACTTTATTTTACTATTTTACACTAGTTATATGATTTAACTTTATTTTACTATTTTCATTACTATCTCGCTATTTTCATACTAATTTAAGTTTCGAAGAGTCAAGACAGAACCTAACTCCCCATGCTTGGCTTAATCACAAGTGTCCAATTCCCTCTCACACTATTTTCCACTTTTCTTACATAATATGTGTCAACGTAAGAATATGTGTCATCTCCCAACACTAATATGTGTCAACTTCCATTACACTTGTTTCTATTAATTAACACTTTTATGTGTCATCTCCCAACACTCATATGTGTCAAGGCACTAAAGCCAACAATTTATGCACAGTTGTCTGACAGGTGTTATTAATTCATTATTTTAAGTTAGTGTCATGGATTTGACGAAATATTTTCATTATGGATATATATCATGTGACATTTAATTCATAACTAGTGTGTTGCATAACTTAGCGTGTAAAGTGTGTATTGGGGTTCATCACAAAATCTAGGAATGGAAAATTGACAATTTGACAAAAGCAGAGCAACACTCCCACATTCTGGACATGGTGAGAGGGAAGCCAGTACGTAGACATTACAACAATGTTTACCATACCAGCATCTATAAAACAAGTTTTGAGCATCGTTAATAAGATCAATCAGAAAATGCTATAGAAACAAGGGCGGTACCTTGACACATACTCTTACGTTGAAAATGCTCATGGTTAATGGCAGTACCTTATAATCTAGACTATAAACCTTCTAAACTGAAGCAATAATAAATAAATATTAGCAAGAAATACCTTCTACATCACTTTGCTCATCTTTTGTACTATCATTTAAATTCATGTCTTCAATATTATCAGATGGCTGCTCTTGAGATGAGTTGCTTGCATTAATCAGTTGCAACATCTGCATCCTTACTTCATCATCAATATGTCCTTCAGTAGTAGACTTAGAGTTTGTCCTTCTTCCCATGCTGATGCCAACTGCTTATTCACCACAAATTTTAGACATTATAGTAGAAAAAAATAACTAACTACAGAACAATATATACATGGTTACTTGAGATAGAAAAATATCTCACGTTGAATAAAAAATAAAAGAATGATCAAATATATAAATATGAATTTCTATGAAAAATTAAACATATAAAATTACCTATCTCTCTTAATCATTGTCATCCTCTGTACCACTTGTTTCATCAATATTAAATTCACAATCATTTGATGGATGTATAGAATATTGGTTAAGATCAATTTCTATGCCATCAACATCACTTCTTAACTAATCAAGATTGTCATGTTCTACTGATGAAGTACAGTTCATCCCATTGGAGTGACTAGGTTGGTTTTCCATTGATGGCTCGACTTGTGTATCCTTCTCTTCCCCCATGTCAAAAATATCCCTTGGCTTAATGAGCCTTGGAACAAACCATTCATGATCCTTAGGATCTTGAACATATATCACTTATTGGGCTTCTAGCAGAAATATAAAAGGCTCATCATTCATTCGATGGCCAGTATGTATCAAATGTGAAAAATTAACAAGTGTGAACCCCAATAAATCTTTCTTGACTCCTCTACCAGTGGTCACATCAACCCAATCACATTTGAATAAAACAATCTTAAAGTTTTCATAGTAATTTAGTTCAACTATATCATTCAATTGTCCATAATAGATGAGAGAACCTTCTTTTGGGGCATTATCACTCACACTAGCATAGCTTCTAGTGTTTGAGATAACCATGACACCACTATTTTGTGTCTCCATGGATTTCTCAGAATCTTTTGTTCGAAACCGATATCCATTATTTACATCAAAAGCCTTGAACCTCCTTGCAATATAGCTTGGACCTTGAGTAAGGGCTCTAATATGATTAGTGATTTCTCTGTTAGATGTAGATTCTATCTTCTTTACCTAGTTGTTTACCAAAAAAGAATGAAGAAAAAAATAGATTAAAAGATATGTGGAATTCAAAGCTTTGTTATCATAAAATAATGTTTGTTAAAACTAACTACTTATTTGTTCTCTGAACTAATCATGAAACGTTTCAAAATGTATAGATTGTAGCTCATGATCTCTAAAGCGACGCTTACGATTTGATCTTTTGATGTCAGCAATATGTTCACTACATATTCATAACATGTTAGAATACTAAGATAGAATGTATGTATTATTTAAACATCAACATTCAGATTTTTCACTCACCTTTTTAAGGTTTCAACCACCTCAGATTCACAATTAAACAACACGTATCGATGTGCTTGTAACCATGTTTTATCATCTAACATAAAAACATCAATCTTGCCACATGGTTACCTAACACAAGGATAGAGACATCCTTCTTGATTCTCTTTAAATTCTTGAATGTTTCATCTCTTCTTGACCAATAAGATCTTGACTCACCACCTTCTAAGTAACGTGCACAAAATGTTAAGCATTCATTTGCAATATATGCTTCTGCTATTGAACCTTCTAGGTGTGCATGATTACGAACATATGATTTTAATGTAGATAAGTACCTAGTAAAAATTGAATTAACATTGAGATTATGAGTTAATTTAAATATATATAATTACTTCAATCAAATATTTCTTACCTCTCAATTGGGTACATCCATCTATAATGCACCAGCCCAGCAAATCTTGCTTCATTTGCCAAGTGAATCACTAAGTGCACCATGATTGTAAAAAATGATGGAGGGAATATTTTCTCCAGATGACATAGTAATAATACACTTCTTTCTTCAAGAAGTTCCAACTCCTTCGCTTGAAGAGATTTACCACACAGTATTCGAAACAATATGCATAATTCAATTAAAATAGTGCTCACTTTTTCAGGCAACGTTGAGCGTATTGCAAGAGGAAGAAGTTCTTGCATCAGAACATGACAATCATGAGTCTTTAGTCCTGATAATTTGTGTTTGTGAATACATCGTGCAACATTTGATGCATAGCCTTGTGGGAATTTCACTTTTTCTAAAACTTCATAAAATATCTTTTTCTCATGTGGGGATAATTGGAAAGAAGTTGGAGGAAGATATGTTCTTCTAGAAGCTCTTTGTTGGGGCCATAACTCTGGTCTAATATTCATCTCCTTTAAATCAAGTCGAGCACTTAGGTTATCTTTCGACTTTTTATCAATATTCAGTATTGTATAAATCAAGTTATCACACACATTTTTCTCTATATGCATCACATCAAGATTGTGACACATTAAGTTATATTCCCAATATGGAAGCCTAAAAAAAAATGCTCTTCTTCCTCCATGTATGAGCCTCAACCCCAGTAACATTTGCATGTCCACTTAAAGTAAAGTTGATGTCTTTAAGTTGATCTAAAACTCTTGATCCAGATGTTGAAAGCAGTGCAGGGCTTAATTCTTTGGTTCCATCAAATGATTTTGCATCTAGCCTATATTTATGTCCTTGCCTTAAGAAACGCCGATGGCGTAAATAACAAAACTTTCTCCCATGTTTTAATCTAATAGAAGATGTGTTTGTATTACAAATGGGACATGCAAACTAACCATAAGTACTCCACTCAGATAAAGTACCATATGCTAGAAAATCATTTATAGTCCACATGATAGCTGCTCGCATATGAAATGTTTCACTGGTCGATGCATCATAAGTTTCAACCCCTACTTCCCACAACTTTATCAACTCTTCTATAAGAGGTTCCAAGTACACATCAATGCTATTTCCAGGTCCTTTTGGCCCTGGAATGAGTAATGAAAGAATAAAAAATGACTGCTTCATACATAACCATGGAGGCAAATTATATGGCATTAAAATCACTGGCCATGTGCTATAAACACTTTGCATTGTGCCATAAGGGTTAAATCCATCACTAGCTAGTCCAAGTCGAACATTACGGGGGTCTTTAGCAAAATTTGTGTTATGTAAATCAAAAGTTTTCCACGCTTCTGAGTCGGCAGGGTGTCGCAAATTTGCATTTTTATTGTGCTCTTTATCATGCCATCTCATAAGATTAGAAGTTTTGGATGACATAAATAATCTTTGCAGCCTTGGTACCAAAGGAAAATGCCTTAGAACCTTTGCTGCGATTCTACCCTTCCTTGTGTTTGTTGTAGTTCCACCCTAAGTGTCAATCTCATCATCTTTCCACCTAGAGGCCCCACATATCGAGCATGTATCATCCTTGGCCCTTTCTTTTCTAAATAACATACAATCATTAGGGCACGCATGGATTTTTTCATACTTAAGACCTAATCCCTCAATGATTTTTTTTGTTTCATGCATCGACTTCGGTAGCTTTTCGCCTTTGGGAAATGCTTCTTTTAAAAGCCCAAGTAAAGAATTGAAGGATTCATTACTCCACCCAAACATAATTTTCAAATGATAAAGTTCTAATAAAAAAGAAAGTTTAGTGAATTTCTCGCACCCCAGGTATAATTCTTCATTTGTATCTTTCATCAATCGTTGTAGGTTTTCAACTTCTGGACAATCATTTTCTGATGGCAAAGGATTAGTTTCATCTAACATTGGTTCTACTACATTGTTAGACTCGAACTCCATATCAAAGGCTTCAGGCAATCCCCTAAAAGCATTATGTATCATTCCAACCATATTATCACCTTTACAAGCTTCTTGGTTAATATTTTCTTGCCTTGGCAATGACACATCAATGGATTCCCCATGACAAAACCATGTGTCATATGATGGAATAATAGCATATACCACCAAATGATCATATGCTTCTTCACAATTAACAAAAGATTGCAATACACATTGTTGACAAGGGCACAAAATTTTCTCCCCATCATTCTTATTTTTAAAAGCATGGGTTATAAACTCTTTTACCCCTTCTAGATATTCTTTGCTAAATCTATCATAATTCATCCACTCCCTATTGCTATGGCCTTCCATGTTATTCAACTAAAATGAAAAAAAAATACAAAATAAAAGGTTATATAAAATATGACAATATCAACATCTATTAATAGCACAATCAATCATATACAAAACATGTAATAAATGGTTTATCTCTTCTTAGGAATAATAAAACAAATGGAACATATCCTGTCGTTTTTTATAATAATTAACTATTGGCAGTGCCTGAAAAATTGACTATTGGTGATTTAGTGTATTTTGAAAACTTTCGTATAGGTAGATTTCATTCTAACGAATTAACAATGATATATCTGAACAATTTTGGGGACCATATCATTATTATAATAGGTTTGGTCTTGATAGGTTTGCAAGCCTTTTTAGATTTATTGTCCATTTGAATATAATATATCCATCTAAAATATCATTATTAAATAAATTATCTTTTATATATTAAATAAAATTAAAATAAGTTATTGTAGTGGAAACATTGCTCTTAAATTCGACAGGAGGGATGAAGGATCTCAATGCTTAATAGCCTAATCTTTTGAAGATGGTGGGACCCATGTTTTTCACATAAGATAGTGAAAGTGAAGATAATAAAGGCAGCCAAAGGAAAGCAATGCTTCCATTCTTTCCCACTCTCTGTACATCATAATACAGAAATTGCAACCTGAGTCGTTGCTCAGTGGCAATTAACACGGATGAGAGGGCTCACTGTCCAACACAAGATTACCTCCATCCTACTTCAAATATATCCATATATAAAATAATTTAATTTGATTTTATCATCTGACACATTCTTAATTAGATTTATTGTAATTAAAACAATGAGTTAATTTTATTATCTGACACATTCTCAATCAATAATTGACTGTATAATATATAAATGCTAATAATAATTTGCAGAAATTACGTGTCAAATAACATGGTAGAAAGTAAGTAAAATGCGCTTTTAGCTGCAGAAGAAAAGGAACCCTAAGCTTAGATGCCATATTATCTCTCTCTCTCTCTTGTTCAAAGGTTGACAGTCTTTCCTTCATTGCACTTTCAAACAACCACTTTTTCAGACACCACCATAAAACCTTTTAACATCACATAAAATTCTTATGCGCTTTCCATACAATTAGTTTTTTCGTCAATGCTTTTAACTACTTCAACAAATCAATCTTATAATAGATACGAGCACAATTCTCTAATATTTAATTTCAAATAATTCATCCTAATTAATACGATATAAACCACAGTTCAAAAAAACTTCTAAACAGTTCAAATTGATTGCTAAGGCCTTAGTATATACGGAAATTAACATCACGTGGAACACTTGTATGCTTTCCAAACAATTTTAATTTTTTTTCATTAATGGTTTTAACTATTTCAATAGGTCAACCTCAATACTAATATGTACACAATTGTCTAATGTTTGATTTCAAACAATCCATCCTAATTAATATGACTATACAAACAGAATCTAAAACTATTGTTAAATAAATTATTACTCGACTTTATAGGCCAACATAAAACCTTTGGCAGCAGCTTGAAATTACTGCCAATTAACTACTAATGAATTTTGGCCTGTTCAACCTCATTAGAATGACTCCTGCTTCTTGAAATTAACTTGAACTTAAACTTCTTTATCTCTCAAACAATAATATTGAACTACAGTTGAGTAGAATTTATTGATGATAATTACTTCAGTTACATGAGCAAGAAAGCAATTCATACATTACTTGGATAGTTGAACTTTTGGATAGTTCAAACTAATTACTATAATCCCAGTATATCAAAATTAGATCCATATGAAACTTGATTACCCCTTTTAATAAGATTTTAGATTTTTATCAAGGCTTTTAATTACTATAATTGATCAAGCTTATTAAATGACATTGTTCTTTTCAAACTAACATAAATAAACTCTAACTTAAGCAAACTAAAAAGCACAGGCTCTCCAAAACTAGTTAACTAATAATTGACTTTCATAAATTATTATAAGTCAGATAATGGAGAATAAAAATAACTTCATTGCTCACTATCTATTTTTCACTTTATGTAAGGAATTTCATGCCGTAGGATCTTTACGTGGAGATATTTTTACTTGAACTGAAAGAGAATAGAACTCTCTTCTTTATGTGTGATATGTTTTGAAATTTTAATAGGTGGGAATGACTCTTACGAGCAATGAATGGTCAATATGACAGAAATAGTCCAATTGAAAATGTTGTAACCTTCAAATCAACCAGAACTTTGAATTTTTTAACAGACAACCAGAACATAACTCCCTTCCTTGTTACTTCGTCCAAAATTCTACCAAACTCAGATTTGTTTTAGCAGCCATTGCCTAGAAACTCTAACATAGAAACCTAACCCTTGCACTTCATTACGGGATAGGGGATCTAAGAAAAGAGAGCAAGGTGCTACGGGATTTTTTTTTACGGAATTCTTGTTAAGGCCTACCCTAGGTTGGACAGCTTTCAGACTAAAGGCGCGTAGCGGACTATTGGAGAGAACTCTGTCCCTTGCGGGCCTTAGGAGCGAGTTTACGAGCTAAAATGAGTGAGTGATCCATGGGTATAGAGCACGAAGGTGCGTAGCGGAATAGGATAGTGATAAGTCAGGTTCGAAACTAGTATACCTTCCTGCCAGTAATCCCTCTATCAAGTTATATTATTTTCTTAAGAAGGAAGGCGCCCTAGGAAGTTAGTAATGACTGAGTGAGGCGACCTACGGAAGGGATCACGAAGGGGAATGTGAGACCTCAAATACCCACAGGAGATACAAATTTTAGTGAAGTCGTTGTTTCAAACAAAAACCCAAATACCCACAACTTTGAATTTTAACAAAAAAAATGAAAAAATAAAATAAAATCAACTTCACATACCAGACGATGAAACCTTGCTCTGTTCTTCAAGCTTGAAAGAACCCTAACAAGTGGTGACAAAAAGCTGAAACTCCCAACTCTTTGTTCTGCTGTTCAGGCTTGAAAGAACCCCAGTGAATGGCGACGGAAAGGAGAAACTCCTCACTCTTTGTAAATTGCTTTGGGGATTAACAGTCCATCTCCGATTAATGAAAAACTTTAAAAGAAAAGACTAGAGAATGGCCGTACAAATGTCTCCAAACAGTGGCTCAGTCAAAGAGTTTCCTATGTGTGTTGGTTGAAGTCATTCTGGGAGACAAATGCTGAAGTCCTCTGTTTGCGCGGTAAGGGAATATTAAAGAAAGCTGGCTCTTGAAGAAAGCTGGTTTTCCCACTTCTGTTTCACGCCAAGAGAATTCAGTAAAGTGAAAGAATAGCGCAATTATATTTTTTTACTTTTTATTGGCAATTAGTGTTAATTGCCACTAAATGCTATAATTATAATGGCAAATTTCTATTTGCCGCAAACAGTTAAATAAAGTGCATCAAATAGTGGCCTTTATATAATTGCCGCTAAAAAATATTTTTGGTGTAGTGCTAGTAATAGGATTCACGTCGATCATGATCAAAGGTGGGTCATGACAATTATCTATATAGGCTTGTATTGGATCTAGCAATGTGAATAGAGTGAAGCTCTAATTAATGGAATTTATTGTGAATTGAGCTTTATGAGACATTAGAAAATTAGGAACTGTGCTAGAGTAATGACATTAAATATTGTGATTTATGATGAAAAGATAATACTAAAAGCCGGACGGAAAATCTCCAACCTATAGTTGCAAATGATATAAGATTGATTTGAAAGTTGGATGGAAAATTTTCGATGAGTAATTAAGAAAATTATAGACTTGATCCTAAAATCAAAGAGTAGTTACATATACGATTACTATAACTAAATGTGTGATTAAATATAATATTAGAACTTTGCTTGTTATTGGATATCATTGTTTGATATAATTGCAAAAATATAATATGACTCTAATGATGTGTTGTATTTGAGCCTTAATGGCCCATTGTGAATTTGATAATCACCTAGAATAGGTGGTGAGTGATTAGTTGAGTTTATGATAGTTCATGATGCGAAACATGGAATCTAAGTTGTCTGTAGATGAAATTCCAATTTAAGACTAAGTTGTGTATATTTTAGAGATCTAAGAAACGGGTAACTAATATTTTGAATTTTGTTCACGTTTAGTTTGCAATTATAATTTGTATAAAATTGATTCACTTGCAAAATAGTGGTAGGTATATGCTTACTGAGTTCTCATAACTCACTTCATTTAACTTCTAATGTTTTCAGGTTAAAACTTGAGCTTGTTGCATCCATGGAGAAATAAGACTGCCTTACTAAAGATTTGATAATTAGGAATGCAATCTGCATTCAAATAGAAAATTGTTGAATGTGTGTAAAATTGAATCTATATTGTATTGTGTGGATGTTATTTATTGTCGTATCTGAGAAATAGTACAAGTTTTTGAATTTTAAGGTGTGTGACTTTCGAGAAATGTCCAAAAATAAGGGAGATTATGTCCATTTTTTTGCAAAGATTTAAAGTGAAAATTTGAGTTCCCCGAAAAATTTGGAAACTCTCGTTTAATAGAAAGAGTAAAAATTGTTAAGGCCTATGGAAACTAGTAATGAGATCCACGCCGGTCATAATTAGAATCAAGTCATGACAATGATAGAACAATATTATTGGTTTTTACTTAGTACTTCTTTGGCATAGCCTTTTTAACTTTGACAACTATCTTTAGCCACTACTATCATTCATAATATCAATAACTATTGTTTCAACTTCCTTCAAGTTGCATCATTTCTAAGTAATAAAGTTCTTATTTTGAGACCTTTGAATGGATAGTATTCCTCTTTCTTTTTGTGCAATGATAAAAAGGATGATGAAATTTTGGAAAATAAGGTATAAAAAGTGTTGAGGGCTTATTCCAAGTAAAGGTATCAAAATAAATTGGGTTTAATAGGTTAACTTGAAATTGGTATTATTTTTCTTAATTTGCAACTAGTATGGAAAATAATAATAGTGGCCTAACTTAATTGAAGATTAGGATTAGTAGGTGTTAACTTGTTAGGTTATTAGGTTAGCCTAATAATATATAACAAGTAATATAGGATTAATTGATTAGTGTGTGTACATATATATATGTATGTGTATGTGTGTGTGTGAGGTGTATATATATTAAAATTATAATTTTTATATATTATGAATTCTTTACAATGTTATTAAAAAGTTAAATAAAATAAAAAATATTTATTAACTTTGAGAAAAGTATGTTTTAATTCACTCATATATACATAAACATTATCTAAGAGTTTGTGTTGTTACTAAAATGATAAATTAAATTGTCATGGAATTTTTTATCCTTTTAAAGGACTTTCGAGGACTTTTTTTTAAGTTTTTAATTAGAAGATGTCCTCTTAATTAGATTTTCATGGAAGTAGTAATGGCGGGATTCAAGAGCTAGAAGAGAAATGTAATGGGAACCATAAAAATGGTTAAAATATAAAAATATAAGGGAATGATAGGAAATTAAGTGCAAAAATGATGATATTATGGCCGTCTAATCATGTGTTGATGTTTGGAAATTGGTTTTGGTAGTCAAACATATGTCCCATATAATAATTAGTTTACTCATGCACATGACAACATATGCTAATCTTAATGAAAATGATCCCATTATTTGAGTTTCATGGAGAAGGATGAATTCACTAATTAGCTATTGCAAGTGTAATGATTACTTCATTATTTTTTAATATTTTATTCTTCTATAAATACTTCTTCTAATCAAATCAAATTCACATAACAAATTTTCATTTTTTCACTTATTTAATATCTCATATTCTCTGAAATTTCTATATACAAATGTATAAATTTCTAACGCAATGGAAAATTGAAAAGAAAGATCCCAATGAAATGCAAATTTTTTTGGATAATGTAGCTACTGATTTTTCAACAAACAATTTTATATATACTCAGTCAAGTACACCTAAATTTTCCTTTGCTCTTCTTCCTTGATGTCATTCTTTTTCATGACATTCTCATAGTTGTAAAATGCAAACACTCCTTAATCCTTGATTAATTTAGCAAAAAGATTAAAAAGTTTCAATATATGGAATCATTTTGATCTAAAAAGGGTGGATGATGTAAATAAAGCATTTTGGAAATATTGTCCAAAATATTATAATTATAAGACATTATTACTTTTCTAAACATACGAATAATGTAAATGCCTAAGAAAAAGATTCGAATATTCCTAACCAAGATAGTTATGAGGATCAATTGTGTAATTGGATTTGTCCTACCAAAATGTCTTTTAGTTTACCAAGTTATCCAAAATTTAGGGAGCTTTATGATCACTTTAATCCCTAATCATTATCATAAAAATGTAAATTAACATCATTGCATAAACTTTAGTTAAAGTAAGACCAATGTCTATTATTATGAGAAGATTTAACATGTTGTTTATCATATACAATCGACAATTTAATTTCCTCAAAAAGTTTAGACATTGATTATTTTGTACACCGATGTCTAAATAAAACTTTTTTTATAAGTTATTTAAGTAACTTTCATTTAAAGTTATTGCAAATGTTTACTTGGAAAAATAAAAAAAAATTACATATCAATTTTATACTAAACTGACATCTAAATATATCACATTTGAGAGTTACTTAGAAAAGAAGGAAACTTAAGATGTCAAATTTGTAAGTGACTGTCATCCAAAGATATTGTAAAATTTTAGTAAGAAATGTCAAACTTTAATGTATTGGTTTTAGAAAAATTAGCGATTAATGTTATGACATTTATAATGTTACAAGGAAACAATGAAAACTTAAAATGTTGATGTCATATGTGACCTTTGTTTAACAACATTTCAATTGAATGACTAGGAAATATTTAGAATATTAATTTTATACTTAACCGATGTCAAATGAAATAGCAACCACTAGCTTATTTGGAAAAAGGTCATACATAGGACATTAGTTCTATATTAATAACGGCCATGTAAAGCTTTTCAAACTACCAATATGTTTCACTTTCAATATCCATATGAGACATCTATGTAATACCTTTGCCTTTATTTTCTAACTTTAAAGTCTAGGCAAAATATGAGGATAGCTCACCTATCTTTATTGTAAATTTAAGTAAGAAAATTCTTATTTAAAATATTTAAACAAACCTTTGAGCCAACATTGGCTAATAAAATTCGAATATCAAAAGAAATTCAAAACCATTTATTATTTGAATAAACAAATATACACTACCATTGAAATTTATAAAACTTTATGTTGGGATATTATAGTAGAGAAGTTAAGGTAACAAAATAAGTGTTAGTTCCATTTTTTATTGGTAGGTACCACGATAAGGTGTTATGTGATGTTGCTACTATGTATGCTTGCCATTTATTACTTGGAAGGCTATGAAAATGTAATTAGCATGTAACTTATAATTGTTATCTTAATAGGTATAGCTTTAAGATGAATGAGAGAAAAGTAACTCTTTTACCTTTGTATCCATAATAAGTGTATGAAGACTAATTAAATGAAAAGAAAAGAAAGGAAGAGAAAAATAAATAGGAGAAAAAGGTAGAAAGGAGTGAGAGTTATGGAAAGAAAGAAAATACTTGTGGGAAAAAGGAGAGAAATTAGAGTTGAGTGAAAATAATGAAAAATCTAACAAATAAAGAATGATTGTGAAAAAGAGAGAGAAAGAAATAGAGTTATGAGAAAAGCCAATACAAGGAATAGAAAATTTAAGTATGATAGAAAAAAAAAGTGATGTGAGGAACATTTTATACGTTTTTAAGTCAATTGTCTTGTATAAGAAAGCTTATAAAAATACTAACCAAGTTGAATTTGTTTTGTCAAATGTTTATGATTTTGTTTTATAGAAATTTTAAGAAATGCCTCTAAGAGAATCTCGAAGAGAATTTCCACTTTTGAGAAGGAAAGAACATCCAAGAGAGCAAGTTAAAAATATTTGTTATGATTGATACATCGACTCAAAGGTATACTCTCATTTCCACTTTGCATAATAAGTTGTTGGATTTTAATATAGTAAAAATTCTTTGCAAATAAAATTATTGTGTTTTGAAAACATTGAGAATTTGTGTATGAATTACTATAGTTTTGCTACCCTTTTGAATGATCTTAATATTCCTCTACATGTTGATTTTGTTATAAATGTTGATGTTTATGAAGAGATGGTCTTTAGAGAAATTTTAAGGTATGACCAAATCTTTTTTAAGGAAATTAAATTGTTTGTGCCTAAAAGTTCTTTAAGTAATTTAATTGTTAGAGAAGTCCATAGTTATGATTTGATCGAACATTTTAAGAATAAGAAAACTCTAAAGGACTTGTATAATAAATTATTATGATTGTTTGTATTTTCTAAAGGTTCTCTAAAGCATTTAATGGAAAGATATGATTTCATAGAACATTTTGGTGTTAAAGAGACCTTAGAAAACATGCTTAGTGAATTATATGATTCTTGTATGTTTTCAAGTATTAGTTTGAAAGATAGACATTATCTAATGTGTATAAAAACAAATGTTGCATAGAAAAATATTTTCAAAACAAAGCATGATTTATAAGAGTGGTTGTTTTTAACATTTAGTTTGTGTAATGCACCAAGTACTCCTAAAAGTTTAATGAATCTTGTTTTTTATGTTCTTATTAATAAGTTTATTTTTGTTTGTTTCTATTGCTTCCATGAGTTTAAAGGTTGGATTTTGTTGCTAATTGAGAGTTTAAAATATTGAAAAGTTTGCTTGTCACATTTTGATGATATTCTTATGTTTAGAAAAAACTTAGATAAGTTTATTAAGCAATTGAAATATATTTTTAAAACTTTAAGAAATGAAAAGTTGCATGATAATTTTGAAGAATGTTCATTTTGTTTGAAAAGAATAATATGTTTAAGGCATGTTATGTGTGGCAAAACATTACAGGTGGATGAACAAAAAGCAATTAAAGAATGACTTCCACCAAAATTTGTTAGTAGGGTTAAGAGTTCCATGATTTGTTTAGCTTTGGTGGAAAGTTTATAAAGAAGCATGTTCAATGTGCTTTCTTTGAAAAATTTATTATTGGTAAATATGTATAACTTCGTGAGATTGTTAATTTTTGTTTTGTATTTAATCCTAGTATTTGGTTTTATATGCCCATAAGAAAAGATAGGTCCTAATGGAGGTCAAGTTGTATCCAAGAAAAGAGGGACCATTCTAAAAGCTATTTGCATGTTAAAAGCCATATGCATTACAAATGCTTCTTCTAACTCAAGTGTTAATTATATTCAAATTTCAAAGTGCTAACTCTATGTATTTAAGAATTTATGATGTTGCTTTTAAGTTAGATCTTTATGGTGACTTACTATGAATACTTCTTTTGATATTTCTAATTTCTCTCCATTTTGTTGTAGGTCTAGATTTAAGGACAAATCCTTTTTAAGAGAAAGGATGATGTAATCCCAGGGGCCAATCATAAAAAGCTATATAAAATGATTAAGATAAGTTTTAAAGGACTTCAAGATGGTTAAATGCTTAAGGAAGATAGTTTAGAAGGGCATAATAAGTAGAATTTGTGATTTTCAACTTTAGTATGAACTACTTGACTATAGTATTCAAATACCAAGCTTGGAGTTACTATTGTTCGCTAATAGTCAAATATAGTATTTAACTACCACAACATTTTCTACACTAATCAAGTAATGTATTCAACTATAAAAGAGCTAATTACACACCCAATTGGTCATGTTAGGCCTTGATTTGTAATTTCTTATATTTTAAAACATTATGGGCCTTTTATTAGTTAGTGTATTTTTAGTCCACTATTTTTTCACTTTACTTTGAATATATTTGTGATATAATTAGTGTGTTAATGTTGAGCCATTTTTATGTCCAATTAAGCCTAACTAGGTAAGGTTAACTTATTAGGAGGGTTGTTCCTTATAGATAGTAACTTTTAGTAATTGAGAATGGTTAATGCCTTTATGTGAAAGTGTGATTCTCTCTTTGGTTCTTGATAGAACCTTTTGTGACATCTAAACTTATCACTTATCACCCTCTTCTATCTATTATAGAATATGTCCTGAATAACCTTCTATTTTTGTTTGTTTTCTGGATTTTAGGATGTTCTTTGGCATTTTTAGATTGTTCATGGGTTCTCTATGATTAGATCGCATTAGGTTTACATAAGCTAAGCAATACAAAGGATGAAGTTATAGCTATACTAAACTTGCTTTAAATGGCCATTGGGAGGAACTAACATTAGAGAAAAAAAGTTAATGTATGTATTTATCTTTAGTTTGTCATATCTTGTTTCGGAAGGAGAAAATAAATTTACACAAGTTTCTATATGGTGCTAAAGTGTTCTAAGGCTATTGTTTCAACATCAAAATCCTTTTTTATATAATATATGAAATTAGTTAGTATGAAATCTCATGATTGCCTTGCTTTAATGTAGTAATTTTTACTAATAGTTTTCTAATCAATATTGCCAAAATATATGAGACAAGCTATCTTGAACTTTTCTTCTTCTTCAATGTAATATATGTCAAGAAAGATTAATAAAAAATATCAAATATGTGTAGTGAAGTTTTAAAATTTTTCCTAAAATCCTAGATCATTTTGTTTTTGAATTAATCTACAAACAATTGTATATCAAGTAAAAGTAAAATTACAATTCAAGTTATACCTTCTTAAGAATTTTTCTTAGAATCTTGGATTATCAAACTTGAGTTTGATCTCCAACACCAATGGTGATCCACACAAACCAAATAAATCCAAGCCTCTACCAAGAATCATGAAACACGTAAAGTAGGAAATTCAATTTCTTTAGCCAAAAAGGTGTTAACTCTTTTAGGAATCATACATTCACTTGGTTAGGTTTTATGTTTGAATGCAAATAGAAAAGAGATGAAAGATTACCCTAGGAGAGGATTTTGGTACACAACATGTATGCTATGATTTTACACATCATAATTTTCCTTGCATATGCTGTCCATTTTTCTAAAAACTTAGGGTGCACAACTAGAGTGAATATTTTAGGCTGTTTTGTTGCCTTCTTAGCCCAAATGAGTCCATACTCCTTTTATTGGGATACTATGAGTCTAAAATCATGAACTCTCTTATACAATTATAAAATTAATTCTTTAAGTTATTTTTAATTTGTTAATAAAAACAATTTTTTAAGCAAGGAACTTGTTCGTCTAATTATGATCTTTTCCAGAGTTAATATAAACATTCTTACGACATTTAAATAATTTAAATTTGCTATTATTTAATAATTGTAATCTTTATTATAATCATTAAATTATTAATTAACATTTATAATTTTATTAAAATACTCAATTAAACTTTTAAATTTCCAAAATGTCCACTAATTCAACACTTGAATTCAAAACATTTTACATTCAAATATTTCCTTTGAAATTAGATTAAAGAAATTTTATTATATGACCTATTAGGTTTCCATGCATGTTGGAAATGATTTCTTTATAAGCTTCCACAAGTTTAATTGGATTAAAACTCCTTTTAATTCAATTACAATTTCCCTAAATTGTTCAAATAAATTCATAGATCATGGTTGGCTTCTAGTAAAGTATCATGACCACCCAAATGCAAGGAATATACATATATACATATATATTTTTAAAATTAAAACCTTTCATGACAAGGTATTAATTTGTGATTCAAATCCTTTCATCTTTTGATACTTAAATTAGATGTAGGGTATGGTTCAAGTATCAACCCTAATTTGAATGTCTAATTATAGGCTCATGTTTGATGATTATATGCTATCGCTAAATTAACTATACATAAAACTCCATTTTTGTATCAATGAATAACTTATAATTTTAACTATAGTATAGATATTAAAACATCTTTTGAATATCTTTCCTTGTTACCAAAGACGATGAATTATTTCTTGATTAATCACTACCTTCATGTATTTCATTGTGGACTAAACTATTATTCATACTTATTTTTTTTTTAAGAATGTAAGTCTAGAAATAATATTAAAATACATAAGGTACTATGTTGACCTCAAATCCAAGGATTACTTACACAACCTTTCACATGAGAAGTTTATTGACATATGATAACATTTCATATGGTTTCTCATGGCAAGTCAATCCAATCATAAGTTCCATAACATATACCTATATATCTTATTAAGATATTAATATATCTATATGTATGAGATCACTGTATTCTTCTAGAATATATAACAGGACATATGCGAATTTACTTATGAATAATTAATATCCCATTTTAATAATCATTCAACAATTAGGATATTTATAAATATAATTATATGTACAAATTATTCCATATATACCATCCCAATTGTAATTAATTTATACACAATTATATTTCAAGGATTTCATCTAATATAATATACATATAGAAAAAAGATATATATATATATATATATATATATATATATATATATAAATTAATAAAGAAGTCAAAATATCATGTATATTAAATGTGCTAAGATATATATATATAGTTTCCATATCATCTTAACAAATTGTTTGTTAGTTTATTTAAAGGTTCTTGTAAGATTGAATTTTTTATTAATTCTTTCTTTGAACTAAAAATTTGTATTAATTTAGTCCCTATAAGATTAAAAATCCCCGAAATTTTAGTCATCCATATAGTAATTTAGTATTCCATTTCATGTAAAAAGAACTAAAATTTAAGGATTTTCAATCTTATAGGAATTAACTTGATACCAACTTTTAGCTAGGGATAAAATTGATAAAAATTCAATTTTACAAGGATCAAAATAGATCTAGTCCTTTTTTTTTTTAAAGTAGAGGATGAGTGAATATTAGTGTAGAAGACCATGTCATGCATATACCAAAGTAATACAAGTATGGTGGTAATATTCAATATAATGATCCAAAAAGGGTGGACATGCTTACCTACATATCAAAACAAATTTCAAAAGGTAGCCTTAACTATTATAACCTCCACACCATTAAAAGCCAATAGGATCTCTTATTTTTCCATGAAAGCAAGCCAAAGTAGTTATCCATATCTAGGTTGGGAAGGTTAAAGCTAATGATGTATTTATGTTTGGCATTATACATTAGGGTGTATTCATATAGATCCATAAATAGCTTATAATGGAAGAGTATATGGATGGATGCAACACCATAATCACTACCATGTCCTCATTCATTAACATCCTTAATTACGTTATGCGTTAGCATCTAAAAAGAAAACATGTAATGAAATAAATCTAATTAAGCTTAATGGGTGGATCTTAATGAGTTCTATAATCTTATCTTTTTTCCCTTCTCTATAGTTTATAACATATCACCTTTTATGGATCATGTGTTCCATTCTAATAGAATTTGAGATAGTCATATCGGGTAGTGTAAATATGGATATCAAAATTGCTACTCTATCACCCTTTTGCCATTATAATAATCATCATATTCTATATTGTCATAAGGATAATAGTATAATCATGGAGATATCATTATGAGATTTACAACATATGAAATAAATAATTATAGAATATGCATAGGATGCATGGTTATGAATGCACAAACAAGCAATTCCATAAGACATTTGCAAAATGCCATATGAAAACCAAATTCTTTGTATACCTTTATTCTAGCCTTATTCATCTCACTGCACTTTATTCCTCTAATCCAACCTTATCTATCCTATTATTAACTTATATAGTGCACTCTCCACTCTTATTAGGAAATATATAAATAAATATTTCAACTCATCTCCTAAATACTCTTGCCACTTCACAAGGTCATTCATTTCACAATTTCATATTCCCACATATATTTCTTTCATGTTCATATCAACCAGACATATTCCATTTTTCATATAATAATGGGAAGTACACAATTCACATAGTTATCATGCAAATTACACAACATATGGAAATGATTAAATCCATATCTTTCATTTAAATCATATAATTCATAAACAATGTGAGGATACTCAATTACTCACAATTTTGCATACCTCATGAATAACATAAGATTGCTGTTATTTCCATAAAATATGAAATATTTTTCATTTTTCATTTTTTTGTAAGGATCACAATTTCTAATTAAACTTACTCTTTTATACAATTTTATATCTTTACTCAAAATAGTATATTACTATGTAAATTTTGATAGAGTTCACATGTTCCCTACACTTGCTTCATACATCCAAATTACAATCATTCTCGTAAGTAAAAATATGAAATAGTGAAATTGAGGGGAATTAAGGAAGGTACCAATGAGTTTTTCCTTAAGGTACCTCCCTCAGTCTCCTTCATTTTCACATCAAACACTAATGTTATGTTACCATATTTTTCAAATAAATTAATGTATACACTTAAAACAAATACTTCCTTTATCGTGCACTATGATTGTATAAGACATAATTTAATTTTTGACCTAGAATATACACGTTTGCTTACTTAACATGGAACCTTATTTCACATTTATATATGGCCAGAACAATTACTAGTAACTTAATAAAATTTTTGGTGCAAGTTAGTACAAAATTTTTTTAGGAGGGCTATGGTACCCTCCTTTATCCATTTTCCCATAATTTTCATACCTTAATTAGTTACCTAACAATTATTTTCTAGGTATATTCATGAATATCGACTTAACCAACCACTCTTTCTAATAATCTCACAAGTTATTTTACTAATGAATTTTGGGATTTCAAAATTAAAAGTGGTTGGATCATCCCCTATGTTTTTACTTAAATTTTTGAAGTTTTCATGCATTTGGAATCAAAACATATTGTTTCCTTTAATTTTCCCTTCAACTAAGAGCATGCATGGATTCTTTAACAAATCTCTCTCACAATTTCTTCATGTATTCACCATCCATTCAAGTAATACACATATACTCAAATTCTTTTGAATTCATATTTAACACTTAACCATCTTATTAGGTCTTATCATGTAACTTGCATGCAGCTTCAATTTGTATTTTTAGTTAATCCTTTATCATTTTCTACTTAGATGTATTAGGATGAATAAGAGGAAAGTGTTAATTTTAAGAGAAATGGATCACTCACCTCACTACCTTAAGCTCTTAAAAGAATTGAAACCTTAAATCAAAGTAAGAGAACTTCGTAGGTTCTATTTATTTCATTGGAAAATATTTTTTTTCGAAAAATATTATTTGCATATTGTTAGTGTATATGCCCTAAAACCAATCATATTGGTGATTGTAATTTTGAATCATGTTATTTTAATGGCAATTCCAATTATTATATTTATATATATTGTCTGCGTAATATATTTAATTATAATAATAACCTTAGAATAATTGTATTCTTAAATGTCCCTAGTCATATATCATTGTGGATCAGGTTGCTTTGATATATTAAGACTAGCATGTGTGAAAACTTATATGGGATATTAAGTTTACACATGAGTACAAGTTAGAGAACTTGTATACTGGACCGACCCATATTAAGAACACTACATGGATCGTTATATGAGTGTCATAAGTGGTTCTTAGTGATCATTATTAATATGGTCCTTTGACCTGAGATCACCAAGGTTCCCTACATGTGAGTTTCATATTTTGATACTATTCTATGTCACTAATGGTTAAATGAATGCAAGGGTAGATATTGGATATGTCACATATCATGCGGAGGGGTTTGTGTGATCAAGATGGGATTTGTCCCTCCTATATAACAGGAGTAACATCTATGGGCCCCTTGACTAAGTAAAGTTGAGAAAATGCATGGCCATGCTCAGATGAATTGACATGAGATGTCGATTACATTTGTTTCAGTCAGCTTACTTAGGAGTCAAGAAACCTTAAGATTGGGCTATACGGGAATGACACGGTCCATGTCTCGTGCTCAATCTAGATGTATAGGACAAAAGGACATAAGTGATGATCACGTGTAAAGGTTTAGTCAAATCACCGACTTTCTCATTACTGGGGTAACAATGATGTGTTGCTAGACACCGATCTTTGTTTATGATCATTAATATGATTAATGGTCATTGCCAACGTAATGAGAGCCTGTAGGGTCGCACACTTAGAGCTTAGTGAATTTGGAATTAATGGACCAAATTGTTTGGGCTTAATATTTGGGAATTAATGTTATAATTATAAGGCCCAATAGTAAGCCTATAATTATACATGGAATAAGGCCCAAATAGGTTAGGTTTTTCTATGCACCTATTTAAATAGGCTTATTGGGTAATAATAGGATTACTATTATTCTTCACGCACCCCAAGTAAAAGCATAGAAAAACCCTAGCCACTCTCCTTGACCAAAATCTCTGAAGAGGCGTAGCTAGCACTACGAGGTCTAAGGAGATCAATTCCAACCGGTGTGTGTAGCGGACATTCATCGGTGATTCACGGGTTCGTGTGGATACCACAGAGGTGCAGCCACATAAACGTTGTACTGGTGATCTGATTTTCTGGTTTCCATTCCGGTTCGTGATTTGGAAGCAGATCAGACTTGGTGTAGCGGTCAGAAGAATTTTGCCGAAAGGTATAAACCCTAATCCCTAATCTATGGCGTTCTAATTTCGCATGGATCCTTGGTGGAAATCGTGCAAAAAGTTTTATTCCGCTGTGCATGTATGATGCGTGATTTCCAGCACATATATCTTAATAAAAAGAGTGATATACTATGATGACTAAAAAATGATACTTAAAAGCTTATAAATGGAGGAAAGAAATTCCTTTTTAGAGGAAATTGGTTTCTCTAAATTCTTCATATTTAACATTAAATAAGTAGAATACTTCCTTTCAATTTAACATTTTATAACTACATTTTACAAAAAAAATACTCTCCAATGAAACAAATAGAGATTTAGTTACAATTTAATCATCCAAAAGCACCAGAAAAGGATTATAGGGTGGTGATGTTCTTATCAAAGTGATAAGTTAATCTTCCCCTGGGCTTTTAGGAATATCAACTGCACTATGACAAAGAGAGAAGAATTTTGGTGCTAATGGGGAAGGAAATGCCATGAGAATGAGAAGGAAGAAATGAGGATAGGGCTTTCCTATTTTCTTTAGTTTTTATGAAGAGGAATCATGCCTTATTTTCCTTTTTATTAGCTTTTCTAAATCTCCCTTTCATGTATTGGCTTCTTACTTTTTAAGCCATCATTACCCTCATTTTTACTAAATTCTCATTGGCTTAGGATAATCATAGTGTCCATGAACTTTTTTTACATGCTTCCATTAATTACATTTTTAAAAAATATTTGTGGTACATGGAATGCCTCATTTAGGCATCCTCACTTTAATAAGGCATCCTCATTTTAGGTGCCAATTGGGCCTTTTCTTGAACCTAAAATATTTTCTTTTATTAGTGTTAATTTATCATATGAACCCTTCATATCTAGTTAAGCCCTTTCCTACTAAACTCTTCAAAAAAAAAGGTAACCTCAATTCTACATGATTAATGTTATAAGGTTTTAGGAAATTTTTTATAATTTTTTATTTATTGGGACCTATTGCAAAAAAAAAATTACCCTAAATATCTCTATGTGTCCCTTGTCCATAGCCATAAATCACACCTTGATTGGATCTTTTTACAAGAAGTTATTAATAAGCATGTTGCAATGCACTGAAATTAGATTAAAAATTGGTTTGCTATAAAATAGTATAGTGGCATAGATAGGTTATACCTCTAGTGATCCCTTGATTTATCTTTTCTTAATTGAATTACTAATAATGTTTGCATAGTTATCTAATTTATTATGCATTAAAAAACAAGAAACTAATGCAAACATATGCAAAATAGAACCGAAAATAGAAACTGAACAGAATGCAAAATGCAATAATAGAATGTAATATGCAATAGTATGCAATATGCAAGCTAGTACAAAATCAAAATTGGGGGGAAGTTATGAATTGAAATTGAATTAAATGTATTAAGCAAAATAAAACACAAAGTAAACAACAAGTAAGAAAGCTAATATGATGAAATAGCCAATTCAAGAAATTAATAACTCTAGTTTGGATTAATCATAGATCAATTAAGGTTTAACTTTTCTGATTAATCTTTTAACTTTAAATTACTCAGAACCCCTACAATAATTCATAAATCATATATTAGATAACTATCTAGGATTTGATCAATTAAGATTAACTGAATTAAGCAACTACTATAATCCTTAAGTTAGATTGAAATTGATTTAGATATATAATTCAATTAAATTGAGAAATTAAATTAGAAACCTTCAAGTTAATCCCTTAACCTTCTACCTTTATGCGTAAAATTGTAATTTTCCCAATCACAATTTGATATCAAAATAGCAAGAAATCAAAATCACAAAGATGAATATCAATTATATTAAATCAACATCCAATATAAGTAATTTTAAGAAATTAGCACAAGTAATTAGGGGAAGAGGAAAATTAATTAAAGAAATTTAACATTACAAATCATAATCTCATAATTCAATGGAAGAGAGCCTTAAACTCCTTGAATTAACTCTAAAAACTACCCTTCCATGGCTAGAAAACACAAAAACTAGAAGAAGAAGAAGAAGAAGAAAGAAAGAAAGAAAGAAAGAAAACTATCTACTGAATATGTAAAATCTCCTATGTCTAATAAGTTATCCCCTTTTATTTGACTTAATTAACCTAAAACCCTATTGGACTTAGATTTTATGTCTCTTAAGATTGTAATAATGGGGTCTTCTTAATTTTTAGAAGTCCAGATTGTTAGTGTATATGCCCTAAAATCAATCATATTGATGATTGTAAATTTGAATCGTGTTATTTTAATGGCAATTTTAATTATCATATTTATATATATATTATCTATGTAATATATTTAATTATGATAATAACCATAGAATAATTGTATTCTTAAATGTCCTTAGTCATATATCATTATGAATTGGGTTGCTTTGATATGCTAAGACTAGTATGTGTGGTGACTTATATGAGATATTAAGTCTATACATGAGTATAAGTTAGAAAACTTGTATACTGGACTGACTCATCCTAAGAACACTACATGGATCATTATATGAGTGTCATGAGTGATTCCTAGTGATCATTATTATAATGGTCCTTTGATATGAGATTGTCAAGGTTTCCTACATGTGAGTTTTATATTTGGATACTATTTTATGTCACTTATGATTGAGTGAATGTAAGGGTAGTTATTAGATATGTCACATATCATGCGAAGGGGTTTATGTGATCAAGATGGAATTTGTCCCTCCTATATAATAGGAGTAATATCTATAGGCCCCTTGATTAAGTAAAGCTGAGAAAATACATGACAATGCGCAAATGTAATTGACATCTAAATGAATTAACATGAGATGTCAATTACATTTGCTTCAGTCAGCTTACTTAGGAATCAAGAAACCTCAAGATTAGGTTATACAGGAATGATACGATCCATGTCTTGTACTTAATGTAGATGTTTAGGACAAAAGGATATAGATGATGATCACGTGTAAAGGTTTAGTTGAATTACTAATTTTCTCATTACTTAGGTAACAATGATATGTTGCTAGATACTGCTCATTGTTTATGATCATTAATATGATTAATAATCATTGTCAATATAATGAGAGCTTGTAAGGTCGCATACTTAGAGCCTAATGAATTTGGAATTAATGGACTAAATTGTTTAGGCCTAATATTTGAGAATTCCATATTATAATTATAAGCCCCAATAATAAGCCTATAATTATACATGGAACAAATCCTAATTAGTTAGAATTTTCTATGCACCTATTTAAATAGGCTTGTTAGGTAATAATAGAGAATTATTATTCATGCATTCCTAAAGTATAGAAAAACCCTAGCACCCCTCCTTAACCATAACCTTTGAAGAGATGTAGCTAGCATTACGAGGCTAAAAGAGAAGAATTCCAACCAGAGTTCATGTGGACATTCATTGGTGATCTATTAGTTCATGTGGATACCTCAGAGTCTTTGGCTGAAAGGAAGTTGAAGAAGTGATCAACGAACGAGTTCCTGAATCATCTGAAAGGTATTGAACGAATCCCTATCCTAATCTAACATTTTGCATAGATCCGTTGGCTAAGATCAGTCAATTCTGCTGCACTTGTTTAGCTCCCGATCTCAATATAAATCTATTTTTAATAAAGTAATTAACTCTAATAGTTAAAGTAGTGAATTCTTGCAAGTTTAACTTCTAACTAGTTTAAGACCACTAAAACAAGATAATTTTGGTAATCCATAAACATCAAAGTTATAGATCTAGGTTTATGGAAATTTAGATATTAGTTTTATGTTAATTGGATCTCTATAGCCCTAAATATAGCCCAAAAATCGAAGATGGCTCAATTAGGACAAAGATAAGGTTTTAGTTTCTCAACTTAATAAAGGCTTTAAGCAATTTTGAATTAGGATTTGACCTAAACACCAAAGTCATAGGTCTTTCTTTAAGCTTTATAAATTATCTCAATCTAACATCCAAAACCTAAGATATAGCTAAAATACAAAAATAATGTCAAAATTTAGTATTAACTAAATAAATTTAAAATATTGTAAAACTAACCATAAATTATAAAACAAGACCAATTCTATAAAATTAAGCATGTTTAACTCACTAAGAGACATAAAATAGGAAGAAATAATATAGTAAATATTTTTCTCATTAGTTATACCCTAAATATTGAAGGTAGGTTAGTACCATTTTACCTAAAATTTATCCTATTTTAAAAAAAATTGCTTTGATTAGCTTTGAACTAAATTTTGATATTTTTTTTAAATTGAAGCCCTAGATTTCCTTTTTCTAAATCTTTTGACAGTTTATGAATCCCACATTTCTATAAAAAGTTATAATTAAACCATTGCTGATTGCACAATAAACTTAGCAAAAACATGATTATCTACTTATTTTTTATGTTTAACAAGTTTGGGCCTCTTAATAGCTCATCCTAATTAAGTTTACTTTTAATATGTGTTTTTCATGTGTAACTTATTAAGAGACATAAAATAGGAGGAAATAATATAGTAAATATTTTTCTCATTAGTTATACCCTAAATATTGAAGGTAGGTTAGTACCATTTTGCCCAAAATTTGTGTTATTTTCAAAAAAAATATTGGCTTTGATTAGCTTTGAACTAAATTTTGATATTTTATAAGTTGAAGCCCTTGATTTCCTTTTTCTAAATCTTTTAATAGCTTATGAATCCCATATTTCTATAAAAAGTTATAATTAAACCATTGTTGTCTACACAATGAACTTAGCAAAAACATGATTATCTACTTTTTTTTTGGCTCATCCCAATTAAGTTTACTTTTAATATGTGTTTTTCTTGTACATATACTCTTATGTACTTATTTTCACATTCTAGAAGGCATATATACATTCAGATATGTGCTTATAACCTTAAGAGACTAGGTTTGGCATTTCTAAGACGTCCTTTTACTTATTATTCATAATCGTTGTATATATATATGTTTACATTCCAACATATTTTATATTTTTATTTTAATATTATTATTGGGTGTTATAAATGGCATCCTAAGCAAATAAGGTTTTTATGTAACAAACTTACGTGATAAGAATTGGTTTATAGTTCTTAAAGGGATAAGATAGATTGTTAGTACAAGATAAGGAAGACACAGCCATTGATATTGAAGAGATACATTCTTTCTCATCAGAACTACCTTTGGTTAATCTTGAAATCAGTTTGAAGGAGTTTCATGTATAAAAAGATTATGGTGAAAGGATATGGGTTGATGATCTTCCTAAATAAATTTACTAACATACTTTAAAGGTACTAATGTTTTCACTTTTTAAATTATGCATTCATATATAAGTACTTGCTTATTAGTTTTTATTTTCTTAATTATTTTTATTTTATTTTTTTAACTATTTAATACAAGTTTTTACATAAGAGATAATCATGGTGAAGGAACAAGGATAGAAGATCCTTCAATAGAAAAATATTTATGATAATTTGAAGGTAATTGTGATTTCACCATTAAATTATTTATGATTAATGAAACTATCAAATTATGATGTGTTTATTCATTTTTTCCTTGTAACTATTTTAAACATATCCTTTCTACTTGTATGCCAACATTCAATAGTGTCATTTTTCTTTATTGGCCTTGCAAGGTATTATATAATTGTTAAATCCAATGTTCTCTTCATATGGAATTGTTGAAATTGTAGTTATGTAGTGTAATGTGAAATATAACTTTTGTTTCACTAAGGGTGTTCTATATGTCATTGATGAAACTACGAAATTAGGATTATGTAATATAATATGAAATGTTGGTTTCTTTTCAATTTGTATGTTTTGTATGCATTTGGAATTAAAATTGTGTAATAGTAGGAAATGATGGCTTTTGTTTCAATTTGGGTGTTCTAAGAAGCTTTACAAGGAATAAAGGAGTGTATAAAGGGGAACTTGGGGTTTTTGAAGGAAAATTATACCATTAATTATTTAATAAAATTGACATGTATATAAGATATTAAATGTTGGGTTTTAACAAATAATTGACATTTAATATAGCTTTTCGACAATGGGTTTTGATAATAATCATTATCTTTATAATAATAATCGATGTCTTATCTTATCATGTAATATTTCACCCAAAGAAATGATAATAATTTTTTAGTTATATGAACCAATGGTATTATTGTTTTTCACATTGGTCACATAATTGATGTTAAAACTAATATATAATGATGCTCACTTAGACATCAGTTGAAAACTAATGTAGTTTTTATTAAATATTTGACATATATTTGCATTTTTGTAGTAGTGAATGGCATGATATGAGTAAGAAAACTAGTGTTAATCAATAAATTAAAAAATTGATGAAAAGAAAATGATTTTAATATTTTTTGGAAAATTCAAAGGTAGAATTATGTTTACATTTGATATTTTGCACATTATCTTCACAAATGGGTTATATTTGTTTAACACCTATTGTATTGATGATAGTTTTGTTTTACATAAAATAATTATTTATTTTTAACCTATTTTGCCATTGCATGATGCATCAAGTGTTGCTTCTTATGCAATAAATACTCATAATGAATACATAATATATGATGAAATATTTTCAATTGTCTTTAATAATACATTTAGTAATATTAGTCCTGTTAAAATTTTAATTCTATCTTTAAATCTTATTCTTGCTGCTCAAAATTTTTTTTATCTTAGGTGTACATATCATATCTTAAATTTGGTTTTTCAATATGTATTAAACGTTATTTATATACTTGTATAAAACCTTGTAAATATAGTTTTTTTTATCAATCATTACCTATTAGAAAACATAATTAGAAGAAATTATGTGTGCAGATATCTAAGAAACTTAAGACACCCTTACAAGATGTTTGTACATAATGGAACTTTACTTTTAATATGTTAGAATTTTGTTTAAAGTGTAAAGATTGTCATGAGTGCTTTTTATTCAACAAAAATGCATAGTAATCATTGTCTTGAAAATGCTAAATGGGAAAGAATTTTTGCTTACAATATTTGTCAACATTTTATAAAGTAACTTATAATGATCTTTTATTTAGTTATTATTATCCTACATCTCATTCAATACTTGGAGTTTTGCTTAATTCACTATTACAAAATAGTTATTCCACATTGATTGATAAATGTTAGTTAAAGGAAAAATTGACATCTATATTGATGTAGTGACTTTTTTGAAATTAATGAAATATGTAAGATAACGGATCATAAATACAACTGATATCTATATTTATACATTGATATTTTAAAATTCATGAGAAACTTATGACAACTATTAACATTATAACCAATGTCCATTTAGATGATTGAATATATTGTGAATCTTAAGTTGTCACTATTTATATTAAGTGACATTGAAATTAATGTAAAATTAGTATTTTTGTAAATATTGTTCTAACTTTATACATTTGTTTTGCTTTAAGTTGTCACTTTCAAACATTAGTTCTCACATTAAAAGTTGATCTATAAATATTACTCCTAGTGCCTATAGATTCTGCTTGCACTCTTTTTTCCTTTTAATGTTTGTGTTGAATTTAAGCATAACTTACTCATTCTTTGGAAAATATTACAAATTTATTAGAAGAACTTTATGCAAGACTCTCATGTCTCCTACTTTTCAATATTATAAAGCATTAGAGTAAGCACAAGACACTAGAGTCTTTGATGAGATGTTTCCATAAATTTAAAGAAAGAAAGTTGCAAGTTTAGACATAAGTTATATGAGAACTAATGTCTAAAAGTATATAAATAGCTAACTAATATTCATATTTAAAATATTAATAGAAATTGTAAAGTATTAGACATAGGTTGCATATAAGAACCTAGAACCTACACTTAAAAATTATCTAAAAGTAATTAGTGTTTGTATTTATGAAGTAATCTCAATAGTTAGTTCATTTAAATCAAATTAAGACATTCACAAATGAAGTTCTAATGTCAATAGTTAGTTCATTTGAACCTTGCTATGATATTCATGAATGAAGTTATAATGTCAATAATTAGCTTATTTAAACTATACTACAACATTCATGAGGTTTTAGGAGACCAAGAATACATATTACATCAGTTGTTCCAATAACTGACATCTAAAAGGTGTGTCAACAAAATCAACATGAAAATTTATTTTTAAGACATCAGTTATATATTAAAAATCATCATATAATGTCCTATATTATCTATAAATTTCACTCTATTCTCTATTTGAAATATCTTAATGACACCTTAGTTTTTATTATATAACTTTAAAGTTTGGTTCTTATTCAAAGATTCCATTTCACAAAACCAATTTGAAAATGCTACAAATCTTATCAAAAGATTTGCCCTTCCTTTAAAATATTAGATCTCATAATGTGTGATTATTTGATAAATGAAAAATATATGAAACCTAAGATACTAAAGGGGAGGCAAGTCTTTTGATAAGAAATACAACATCTCCAAAAGGGCTTCTTGAGATGGAAAAAGAAGCTATTTTTGAATTCATTCCAAACTCAAGTATTGGTAATAAAGATAAATGTATTATCTAAACTAATAATTTAATATTCATCAAAAGAGAATTGGGAGCAAGGAGCACATTGAAGATTATTATATTTATTATTACTAAGATGAAAGCCTCTTTCCACCCTAATTTCTCCATGGAGGTGGACGAAGGCTCTCTTTTCAATATTACCAAGTTGTATATATGGCATAAAATTGGCTTCTAACTCAAAAACCCTTAAGCATAGAGAATTAGTTATTTATTATATTAGTATTTTAATCGAATTATTGATAATGTAATGATATATATATGTAATGAAAAGTTAATTATTTATTCAATTTTATTGATGTAATGATGCAAAAAAGCATAAAAAGATAAATAAAATTGCAAATTCATAATTCTTCATTGTTATGTATATTTCTTTATTTAATTTTAGTTTCCTATAATTTATGTTCACTTTCACTGATCCAAAAAGCATCATTTATCACAAATTCATATCAATCTACAAAATTGTTTAAATTTGGATGGAAAGGATTTAAAGACAAAATGATAATATATCAAAACCTATTCAATGAAATATTTGCTACTTGCCAATTTCAAAAAAAAATTTCAAGTATTTAAATATTATTTAATGGACAAAAATGAAAGAATTTATAAGCCTAATTTATGTAGTGACATCATTTTGAACCCTTTCCATTTTAATTAGAATTTTCTCCATCATAATTACCATACTAATTATTATGACAAAAATTTACAATAATTAGTCTTAGGCAATTTATTTATGAATATGTATATCTAAAAATGGACTAAATTGAAAATCAAGTCAATTTGTAATTGTTCAAATGGATTTTGTAGAAATAAGATTGGCTAACCTTTATTTGGCAACTCCAATAGCAACTATTCATAGCCATTATAGAGAAATCCTTTATGAAGGAAATATTTTAGTTACATTTATATACGAAAAATCAAAATCTAGTGATATAAAATAAGGTCTTCCAAAAGTAGAAAAGGTGTTAGAGGTGCATTTAATTGATTCAATATTGATAAACCTAGAAAAGAAAGTTTAAGGTTGGAATGATCATATAATGAGAATTCTTGGCATTCTATGGAGATTCTTGATGGGTTTTGAGCCAATTATAGTTCAAAATCATATTCATATCTTCTGACATAAAATTCATAATTTTTCGTTGTCTCATATATTTCATGTCTAAAGTCAATCTATTTTGAATAAATAGTAAGTTCAATATATAAATGTAAGTTAAAAAATAACTTTTTCTATTTGATTTTTTTAGTTATTATCTTTGATTTGAAGCTAAAAAGATTTTAATATAATGATTTATTATGTGTGTAAGTTTCTAAAGTTTTTATTTGATAATTTTTTTATCAATTTTTGCAAAATCAAATAAAATTAACTCTTTGCCGATTTCATTTAAACATAATTTTTTTCCAATAATCTTCTTTAATTCAAAATTTCAAATATTTCAATTTTCTATAGTAAAAAATAATAAATTACATCGATTTCTTTCTTAGAACTAACATTTTTATGTTATGACATTTGCTTATTATAATAACTAATATATTAAACTATATTTCTCATATTTGGGCACTAATGTATACAATTAAATCAGTTTTATTTTGATATAGATGTTTGTTATATGTGACCATTTTGGAATGATTCTACAAAAGATTAGAGATTTAATCAAATGGATATGTAAAACATTTCTTGAGCAAAAGAAATGCTTTTTTAATAAAAAACGTTATCTATTATAACATAGGTACTCATTTTGTAATCAACATTAAACATTACTAAATAGGATGTCATCATTGTATTAAAGACAATAGTATTTTTTACTTAACTGATGTCTAATATAAACTTAGATGTTAATTTCTTATAGTAATTGATATGAAAACATAACCTCTTGGTGCAAATTGAAAATGAAAAGTTCAAAGCATATTGTGATTTGAAAATAAAAAAAAGTAAAGTATGATACCATTTGCAAATTTCATTTCAAAGCTCTTCTAATCCTAAAATGATTTTTTGTCTAATAAGGTATGTCTTTTTTTATCCTTAAAATGCTTCTCTCCATTTTCGTATTTTTGCTCACTAATTATTTTGCAGGAATGAAGCTCCATTAGCATTTAGCTAAATATGAAGGTCATAAGAAAAATATAGAATACAAATGTAATGATATTTTTACTTTTTTGTTTATTTTTGCATTTAGTTTTTGGCTTCCTAATTAATCATATTTTGTTACCTATCATTTTTATGTAGCTTTTACAAATTTGCATAGATAAGAAATTTCATCTCATTAATCTTCTTTGTTATTCTATGGCATTACATATTATTTATTTTTATCAAAATATATGATATCATATGCCAATATTTCATAAATGTTTATTATATTTGTAGGTATTGTACTTAAAAGGCTATTCTAAGAAATGCAAACCTCACATACTAAGCAACGGGTATCAACTTAAATTTGATTATCATATGCAGCGAAAATTCAAAATTTGATCTGAATTCCATTTAGGATCCATGCGAAAAGTATAAATCAATGATTAGGATTTTACCTATTGGGCACTTGTATTTTTACTGATTAAAACTTAAGAGCAAATGAATCAAACACTGGCCAGAAGGTACAACGTCTCTACGGTATCCACACGGAGTGAACAACAACCTCTCACCCTCCATGAATCTGCTAGGATGCATTTTTCTCTCTAAGAATTAGGATTGAATGTTTTCTGAGTGATTTAGGGTTTGTATGGAAGCTTTGAGCATGTCTCTCATGTCTCTCATGTGCTGTCCTTAAGCCCCTTTTTATAGAATTTAAGCAAGTCACAATCCTAGTTCTATTAGGATAATGCTTCCAAAATTCTAATTACACTTAACAACTCATCTTATCCTTATCCTAGAGATAATGAGGAGAGATAGGACTTATCTATTAATTATCTAATATTAGATAATATTATCTCATAATATAAATATCTTAACATTAGATAATTGCATATAGTTATCAAATATCAAAATAATATTATCTCATAATATATTTATCTAATATCTGATAACGTAATTATTTGATATTACTTTAATATCAAATAATATCACATAATATTATATATATATATACATTACGTGAATAACACATTATTATTTTTAATAATAATATATATGCATGAAAATAAGTCCAATTAATTGGATATTAATATAATTAAAGTCTAATTAATTATTATCTTATTCCTACTCTTTTTGTGTGACCCTGTAGATTCTTACTACGTTAACAATGACTCATTATTAAGCCATAAATAGTGAGCGGTATCTAGCAATACATCACTGCCACTCAAGTAATAAGAATGTTTGTGATTCGACATTTACCTAATACATGATTAACGTTTTGTATCATAATCACTTTTTGTAATAATATCTAAATTGAACTAGAGGCATGGAATGTGTCATCCTCATCAATGTTCAATTTATATTTCTTGATATTGAGTAGACTTAAAATAAATGATTAATATCACATATTAATCCAATTGAGTATGACTACGCATTTCTAAGTCTCACTCAATCAAGAGGCCCAAGGATATTTCTTTTTTATACAAGAGTAACAAAATCACATCTACATCACTCACTTCCCTCTGCATGATTTATGACACACCCAATCAATGCCCTATTCGTCATCCTAATTAAAGGTGACATAGGACAATATTAAAGTAAGTAATTCCTCATGTACGGAACCATAGTGATTTCAGGCCAAAGGTTTATGTGTATTTGTGATCATATGAGAATAACTTATGACACGTCTATCCATGCAATATTTTCATAGTGGGTCAGTCCAGTACATTGTTCACTAGCAATATACTTATATATTGACTTAATATCATATATCCATGATTCGTAATCATCAGTCACTATACATGTTAGTTTCAATGTATTATTACTATCCTTTTCGTAATAATACTTGACTAGGGATATTTTAAGAATAGTGAAACTATTCTAAGGATAATTTATTATATTAAATTATAAATTACGCAGAATAATAATAAAATTATGAAAATAAAATATAATAATTAAATTACCTAAAATAAAATATAATACATTATGTATTATTTCAATCATCTATATGATTGGTTCCTAGGACACACACCAACAACATCTCTAATTAAGGTATTGTATCTAAACTTTTTTTTAATTTTTTTATTCAATTTATTCTTTAAAATTGTTTAAAGAAGGATTTTGTAAAGTCATAAGTTCTATTTTTTGTTAAGAATATAAGGAAAATAAGGAAGATGAGGGAGTGAGGAACATAGGGATGAAGTTAGAATTAGGGTTGACATGTTTGGTAACTTACTATTTGTTTTGAATATGCTAAACTCATCATGTATAAAAAGCTTGAGATACTTCCTTTTATTATTGAATTGCAAAGAATAAGCATGATACAAGGGCTTAAGCCCTTTAACCTTGTGTTTAAGCCTTATGCCTCCCATTAAGTTGCAATTGGATCAGATTGTAAGGGTAATGGTTCTTTTTTTTTTTTGTCATTATCTTTATGACAAATAAAATTTATGGTGATGATGAAGTGAGTAGATAAAGTAGAATTTCAACTAGCATTATTTTTGTTTTCTTTATTAATTACATAGTCTCAATTTTTTTCTTTCTTTTTTTTATGATAAACTAAATGCTTCTTCATACATTTTTTTACTAAATAAAATAGTGAGTTTTAGTTTGAAAAAAGTAAGAAATTCATCTTATTCATTTATTACATTCTTTGAAATGATTGCATTATTAATTAAATAAAGTATAAATGGGGACGAGGTTGTGGTTATAATCGTATATGCAAAAAAAAAAAGTTAAACTAATTTATGTCATCATGATCATTATAGGAATAGTACAAATAACCACAAGATTAGCTTTCATCACTAGAATTTAGAGATTTTAATGAGAAAGGCCTACATAATAAAAACTCAAAAGGTTCAAAAAGTATATGTTACTAATGTAATGTTAATGGCCATTGAAGCTTTTGAAAGCATATGCTACCAAGGTAGTAGAAAGGCAATGGTTATGTACTTGTCGCACACTTAAACATCTTGTAGAACTTTTCTAAATCCCACTTAAATGAAAACAAAAGAAGATTAATTTTCTTAATGAGAATAACTCTATCAATGTAATAATTTCTTTATACATCCTAAAGAAAGAATTGATAATTTGATCGATAATAATGGTGACTAATTTCAGTTTCTATTAAATTAATAATGAATATTTATCATTTATGGATAGTACAATAATGCTTAGCATTTTAAGAATGAAAAATATGTTTCCTTAATTAATGATTGATGAAATTTATATCAATATAATATTTGGTAGTATAAAGTTGATTGATATAAATTATTGTCAATTAAGTCTTGCAAATATTTACTAAGTTTTAGAAATATATGATAAAATAGATATTACATTGAGATAATAAAATATTGAATATATTTATATTATAATGGTTGTTTTAAGTGAGAAAAATGTATTGAAAACATTACTGTTATTTTCTTTCATATATATTATACATATACAAAGCTGACGTGAACCAAAAGTTCATTGACCAAAATATTTTCATTATTTGGCATGATTGGATGGCCATCTCAAATCAATAATGATACAAAAAGTAATTAAAAATTCAAAAGGTTATTTTTTAAAGAACTATAAGATTCTTCAACCTAATAAAATTTCATATAATACTTATTCTTAAGATAATTATAAAGTTATTAAGGCCATTACTAGCTAAAGTTATGATTGAATTCCTAATTTTTTAGAATAAATATAATGTGACATATATTTATTTTTGTGGACTATATAGATATTTCATGATTTTAGTTAATTTTTCAATAAAATAGTCACATAAATATTTATTATTAATTTGAAATCTAGTTCTTCTGAGATTACTTGCTTGAATAATTTGAATTTGAGCACACTATTTTAATTATGTAATAAAGATAATATATCCTGATAATGCTAGTAAATTTATGTCTAAAATTTTAATTAATTACTAGAATAATTGTTAAACATCTTAAAATATATTCATATGTAAAATGATTCAGTTATAATATTTTTAATCCCAAATTGTTAGTTATATCCTTGTTTAAGAGAACAAAATTCCTATATTATCTTAAAGAATGTACAACTTTACATGTTGCAATACTTAAATGCATAAGTCAAGAAGTTATAGTTCCTTTTTTATAATTAATTTTGGTAAAGGGTTAAAAAGTTTTATATACGAAAATTTTTTAACTATGCAATATATTTTTATTTCACCATAATGTAAATAAATGATTTTAAAAAATGATAGAAAATAATGTTTATATGTGAAATTATATTCTTAAAATTAAAGGGAAAAATATATAGTTGTATAAATAATTTGATATTCAATGATCCGTATCCTCACACATAGTAATATGAACTAAAAATTCATAAAATAATTAATTTATAAAGTATAGCAAAATTGTCAAATATATTACTAACCAAAAGAAAATAAATAAATATTATATGTCCATTAAAAAATTCTTTTATTTAGATTAATACCCAAGTAAGGCAATTTATTTATCAATAATAATTGAATCTTAAACATACTTAAATGAATGATAAACCTATTGGTTCCAAAAATAAATATTTTCAAAATAAAGAAGGAGCAAGTAAATAGCTTTATTGAGGAATCAAATACTCTTGAATAGATTTGAGATATAAAATTAAACTTCTAGAAGAGGTTTAAGTACTTAAAATTTTTGAAAATAAAGAGATCTCAATTGATTATATCTTTAATGACAAAGATGGAAGCAAAATAAAAGTAGTTGTTGGTAATGTTTAGTCTAATATACAATGTAATGCTTTAAATTATGAAAAATAATTATTAATGAAGATCTTAAATTTATAGAATAATAATGTATGATTATTAGTCAAATGAAAAGAGAAAAGATACAATTCAAATAAAAACACAAAGTTTGAATTTACTTGCAAAGTAAAGAAACATCTAAAAGATGTTAAGTCAATGAAACACCTTAATGGTGTAAAGTTAAATATATAATTGTATCAAGATAATAAGAAAATTGAAGTTGAAAAGAGAAAGTATGTTTTGCACTCAAAAGGTTTTTATAATGATTGTCATTTGCTATGTAAATATTTATTTTTATGTAATGGATCGAATTTTTAGCAATGTATCAAAACTTGATATTATATGAAAATCCCTAAAGGATTTTAAATGCTTGAAGTATGGAATTTGAATTTTTGAAAAATATGTTTAATTAAAATGCAAAAATATTTGTATAGATTGAAATAATCAAGATGAATGTGGTACAATCGTCTTAGTAAATATTTGTTGAAAGTATATAAAAATTTCTTATATTTTTATCAAAAAATCAAAATGTGATTTCACTATAATTATAATATATGTTGATAATTTAAATATTATTGAAATTCATGAAAAACTTCCAATGATAGCAAAGTATTTGAAAAAGGGAATTTAAGATGAATGATTTTGAAAAATTAAGTTTTATCTTAATTTGCAAATCTAGTATTTAAATGATAAAATATTTGTTCATAATCAAATAAAAATCCTAAAATATTTTTATATGCGTAAATCACATTCATTGAGTGTCCTAGTAATTTTTCAATTGCTTGTTACTAATAATTAAGGATCCATTTCAAACATCAAAGAATAATAAAAAATTTCTTTGTTATGAAGTGTCATATAATTAATGCGCTATGTATCTTGCTAATTGTATATATTTTGATACAACTTCTTGAAAAATCTGAGTAACATATAGTTATTTTCTGATTAGAAGATATTAGAATAAAACTAAATATATGTTCTGATAACTTTGTAGAACAATAATGTAAGGTTGTTTTTATTTGTATGAATTTTAAAATATAACTATTTAGTTATGCAAACGTGGCACGTTTGATCCACACAAAGTTCAATCTCATATTACTATTTATGATGATGCATATATTTCATACTTCTTAATAAGATAAATTGTGATTGTTGTTTCTCTAATATGTATATAACAAATGAAGAATCAATTCTCTTAAGTTTCAAGAAAGAAGTTTTAACAAATCTACATAAAGGTAACACCATATGCAAAGTTCAATTCAAGTATAGAACAAATTATATTTTATTGAGATTATAGTCATATTAGATCATGACAACAAATTTGCATAAATTATCTTTAATAGAATTGTTAGTGAAGACCTTAACTTGAAATTTTTTAATGTGGCAACTAAATTCATGTTACACTTTTTTTTAACCATGATTTTTTAATGGGTTTTACTGACAAGATATTTTTAATAAGATAGATTATTCGTTAAAAGAATAATGTACTTTTTTTTTCATTGAATTTCTTTTCATTGGATTTTTTCCCAATAAATATTTTAACAAAGTATATTCTTTACACGATGAACATCAAAAGACAAGTGTTATGAATAATTATAATTAAATAGAATGTATATAAATCAAACGTTATATTCCCATAATTATGTTTCAATTTTATTTATGAACTATTATTATGAAACTATGACATTTGACCTACTACTATATAAATATAAATTATATGAATTATATATATATATATATATATATATATATATATATATATATAATTGAAACAAATATTCTCTTCATTCTCATGTTCTCTTTTATCTATTTCATATTTTCTTTAATTATTTCTTAAGTATTTATTATTTTTTATAACATAATTGTATTTGAATAAAATTTTCAAAACTATCATATTACATATTTACATCATAATAAATGCATAATAGTATAAATTTATATTATCAAATTATTTATATAATTATTCATCAAACACTTAATAATATTGTATCTTATTATTTCATTAGTTTATGCTGTACTATTATATTTATCCTATTTTATACTGTCTTATATCTCAAATCCGACCTATATATTCCATTTTAACGTCACAAAACATAATTTAATTAAAAAAAGAAGTCTGAATTCAAATTCACAAACTAGAATATGAGAGTTGCAGCAACACACATTATCGCAGGATGATTGATTTCATTGTCTGTAAACCGAAGGCGGCAGCCGAGGTTTGACCAAAACATGGAGTGGAGTGGTTTTGATAGTCGTGAGTCCAAAAGTAGCAGTCATATCCACGGCATCATCGGCTGGCGTAGTAACCTCAAAAACCTTGCAACAAAACAGCAGCGCCATGTGCATCATTTGAAGGCCAAACCAAATACCAGGACATGCCCTCCGTCCACCACCAAATGGAATCAGTTCATAGTGCCCTCCTTTCACATCAACATCCTTATGACTCGTCAGGAAAACCTTTCAGGCTTAAATTCCAGAGCATCATCTGACCAAACTCTTTTTGTCTCTGTGCAGTTTCCATATGTTCAATATTAGACGAGTGCCTGCCTTGACATAGTAACCACCCAATGTGCAGTCTTGTGTGAACTCGCGCGGGCCGCCGAGAGGCCCGGCGGCGTATAGTCTTAGCGTTTCTTTGACGGTGGCTTGCAGATAGACTAAGTTGTTTATATCTGATTCGTTTACTAGTCTTTGTTTGCCAACGTGGTGATCTAATTCATCTTGGACTTTTTTCAGTGCTTGGCGGTGATTTAGTAGCAGTGATAGTGCCCATATCATGGATACTGCTGTCGTATCTGTGGCCCCTGCAATTATGGTCTGCACATTGAAATACCAACAATAAGGAAGATATGATATGATGATGTCATCTTGCATATTATCAATCAATTCAATATTATTAAAATTGAGCTGTATTGCAGAATTTTATATTTTCAAGATTTTTCATAAATTTTATATATAAAAATTAATACAATTTTGATAATGGAGTCTAACTTTTTGTATACTCAAAATTTTTGTATTTGTAAATAAAATTTGGTAAGATATAATTCATATAAAAATAATACTACTGACATTATCATACTCACTTCTCTTTAACTCTCCTTTCTAAATTAGGAAAATAGATCTTTAACTCTCTCTTCTTTCTAAATTGGGAAAATAAATGTTTTTTTACTTGTAGAACAAAGGATTTGAGTTAATAAATTTTTAATATTACAAAAAAGAAAGTGAGAGGAGTAAATATATGAGAATATAAATAATATTACTCTTATAAAAGTTGCAATTTTTGATAGCATAACGGAAGTAGGTTGAGAAGAGACATAATACATTTCATGCCGCGTAAATTGTAATCCTTAAAAACATTTTTGTTGAAAAGAACTTATTATTTACTGTTTTCATCTCAAATGAAAATTAATCTCTTACATTAAAAATGTGAGCATACTCAGGATGTTGAAAAAAAAGAATAAAATTAAGCAATTCTTTTTTTTTTAGGTGAATTTGTATTAAAATTGGCAACTTTTGATAGTACGGAGAAGCATTATCTATTATTAGATGCCCCCAATCGGATTAGCCATAAGGCCATAACTTGGGTCACGTGTTGGATCGATATAAATTATATAGAGTAAATGACCAAATTTATTTCCGTAAGATGAGATTGACATCAAATTAATTCTAAATTTATTATGTTATTAATTTAGTTCAATCCCATTAAATTTGACATCAAATTGATTATACTATTAAATTAATATTGAATTAATTCTAAAAGATTATATTATCATGAGATTAATTATAATTTTTATTTTGACATCAAATTAGTCTTGCCATTAGTGCTTTTATTAGAAAACTTGAGTTATGCTTAAATCTTCCCTTCTTTAATTATGAACTAACAAAAAATATGAAATATTAAGTTAAGTTGAAAAATTAATTTTTCAAAGAAAGTATTCTATTTTACTCTTAAAGAAAAGATCAAACCTTAAACATATAATAATGATAATTGTTTGAAAAAAAATTAACCAATGAATCGAAAAATGAGCAAATTCATGAGAAGGCAAAATAAATACTTGATCAAAATTAAGTTTTAAGTCCTTATAGTACAATAATATATCCCAAAAAAATTGAGATTCTAAGATAGATACCTTAAACCCTATTAGTAGCAGCAAATTAGCATGAATCCAAAAAATAATAACACTAAATGTTAAAATAGATTACAATTCAAACAACTAAGTATAGGTTCAAATAAAAAAATGCCAACTAAATAACAAAAAATTCCAAAATTGAATTATTTTGTTATTAAAAAAATGGTGACATTAACCTCATACACTAAAAATAAAAAAAAACATAAAAAAGGAAAAAAAGTACCAAAGCAGAAAAATAATGACAAAAATAAATAAAAAAAGAGTGATAATAATTAAAAAGAAAAGGAAACTTTCAACAAGTGTTTATTACTCTTAATGATGTAATTGCAAGTTATGAAAAATCATTTCACTTTAAGAATTTTTATTTTTTATATTTCTCATTTATAAATAATGAAAAATTTGAAACTTTTTACTGTTTGGCTAAAAATTTCAATTTGAACCTTAATTTGGTTGCTTGGATTGCAATTCATTTTAACATTTGATATTGTTATTTTTTAGGTTGATGCTACTAGAATTTAAGACATCTTACTTAGAATTTTAATTTTTTTATTAATTTATTATATTATAATTATTTAAAAGCTAACCCACTATGATCAAATACTTATTTTACTTTCAAATGAATTTTTTAATTGGTTAATTTTTTCAAGCAAGTATCATTATTAGATATTCAAAAAAAATTTCCCTCTTAGAGCAAAAATAACATTTTCTCTTAAAAATTAATTTTCAACTTTAACTCAATCTTTTGCATTTTTAACTAGTCCATAATTAGATAAGGCAAAATTTAACTACAACTTAAAATTTTCTAACTAAAATACTAATAATAAAATTAATTTGATGTTGAAACAAAAGTTACGACTAATTTGATGTTCACACAATCTTTTAGAACTAATTAGATGTTAATCTAATGGGCTTGAACTAAATTAATGTCATAATGAAATTTTGAACTAATTTGATTTTAATCTTTTAGAGATGAATTTACTCATTTACTCAATTATATATAAGATTAAGCAAGCAAATTCATCCTTAAAAATTATATTAATACCAAATTAGTTCTAATTTTTATTATAATATCAATTTAATTCAATTCTATTTAATTTGCCATCAAATTGATCCTACAATTATATTATTGTTAGATTGATATCAAATTGCTCTTGAAAAATTATATTAATATCATATTAGTTCTAACTTTTATTTTGATATCAGTTTAAACATAGAAGAAAACCTCACGTAAAGTAAAATCTTTAATCCATTGTCATCCTTAAATAAATTTCCTAATAAGAGCTTTCATCTAAAACAAAATTCCTAATTCTAATTATTAAATGTAGAAAAAAACTATACCTAAAATAAAATCTTTAATATATTGTTATCCTAACTACAATAGAATAGAGATAAAGCTTTGCAGAGATGCCAAAAACTTTCAACGTATATTTGTTGCTCTTGACAAAATAGATATAAGTAAGAAACACTATCTCAAATAATAGAATGTTCCACAATTTATTATTATATGGGGGTTTTTCCAAATCTCCCTTCAAATATTCTTATTTTTTGTATTTCTTATTTCAAAATGATAAAAAGTCTGTAACTTATTATTGTTTTGTTGATAATTTTCAATATGTACCTTGATTTGAATGTTTGAATTGCAATCCATTGTGACATTTGATGTTGTAATTTTTTTTAGATTAATGTTATTTGCTACTACTACCTAGAATCTCAATTTTTGTGGGTTAGTTTATTATATTATAAGGACTTAGAACTTAAGCTATTTTGATCAAATACTTACTTTACTTTATGATAACTTCACACAATGTTTTGTTCATTGATTGATTTTTCAAGCAAGTGTCACTGATAAATATTTAAGGTTTGATCCTTTCATTAAAAGCAAAACATAATATTTTCTCTTAAAATAATTTTTTAATTCAATTTAATATTTTATATTTTTAATTAATCCATAATTAATTTTACCAAATTTAACTACAACTTAAGTTTGTCAACAAAAAATAGTAACAATAGGATTACACTAATGTTAAAACATATGTTAAGACTAATGTAATGTCAATATAATATTTCAAGATTAATTTGATGTCAATATAACAATAGGACCAATTTGATGTTAAATAAAAATTATATTTAATTCAATGTCAATTAAATCTTCCATAAATGAATTTGCCCATTTACTTTATAGATAAAAATAGAAAATAAAGGGATAAAATACAAACAAATGGATGGAAGGAAAGACAGTGCATTAAATAATTATATTAAAAAAGAGAAAAATCATAAAGTGAACGCAAAAGAATTAACACGGTTGTTAAACAACTTGAATTTTAAACAATAAAAGTTACATTTTAAATTAATTTTTTATAACACGAATATTCTCACACTCTTTTATTCAGGTATAAAGTTAAACATATTTGAGATGGAAGCAGTAGGAGGGTTCATTCTTACAGTTTTTTTTTTATATTAAATATAAGGAATCATTCTATTTACATAAAAAATAAATTCTTTTGTCAAATTTCTCATAGAGTACTTAATGTTTATTTGATTAATATTGAAAAATTGATACTTTCCTATGAACTAACTTTATGTGTTTTATTTAGTTTAACATTAAACTTCCTAAAATTTTTATCAAAATGACTTATAAAACTTTTAAAATTATAATATAAAGAATAAAAAATATCGTTAAATTTAAATTATCCCTAATTATTTTAATTATATTTTTAATATCTTTTTTATCATAATTTTTTAAATTAATAATTTCTTTTTTAACCTTATTATTAAAAAGAAAAATAGATTTACATAAAAAAATTAATATACCTTTATATATATATATATTAAATTATCTCAATATAATTAAAAATAAAATATAATTTAAATATAGTTAAATAACTGATATAATAAATAATTAATTCTATAATATATAAGAATGCATTTTTTATTTTTATAACTGAAAATTATAATAATAAATAATAAATATATAAATATAATTCTATTCATAATTAAATTTTTATTATTACAATAATATTTACAATTATATTTATAATTTATATTTAAGATATTATATATAACACTCATTTTATTTGTTATATAACTAATAAAATAATTATATTTTATTATTAATAAATATTTATTATAATTTTTAAACATAAGGATAAAAGACTAACATGATTATCATATAAATTAAATAAGAATAATTTTATATTTTTAACTACAAAAAATATAAAAAATTCTTCTTATAAAAAGAAATATCAATAAGTAACTTTTCATAATTTTAAGAAAATAAAACTTTTTAAAAAATTCTATTTTATATAATTTTTTAATTTAAAACCAATCAAATAATTTGAAAATTTCCCACACTTAAAAAAGGTTTCATTTTCCATTCTAGAGTCAAACCAACTCTAAAATTAATATACCTTCGAAATGTTTGGGATGGAGGTAAACTCTCCGAAAGCAGGGGCTTCCTGACTTCCCCAGGATCAGCCTTCCCAACAATGGTCTTTCCCATAGGTTATTTTCTATTAAAGGTCACGTGTCATGTGGTCCAATATTTATTAAAAATAACAGCCATAAATTATTAAAGAAAGATATTAGGCCTACTTGTTTATTATTTTTTACTGTTTTTAAAAATATTTTTATTTTTATTTTTTAAAATAAAATAAAATTTAAATATATAATTTAAAAATAAAAATAAAAATAAAATAAAAATTTTTTTAAATATTATTACTGAAAATAAAAAATAAAAACATATGACATATTTCTAGTTTTGTATTTGAAGACATCACATCACACGCCACGTATAAATTATATTGTCGTGAAGGTCAACGGAATAACCAACGCTGAATGTGACGTCGGCATGACGCTTACCGAATCAATTCAGTATATAAATACTAAATATCATAATATATTTTCATTTTAAATTTAATAATAAATATATGTAAAATTAAATTCAGTGCTATAATTATGGTGATGCATAATTATTAATTTGTTGGACTGATTAAAAAGGAAAGTGTTTATATACTTAATTTATTTTTTAAAATTCATGAAAATTAAAAGAAATCAATCAAATAAAATCAGATAAACTTCTAAAATTTTATATTTTCAATTTAATTAACGAAATATTAGTGAAGGCACCTGTTAACCAGATAAGCGGAAAGAGCAGTGTACATACCGAGCAGGTGGCTTTGTTGACAGTATCTGCATCATAACCTTCAAGATCAGCCTTCTCGAGAACAGATAACATAACATCAATGAAATCCTGCTCACTGTCAGCCTCATTACTCTCTCTCTTTCGCCGATGTTCTTCTAACCATTCACACATAACACTGTCCAATTCTTTTGCTACCCTCTTCATATCTTTCACATAGCCCCCCAAATCAAGCCATCCAAGCAGAGGAACTGCATCCTTCACAGTGAATATTCCGGTCAGGTGAAAAAACTCCCTGAAAACCCTCCGGCACCGCCTCACCTCTTGCTCGCCCACCGTGCCCCCGGCATACCGCTTCCCGGCAATCATCCTCAAAATCACGTTCAAATTTATGTCTCCGAGCCATTGCTTCATCTCTACCAGCAAATTTTGTGATGAATCTTTCTCATTCGACCACAATAGGTATAGATCTTTCAAAGAGCTTTCTAGTTCTGATTCTCGAATATTTTTAAGTGATTCAAGCCGGCGGCTGGAGAGTAACTCAGAAGCGGTTATCTTACGCATCTCGCGCCAGAAAGCGCCGTAAGGGGAGAATCCAAAGTTTGCGTAGTCGTAGCCTAAGATTTTAGCTGCTGTCAATTTTGGGCGAGACGAAACGATGACGTCATGTGTTGTGAAACATTCCTTGGCTAGCTCCCAGCTGCTTACCACCACGGCTGGGTGGACGCCTATTCGGATGCTGAAAATTGGACCATACTTGTCGGCCAAGGCTCCTAAGATTACGTAAGGAAGGTCGCTGGAGCCGCCTAAGAGGCAGAGATGACCGATTAAAGGCCAGCCGCCGGCAGCTTCCGGTGGTTTGGGTGGATTATTTGCTACTCTACACCTCCTCAAGAAATAGTAAGAAATGAAGAGTATGACTAAAAGTCCGACGATGGAAGAGTTGAGATAATGAGTAAGGATGGGAACCATACTGTCTTTAAGATGTTCGGAGGTGATAGATACTCCAGAATTCTCCTAGATATTATAAGGATTTGATTTTGTGGTTGGGTAGGAAGGATGGAAACCGTATATTCTCTTTGGCAATAGACAAAAGTTGCTTTAATCATGGTGCTAATATATTGAATATTTAAAGGAAAGCATTAAGTGGCCGATAATTTGTCTGTCTTTTCCCTCGCATGATCGAGACACGTCATTATTTAGAGGGCAAAATCCAGTTAAATTTTTTTAAATATTCTCTCATTAAAATGATATTATATATATTAATTATTTTATTATAATTATAATATTGATAATTATTATAATTATTAATTAAAATTATTAATTATTTATAAAATAATTAATATATTTATTATAATTTAAAAAAATCTTATGAGAAATATTTATATAATTTTTTCTAAATTCTACCCTTAATTTTTATAAGGAGCTAAGCACACAGGTAATGAGTCTTGGTGTTTACGCTCCCTATCTGGACGATGTAACATGCAATGGATGGATCATCTATCGTAGGACAAACTACTCTCCTCTCTCTTGAAATGAGGAGTAAATATATTTAAATCCGTTGTATATTTTACACTTCCCTCCTTTAAGACTAACAGCACATCGGTTAACCTAATAGAAGGGGAGGTGTATTATTTTTTAAGATTTTTTTTAAAAGTATAAAGATCATTTTACTTTTAATAAATAATTAAAATTACAATTTCATATTATATTATTATATTAAATATATTATTTTATTATAATTATAATATTTTAACATTTCAATTACAAATTAAGATTTCAATTACAATAAAAAAATTTATTGTGCATTTATTGTTTTGTTTTAATTACTTGAAATATTTTAAATTAAAAGAAAAAAGATAAATAATAAAACCAACATAGCATTACATTAAATTTAATTTTGAGAATATGCTTTTCTTACATAAATCACCGAAAATAGTATTGCATTAATACTAATTTGAATTGTCATTTTATTTGCGTACATAAACCTTTTAAAAATATTATTATTACATTAATTATAAGAAAAATATAATGTGAAATTCGTTTACACTGGCACTAATTTGGATAATAGTTTGTTACTAATTATATTTTAAATATTTTGGCTATTTAATATGTAGTACTAAAACCTAATTTTAATTATAATTAATTAATAATTCATTTATGATACTAGACATAAATGAGAAAAGGATCTATTTTAAAAATAAAATTAATATCGATAAGATTACTATTTTAACACTTAATTTTTCATATTTATCTACTTTGAAAAATTTTATTTTGCTCCTGTCTCTTCCTTCCCTCAGCCTCCATACCATTATTGTTGCAGTGCCACCATAGGCAGAGCACCGCAGGCCTCCACCTTCTTCAACAGAAACAAATACATAAATTCCACAAAATAGTAGCAGAGGGGTGGATGTGCTCTCTATCTCACTTATCATTCTTTTCTATTTATATTTCTCAGGACTCCTCTTCTTGTTTTTAATTTTTTTTTCTCCTTCCTTCTCCCTTTGTCACTCACCCGTCTTTCCCAAATCCATAACTTTAACTTCCATCTTCTACCTTCAACTTTTAAAACTCTGTCATCTTCCTTTTTCGCTACACCTCCTATAGCTTTATTGGAGAGCTTGTGCTATAGATCTGTCATCGGAAGACCACTATCCTTCAATTGCTCGCAAGTACAAAGTTTAATCGGTGGTTGGCCATCATCTAGTGCAGGTAAAACCACTTACAAGCTAGTTGGAGCAAAACCCCATTGGAGCTTGAACTCCCTGTAGCTTACTGGCAGACTTAATTTCTTTGATGCAAAATAAAAAGGGTATTCGGGATATAAAATTTGTTATCTCAAGTGGCGTCAACTTCCGTTACCAAGAAGGGGGTTTTGGGCATCAAATGTATTTACCCCTAGCTTTAACCGAGAGGAGAGTAATTTACCCTAAAAGATAGAAGTTACATTAATTCTTTTATTTTTAAAGTTTGGTCTATATACATTATACAAGTATACAAATTTTTAAAATTTTACATCAAATATATTTCTAAAAAATAAATATTATATCATTTTTTCAATAACTATAATTAGTTAATGTGAAGTAAACTTTAAGAAGAAATTATAAATTTTCAAAATAATTTATTGTAACTTTTATCTTTTAAGATTTAATTTCATGTTCTATTTTAATATATTCTAATTCCAAAGCAAGATTTATTTTCTTGTTTTTTTAACTAATTGTTACAGGACAAATTTTTGTTTTAATGCATATTGAAGGAGATACTATTTTCTATTTTCTTTTTTTTTACACGGAGAACAGTATTTAAGGGAAAAGAGACAAACCTTACATATGATGAGGAAAAGAATACAATAACCTTAAAAAAAATAAAGATAAACATAAACAACATTGACAAATACCATAAATAAAGAAAATAGAATTATCTTACGATACCTGGTGGTTGAACTTGCTCTGTAAACTCCTACTAGTGCTTCAATTTTTAGAAGGAGCTTTGAATAAAAAACTTACACTGTTGGTGGTATCTATTATAGAAGGAGACATGGCTGTTGGTGTGTGTCTTAGGAGTCAATCATATAGATGATTGTAATAAATGAACAATGTATTATATTTTATTTTAAGCAATTCAAATTATTATATTTTATTTCATATTATTTTGTGTAATTTATAACTGAATGTAACAATTGTCCTTGGAATAACTTTGTTATTCTTAAAATGCCCTTAGTCAAGTATTATTATGAAAGGAATAGTAATAATACATCGAGACTAGCATGTATAGTGACTAATGATTATGAATCATGGATATGTGATATCAAGTCAATACATAAGTACATTATTAGTAAATAATGTACTGGGCTGATCCACTATGAGAATACTGCATTGATAAATATGTAATTAGTTATTCTCATATGACCACAAATGCACATAGTCCTTTGACTTAAAGTAACTACAGTTTCATTCACGAGGAGTTACTCACTTTAATATTGTCCTATGTCATCTTTAATCAGGATGACGAGTAGCACATTCATTGAGTGTGTCACGAATTATGCAGAAGGAAGTGAGTGATGTAGATGAAATTTTGTTACTTTTATATAAAAGAGAGATATCCTTGGACCCCTTGATTAAGTGAAACTTAGATATGTATAACCATGCTCAATTGGATCAATATGTGATATTGATAATTTATTTTAAGTCTACTCAGTATCAAGAAATACAAATTGAACATTGATGAGGATGACACACTCCATGCCTCCAATTCGATTTGGATATTGTTACAAAAGAAATTATGATGCAAAGCATTGATCACATATTAGGTGAATGTCGAATCACAGACATTCTTACTACTTGAGTGGCAGTGATGTATTGCTAGATACCGCTCATTGTCTATGGCCCAATGATAAGTCATTATCAATGTAGTAAGAACTTACAGGATCACACAAAATAAGTAGAAATGAGACAATAATTAATTGGGCTTTAGTTGGACTAAAATCTAATTAATTGGACTTATTTTCGTGCATATATATTATTATTAAGATAATAATATGCTTTTCACGTAATATATATGATATTATATAATATTATTTAATATTAAAGTAATATCAGATAGTTACATTATTAGATATTAGATAATTATATTATGAGATAATATTATTATCTAATATAAGATAATTATATGCCAATTTAATATTAGATAATTATATTATGAGATAATGCTATTATCTAATATTAAATAATTAATAGATAAGTCCTATCTCTCCTCACTCTCTCTATAATAAGGATAAGGTGATAGTTGTTAAGTTTGATTAAGATTTTTTTGAAGCATTATCCTAGTAGGACTAAGATTGTGATATGCTTTAGTTTTATAAAAAGAACTTGAAGGCAGCATTTGCAAAAAAAAAAAATACATAAATGGTTCTATCAAATCCTAAATCACTCAGAAAACACTCAATCCTAATCCTGGTGAGAGAGACGAGTCCTAGTAATTTCGTGGAGAGAAGTCGTTGTTCACTTCGTCTGGATATTGTAGAGACGTTGTACCTTCCGGATGATGTTTTATTCATCTCAACCTCTCAAGGATTTGTTCAGAAAGAATACGAGCACAAATAAGATAAAACCCTAATACTGATTTTATGTCCTTTTGCATAGATCCTAGGTAGGATTTGAATCAAAATTTTAAAATTTTGTTACATATGTTGATCCAAAACCTAATAATGACTGGAAATCATTTGTTGGAAAGGCTTCCTATAACACAAGACTTGCTTAGTTAATTGCTTGAACTATTAATTATGAAGTTTCACTGATCTCTAAAATTGTTTTTAATGATTCCTCCTAAAGGATTGTAAAACATGATCATTTATATTTGTTAGGTGGGACATCTCTAAATCCATTTTCCTTTGTAAAGAAACTTGATTCATGACCAATTCTTGTTAGGTAGCCCTTTTTGTGTCTGATATTTCTAATACATGAGCTTCCAAAGTTTTATTGAGCTTCCAATCCTTCACTTAAGTAGGGGAACCCAAATTATTTGAATTAAAAAGGAATCTAATAGCTGAGTTAGCTTTAAGGTAAACTAGTAGGTTGAGTTGAGCTACCATGCAAAGGTCTTATAGGATTTTGTAAGTAGAAGAGAGAATGCCAAAGAATAAAAGCCTAATCTTTGTTTAAGTAGGGTCTTGCACATTATGTATGAAAATATCCCTATTAGCCATAATTAATACACACCTTTTGTACTTCTTCTTTTTTAAAATAAACCATCAAAGTATAGCTTGCATCATCAAAAGTGAACACTCCAAATCTTTTACCAAAAAATAATTTTTTGAGATTATCATTAAATAGATTATGATTACTTTGTTCCTAGAGGATTTGCACTTGATTATATAATTGTACCCTTTTGAACTTCTAAGTCTTTTATTGCTTCAGTAAGGGCGCCTAATCTAGTATTTAGATTAATAACTTGCTAGCTCAATCTTTCATTTATTGATTTCAAATATTCAAGTTATTTTTTGTAATTTGGCAACTTATTTAGTTACAACTTGTCCTTTTACCAATTGTATAGTCTTAACTAGCTCCTTTTGGTATCTTTTATGCAACACAATATATAAAATATCCAAGAATATTGAACCACCATCACAAGAGTTATTAACCTAAAAAATGCAAGCCAACTAATCCAAACAATCACTTTCTAATTGCTATAATTCCAAAATTACTTAAAGCATGATAAGTTTTAGGTCATAACAAATTAGGTATGCCATCTCAAAATTTAAAGGATACTTTAATTTCTTCTCTTTTTTTAATTACTCTTCCTTATAATCCATAGGTTTAAAGTTTTGAGAAAAGAAACCTTTCTTAGATCCCAAAGAGATGATTTACTTATCATATTTGAATATAAAAAAATCTTATAAAACCACCAGAAGAGATTGAAAACACCAAAATACTAAAAATATTTCCTCAACTACCAAAATTAAAGTAGATTATCCCATACTTTTCAACATCTATGATCAGCAACTAAAAGTAGATTATGCCAAACTTAATACTAAATTAATGATCAAATAAAGTTAAATTCTAAAATAAATTTAAGATATGGAGACTTTTGCCAATAATCAAAATCCAATCCATAAATACTACTTCAAAGAAATAAAATTTAGAATAATAAAATTGACTAAGATTTACCTAAATTTTCAATTAATGGAATGTTTAACAACTATAATTGAAGCAATGATGCTTTGTATGGAAGTCAATTGAGCTTGATCTAGCCATTACTAGCACAAAATCTTTTCAAGATTAGACTAAAAATTGGAAAAAAATATGAATCCATAGATAAAATAGAAAAAAATTATTCAATGTTGCTTAATAAAAAAAATCAATAAAGACAAGAAAAAAAGAGAGTGGAAAAGACTGAGAGAGATGAAAGTAATATTTTTTCACTAATTTTAGTCCAAGACATTGAAATTGAAAATGTTATAAAATTTAACCTCATTTATAAGATATGTAACAAGCATTTTTATAAAATTGCAAATTATAATTGTTCTAGCAAAACTTTAGTTGTATATGTACTTTACACATGCACATAAAAGCTAAGGATTGAACTTTAGATATAATGGAAGGTACTAAGCTTTCAAGAATTATAAGATGCCAATTTAGTCAAAGGTTCTTAACATATATGTTTTTTTTAAACAAGTGCAAATGCTTTACTATGAATCATATGTAACATCATCAAATGAAAATGGATACAAATTTTGTGCCTTATAACACTACTATAGAAAATCCATTTAATGTTGGTTGTTTAGCATATTATGCATTGGTTACAACCCTACATATATACTATAATCATTGTTTATCTAGTATATTCAATGTTAATTTTTGAACCAATGTTAAAATCCTATAACAACATTAGTTTTTTTAACAAGAAAATTGACATGTTTAGTTCCAATATGTTATTGAATAATTGGAATACAACATTGATTTTTTAATTTTCTAACCAATATTGATAATTGATTTTTTATAACTTAAGTTTTGACTAAGATGCCAATTTTTTAAATAACCAACATTTAATGTGTAAAAAATTTATAAAATAACTGATGTTATGTATATGTCTTTTTTTAATCTTTAAGCATTCTCATAAACCCCACTACTCACAATGCAATATATGAACCTAATTGCAAAATCTAACAACGCATATTACAATATAACCTAATTATAGAATCTAAAGACTAATATTATTATACAAGTAATAACAGCAGTATTTCAAGCCCTGTCTTAATGTCTCAATGGTCAAAATTAATATCCTAAATACAATAAACTAGAAAAAAATGAAGAACGGTACATTTATTTAGCTCTATATAGTAAAAGACGTATAATGCATAGTGTTGTAAAAATTAGAAATAATACCCTTAAATGTTGAGAAGGAGTATACATTATCTTTCAATGACATAGCCATTAACAAAGATACTTGTGAATCTCACTATAATAAAATAATAGCACAAGGACGTTAGAATTGATATCATAGGTGAAACATTAATATAATATATTTTTGTTGCAAAGATATTTATTATCTAGTTTTAGTGGTATCATATGTTCTTTGAATTGCTTATGTCATCCTAACTCTTTGTATAGGAATATCCATTAATTTACTTTTATAAGAAAGAAATTTGCCAACTTTTCTTTAAGAAACTCACATTACTCAAAATCTTAAATAAAAAAATAACTCAAACAAATCAACTTAATACATAGCAAATAGACATTTTCAATTAGGTTTAAAGAAAAATTGAGGTATTCAAACAAACCTTAATGTTGAGAAGATATCAATGATATGCAAAATATTATATATATTATTTTCTCTTATTTTATGTCGTTTAGTGTGTTAAATACATTTAATTTTAGAGAATTAGTCTTGTTATGTAATTAGGTGATGATTTTCCATTATTTATAAATTGTTCAATTAATGATAAATTTTTATATTGTTTCAAGGTTTTAGCTATAGTTTGAGCTTTAAATGTCAAAATTTAGTAATCTTTATATCTTTAGAAATATGAGAAGGATTTATAAAACTTTCATGTTTTGACCAAAACCCAACTTAGACATTTGGAAGGTAAAAAATGATTATGAAGTTAATGCTCTATTTCTATCTATACTGAACCAATCATAATTTTTAGGCTTTAGCTAGATTTTTATAGGTCTAATTAAGGTGAAATTAGCACTAAAGTTAGCTAAGAGCCATCTCAACAAGTTTCATTTTTTAAGTTTAGCAAAACTATGCTATTTTGGTAGTTAAACTTAAGTTGTAAGCTTAATTGTAAAAATTATTGCAATAGAACATTATTAATAATTTAAATTGTATTTAGGTTATGGGCTTCAAAATTAGGCAAGACCCTTTTTTTGTAACCTTAGGAGATATATTTTCTTGGCTTATTAGAGAAATCAAATTTAAGAGGATTTGTGGCTCCAAGAGCAAGGACACATTCTAGACATCAACTTTTCTTCTCATACCTTTCTTTGTATTCCATCATGAGTGGCTAATTTTTTTATATTAGTTCAAGGAATTAACACCTAATTTAGTTTAATTTTGAGACCTTTCTTTTAATTTTATTTTTGATTTAATTATCTCTTATTTTTCTACTCTTATTGTAAATGACGTTTCAAATAATTTGCTAATTAGAATCAATTAATTGATTATTTATTGTAGTCTAAAGATAAATAATTAGTTATAATTAATTTTTTCTTATAGATTGGTTGTGGTTAGTTGAAATTTGTAGCAATTAGGCCTTGGTGATTCGATACATGGGTAAATTATTAATTGTTTAAGAAAAATAGAGAATGAATTAGCAAATTTTGTGAGTAAAGTTGTTGAATCGATTTTAACCTTGTTTATAATATTTAATGCTATTACTTATTAAATTTAGATGTGTGCCTTGAGTTAAAGTCAACAACATAAGGTTAATTTAGGAGCTTGTCCTTTATTAATCATCATTAGAAACTTTACATAATTACTATTGGCATTGAGTAATATTTTGATTAAGTAGTTGAATTAATTTTAAATTCTATTGAAAGTCAATGATAAATATGAGAATTAGAATGTAATATTCCTTGGATTGAGCTTTTATATTCTATTAGTTATACTTTAATTTTTCTTTTAATTGTTTTATTTAAAATTACTTTTTAAAACCTTCTATTTTCAATTGTTTTCATTGATTGTTATCTATTCTTTTAGGTTTGACTTGGACTTGCCCTTACTACTAGCTTGAGTAGGTTTAATAATTAATTTTGGCATATACAATGTACATCAAAATTTTAGCATCATTGTCAAGGAATAGATTTTGCAATTGGTATTTATTTATTTTATTTATTTTTACATTTTTTCTATTTTATTTTTGATAATTTTTAGGTTTATCAGTGGTACTAGATAACAAAATTCATTATGGAATTTAAGAATGTGTTTTTCTAGTCCAAGGTTTTTCGACACCTTAAGCAAGATTAGGGTTAACTTAGGCATTTTTCAATTAAAAGGCATTATTGTTTGTCAAAATTTTAGTATTTTTCAATTAAAAGTTTCTCACACTTTTTATATCAAAATTCAAGTTAAAAATCATACACTAATAGATATTCTTGCTTGATTTTTAACTTGGATTTTGATATAAAAAGTGTGAGAAACTTTTACAAATTAAATGAAAAAATATAGCCTTTTTATAGTGGTTTTAATAGGACATTTGCATCTGGAATTGAGTGGTAACTTTCTCAGATAATTTTCTTGTTAGTCAATTAATTATAGAAAAAGTTTAGGACACACAAACATGTTTAGGAAGATTTCCAAGCTAACCTTTGTATTATTATACTACATATTACAATTCCTACAACCTAGGCTACCAAAATCATTCAATTCTTAGTTATGTTGACGAAGTAGGTCACAATCAATATCAACCTTCTATTGAAGAATATCTATTAGTGTATGAATCTTGAACTTCAAGGATGGAACTTGAGGAATTTATTGAGTAAATTTAATAAAATACAATCCAATTCTGACAAGAGAGGATATATTTTCAACAAAAGGCTAAAGCTAGCTTCAATCAATTCAAACAAGAAATATGGATAAGCTTAAAATATTTAGAGACTTAAATGAGCTAACTTGCCACATTTGCGAGCAATTTGGAGAGTTAATATACAAGTTAACTACCTTCCACCTTTTAACTAGTAAGTGAACAACTAGAAAAAAAAAAGAAACAAAAATTTTTGTATTAATGTACAATCTACGCTTTATTCCATTATTATTGCTAATTTTTTTTATTCTTGCTCTTTTTCCCAGTGACCATGAAACTACAAAGAAAGAGAAAGAAGAAGAAGATATATTGGAGACTCTTATCAAGTTAGAACTTAATATATCCCAAAAAATGTTGATAGAAAACAACATGAAAAAAAAAAATTGATGTGCATGATTTGTTAACCAAGTTAATTTCATAGTGTAGGGTAATTTTGAATTATAAAGAAAGAATGATCTAAGGTTGGTGCTTAAGAAAGAGTTGATGCTTGGATTAGTTTTGGAAGTGGAACCATTATATGACCACTTGAAATGTGCTTCATTGGAACCATTTGAGGCAACACCTTATGAATTAAAGCCTAATTGAAGAATTTGTAGTTATGTCTAGCTAAAGACATTAAAAAAAGGTACTTCTTAGAAGCTAACCCAAGTTTTCATATTTGTTTTGTCTTTCTTTTCTATTTTATTTTACTTGTTCTCTATCTTTCTTGATGTTAATATGATTTACATTGAGAAAAACATAAATTTTAGGTCTAGGGGAGAGAATTTTAGGTTTTCCTTTATGTTTTCTTTTAAATATTTTATATTTATTTTTATGTTTTTGAGTTTATGAAAAAAATACCAAAATAAAAAAAAATTTAAAAAGTACTTTTTGCTTGTTTTTGAATCTTTTTAGTCATTTTAGTTACTTTTTATTAATATAGATTTTGCATTTTTTATAAGTAAGATTCAATTAAAATTGGATAGATTTCATAACATAATTGAATGAATTATTTTACTTCTTAAGATTGATTAGTATAGTGATAAATTTTAAAGTAGTGAATTGGATTGTTGGGATCAGGAGTCAAACAAGTGCAGCGAAATTAATTGATCCTAACCAATGGATTCATGAAAAATGTTATATTAAGATAGGGATTAAATTACCTTTTACCAAATCCTTTTAAGGTTCAATTGATGATCACCTTCTTCTGACTTGCTTTTGGTCAAAAGTTCTGAGATATCTATATGAACCTGCTAATCACCAGCAAACGTATCATATCCACTAATTGGAATTCACCTCCTTTTCTCTCATAGTGCCAGCTACCTTTCGAGCGTTCAAAGGGGTTGTTAGGTTTTTCTGTGTTAGGGATACGTGAATAATCATCTATTATTATCCCATAAGCCTATTTAAATCGGTATATAGAAAAACCCTAACTAATTGTGCTTAATTCCATATATAATTATAGGCTTATTACTGGACCTTATAATTATAACATAGAATTCTCAAATAGTAAGCCCAAATAATTTGGCTATCAATTCCAAATCCATTAGGCTTTAAGTATGCGATCCTATAGGCTCTCATTATATTAGCAATGATTATCAATTATATTAATAATCATAAACAATGAGCGATGTCTAGTAACATATCATTATTACCCAAGTAATGAGAAAGTCGGTGATTTGACTGAACCTTTATACGTGATCATCATCTATGTCCTTTTGTCCTAGACATCTAGATTAAGCATGAGACATGGACCATGTCATTCCCATATAGCCTAATCTAAAGGTTTCTTTATTCCTAAGCTAACTAAAATAAATGTAATTGATATCCCATATCAATTCACTTGAGTATGACCATGCATTTTCTCAGCCTTACTTAATCAAGGGACCCATAGATGTCATTCCTATTATATAGGAGGGACAAATTCCATCTTGATCACATAAATTCCTCCGCATGATATGTTATATATCCAATAACTACTATTGTACTCACTCAACCATGAGTAACATAGAATAGTAATAAAATATGAAATTCATATGTAAGGAACTTTGGCGATCTCATGTTAAAGGACTATATTAATAATGATCATTAAGAATCACTCATGACACTCACATAACATAGAATTCTCAAATAGTAGGCGCAAATAATTTGGCCATTAATTCCAAATTCACTAGGCTTTAAGTGTGCAACCCTATAGGCTCTTATTATATTGGCAATGATCATTAATCATATTAATGATCATAAATAATGAGCGGTGTCTAGTAACACATCATTGTTACCCAAGTAATGAGAAAGTCGGTGATTTGACTGAACTTTTATACGTGATCACCATTTATGTCCTTTTATCCTAGACATCTAGATTAAGCATGAGACATGGACCATGTCATTCCTATATAGCCTAATCTAAAGGTTTCTTGATTCCTAAGCTAACTGAAACAAATATAATTGACATCTTATATCAATTTACTTAAGTATGACCATGCATTTTCTCAGCCTTACTTAATTAAGGGACCTATAGATGTCATTCCTATTATATAGGAGGGACAGATTCCATTTTGATCACACAAATTCCTCCACATGATATGTGATATATCCAATAACTATCCTTATATTCACTCAACCATGAGTGACATAGAATAGTATTAAAATATAAAACTTATAGTAGGGAACCTTGGCGATCTCAGGTCAAAGGACTATATTAATAATGATCACTAAGAATCACTCATGACACTCACATAACGATCTATGTAGTATTTTTAGGGTGGGTCGGTCTAGTACACAAGTTTTCTAACTTGTACTCATGTGTAGATTTAATATCTCATATAAGTCACCACACATGCTAGTCTTAACATATCAATACAACCTAATTCTCAATGATATATGACTAGGGACATTTAAGAATATAATTATTCTAAGATTATTATCATAATTAAATATATTAAGCAGACAATATATGTATAAATATGATAATTGAAATTATCATTAAAATAATACGATTCAAATTTACAATCATCAATATGATTGATTTTAAGGCATATACACTAACATGGATTTAATAGCATATTTTTCCTTTTGAGCTTTTAAGCCATTGTTGAAAATTTAGGTGTTTTTTTTCCCTTCTTATGTTCGATATTCCTCTATAGAATTTATGTAACTCCCTTACTTATCAACACTTTAATCCTCATTTAATAGATAATTATTGCATATTAATTTGCTTTCTACTCTAGGCTAACTCACAAAACCACGAATAATTTTGCACCTCAAATAATATAGGCAAGGGATGATGTAATTATACAACAAGTTCAACTTTACCTCCATCATTTACAAAATTAACAACTATACAATCATTCTTAACACATCTTCAAATCTCTATTCTCCCTTGTCAAGAGGGCCTTTAGAAGCATCACCTGGAATGGTTAGTAACAATACAGAAAAAACATAAGAAACAGAGTTTCCCAGTAGCTAGCTATTACCACGAAAACGTATCAAGCCATTCCAGATCCTTAAGCAAATAAAACATACATTTCGAAATCAATCAATCATTTATCATCTCATTCCACACCATTATAGGAAGTGTGCATCACACATAGCAATCACCAAGCCCATTCAAGGACTCATATCAATATCTAGATGGCCACCACAGATAATCGTACCTAGACCTCATATATAGCAATTTCACTGTCTTCCCGAGGTACTCTAAAGGCCATAAGTACCGCACACAGCAATTGCATTATCATCCCGGGGAACACTCAGGCCATAGGCCTCATATACAGCATTTCACTGTTTTCCCAGTTGCGCACACAGCTATTTCATACACATTCCATACAATGGCAAAATTTACAGAAAATCATGTAAATAGGAAACAAAGCTTAAGGATAAAGCTAGCTACCTTTTATAAGCTTCCAATGTGATGTTTCCTTTACCCTCACTTAACAACTCCTTTACACTTCCTCTTGCCTTTCCAATTTGTCACTTTTTAGTGTATACAAATACACATCATAGTTCTTATTAGAACATCATCACTTTCCTTATTCCTCATGTATTCTTTACTTCCTCCACTTAAATAAATGCATACTTAGATGCTCTATATCTTGTTTTCAAGCCTTGAAATGACACATAAGAATATTAGAAGAGGATTCAAAGGCAAAACCATGCAAAACGTGAAGAATTAAAGCCAAAATGTTCACTTGACAAAGTACACGGGGTTGAACATGGGCCGTGTTCTACCCCGTGTTCAGAACATGGGGTACAACATGGGCCTTGTTCTGCCCCATGTACATTACTGATCAGCCTTCGTAGAAGAACACGGGGTTCAACATGGGATGTGTTCTACCCCGTGTACAGAACATGGGGTACAACATGGGCCGTGTTCTACCCCGTGTACATTACTGATCTTCCAAAAAACACAATTTACATGGCTA